>CAWUHX010000166.1:0-383977 GCA_963922205.1 Romanomermis culicivorax | reverse complement strand
AGCAGTGGTATCAACGCAGAGTACTACAAACGCTCAAAATGCCATTCCAATTTTTACGTGCCAAAAACCATGTTTTGGCACAAAAAAAACACTGCTTTTGAGGAAAAAAATTCCGAAATGAGGAAAAAAATTTTGGGTATGGTTCTCATTGTGGAACTCTAAACCGAAAAGATGCGTTTGGTGAACTTCAAAAGGTCAAAATCTCTAAATTTTCCGGCGGGTATAATTATAACTATATTCTATCAGGCGCGGCCGTTAGCATATCTACTTCGACTTACTAATTAATGCTCAACAGTTTCGGAATTTTTGCAGAGTACGGTGGCGGTGGTCCTAGCACTTGCAAAGTGGATTTTCGGTGTTTTTATGGTACCGGCAACAAACTGCAACCAAAAAAACCAGGTGCTCAAGGACAGGGAGGGAGATAGACTAATTTGCATAATTCATATGCAAATTAAGTAAAATGGGCAAAAATATGGAGTTTTTGGAAAGCAGAAGTTGCATTTTTGGCACCTGGTATTATGATTGCTGTTACTATAGCCATAGCCTAAGCCTAAGCCTAAGCTCGTCTGCAGCCATCGGTAGTGACGAGCGCCCCCTAAAGTAAAAAAAATTATGAATGTGGCGGTTCCGCTTAGGCTTAGGCTTAGGCTATGGCTATACTAACAGCAATCATAATACCAGGTGCCAAAAATGCAACTTCTGCTTTCCAAAAACTCCATATTTTTGCCCATTTTACTTAATTTGCATATGAATTATGCAAATTAGTCTATCTCCCTCCCTGTCCTTGAGCACCTGGTTTTTTTGGTTGCAGTTTGTTGCCGGTACCATAAAAACACCAAAAATCCACTTTGCAAGTGCTAGGACCACTGCCACCGTACTCTGCATTTCAGCCTGGGAAGCAAATTACACTTCATCAGTCTGATTTTAATTTATTTCCCAACGTTATGAAGGTTCATTTTCCAGCGTTTTAGAAAGTGAAAATCTAAAAATTTTTCCGGCGCTCCGCGCCGGACCAAGAACTAAATAAAATTAGATGATTCTAATCGGAATCACAGAAATGTTGATAGCAGATAAATTCATGAGAACTCTATCGTTAAAATGCTTTATCCGCTCCTATAGAACACCAATATATTCTTCATGAGCTCATGACTACAAATTCAACAAAATGCTTGGGTATGCTCCTAAAATGCATAAAAAAGCATCCGTAGCCACATTATAAGCGTTTTTAAAAATGTGGAAAATTTCAGGAAAATGAGGAAAAAAATTTTGGGTCCGGTTCTCATGTGGAAAAAATCTTCGAGGAAAAAAACGGTGGTGGCGGTCCCAACATTTGGGTATAGGGTTCGACCAAGTTGGGGGTGGGGGTCCCCCCCCAATCACAGGTATGCTCCAACCCCCCCCCCCCCCTAATTACAGGTATGGCTTAGGGTTATACTCATACCTGTAATTAGGGGGGACCCCCCAACTTGGCCAACTATATACCCAACCCCCCCCCCCAGTAGTGCTTCACACTTTCAAAATTTTAGGACCCGGGTACTATATGCAAGTATTAAAAAAGTCAGTGAATGAACACACTCCATGAAAATTTTCAGAAAAGTCATAAATCTTGGGGCATGACCCTTGCAAAGTGCTAAGAAACAAAAATTAGGAAAAACCAATAACACATTTTCTTCAAACAAAAGTTTTTTTTCAAAAAAAACAATTTTCTTTTCGTTTGGAGAAAATTAATATTTCAAAATTTTTTACGCTTTTAAGCAAATTGTGGTGACCTGGTCACGCATCACAACTATTTGATGAAGCCAGATATCCCACTAGGTCTGGGTTTAACCGTCGATATATCCCACTAGGCCTGGGTTTAATCATCTCTACAGCAGTTCATCATCATCGGTTTTTATGCCTCTTCAATCTTATATATAATGCATCTCTCCAACTTTTATTGTTTTCTTATACTGCATCGAGTACCAATATTTGACACAGGCATAATTTCTCGAAGACTTTTTTATATTTCTGTTTCGTGCTTCATTGTTGAAACACAGATTTTTAGTTGCTAAAAATACGCCACAGTGACTTTTTGAGAGCCATAAGCAGCGTTGTTAACACCTTGAGTAGCTACATGCACTGAATTAATTAAGGAAAATACGTTCATTCACTGTAACTGCACATAAATATCCATTTATACAATATCTTGTTGAGACCCGGGTAGCACCCGGGTTTCATTCAGAAAATTTACCCCCCCCCCCCTCAACGGGTCGGACCTCTTACAGGTATGGTAGAAGTAATTTGTTTGAAAAAAATGTGTGCCCCCCTGAAAAAAATTTCTGGCTACAGGCTTGGTTAGACCCATACCTGTAAGAGGTCCGACCAGTTGGAGGGGGGTTGTTAAATCCGAAATTTTTGGGGAGGGGGTCGAAAAAAGTCGAAATTTTCCCCAAAAAAGGTCAAAAACATACACTTTTCGCCAATTTTCTTCAAACTGGGAGGCAGGGTTGGCAAGGCTTTGGTTTCTGGGTTTTTTGTTTTTTTCCAAAATCATTGGAAAACTGTTTTTTCACATTAGTCGATCTTCTAGGCATGTATTGGTGTCTATCTAAATCAACAAAACAATTAAATTAGTTGAATTGACTTCACTACAAAGTAGAAAAAAATCGTATTTTTATGATACATTTCGTACTCAAAAGATGTAATATAAGTCAATCGATATCCTTTGTATCCATCTTGCAAGCACACATTTAGTACATGAGTCAACTTTGCTATAATTTGCTCACAAAAAAAGTAGATGCCAAATCTTTCGTGGAGTTCGACCATACAGGGTGACATCCATTGATCCATATCATCATCAAAATGTTATAAAATATGATTGAGTTTAATATCCTGAATTTATTGTTACGGTAAGCTTTTTAATTTTCTTAGCTCGAAATTTCAAACTATAAATGAGACAACAATAATAAAATTTTATACAGATCAGTTAAGCATACTGTAGGTTAACAAAGAGAAGAGCTTTCGATTGGCTCATTTTTATGTGACTTGACGTCACTACTAAGTAGAAAAAATCGCACAAAAATATGTATATCTATTATGCAAGCGAGAATAGTATATATAATAAGACCCATTTGCTGTAGTTATAGCTCGCAGACAGGGTCGAAAAGCAAAAATTTGGAAACATCTGAAATGTCTATATGTGTGACCAACTGTAATATTAATAACACATGTAATAATCTATCAATTTAAAACCCTCTTATCGAAAACAGTATTGTGTCATTTCAACTTTTCTGTGCATATGTATATATGTGATGCATTGATACAATTCTGTAGTTGATTTCGTTTGAGTTTTGATTACTTACATTGTGTATTGTATATTTCTCTTTATTTTTAATTTTTCTTCTTTTCCTTGAATTTGCCCCTCACATATCGCATGCTCTGTTCCATTTTTACTTTTTTTATGTTCTTCACTCATGGTTCCTTTCTTATGTGCCCACTATTACTGTATTTCTATTGCTATAATAGGGATTTCCTATAGCATAAAATAATGACACTTGGGATAAGATTAATACTTCTAGCTGCCATTTTAAGGCTCCCTAACTATAGTCTTAGATGATACAGGGAGCTTCCAGCAGTTTTTTTACGCAGTTATTTTGATGTACCAAACATTCTAAAGAATTAAACCAGAAAAAAAACAACTAAAAAACCATAGAAAAACATTAAAAAACCAAAAAGTCGAAATTTCAAAAGTTCGGTTTTTGCCAACCCATTTTTGTGCCAAAGCCACGAAAAAATTGGAATGACACAAAAAAGCTGAGCGTTGTGACTATTGGCACAAATTTTTTGACTGGTCTAAGGCTAAATTTCCTTGATTTTTAAACATTAGAGTCTCAAAAGGCACAATTCTCTCGGCGCTATTCATTGATTCAATGAGTAACTTTTACTTGTCTCGAACGCGAACGAATTCTATTCGAATAGTATATTTCTATTATCGCAATAGACTTTGGCATTGTCAATGAATGGTAAATGAATTTAAATTTTTGACTTCCTCTGTCCATTCAGTGGGATTAGGAATCGAAATTTTTATTTTTGGTATTTGATTCGAACAGAAAAATAAACATCGTTGGCACAATTTTTCGACCAAAAATTTACATAACTGTCGACTCAGTTTTCTTCAGGGGAAAGCAATTATATGCACCCATAATTTCCTCTTTACATCGTTCTTAAAAAGAAATCTGCAGCCGAAAATCGAAGGAAAATATGAACTTCCTGACCGATTCTATAGAAATTTTCAGATCGTGTAAACCATTCTCTCAATCAGTTTTTATTATATCACCGACGTGGTTAAGCCGTAGGCATACTTAGCTGCAATGGGCGAAAAACAGTGCCGCCCGCAAGTCACCCGCAACCGGAAAAAAATTTTGTGGGTGGTAACCAGCAACTGCATTGCTGTTTAGTGTGGTTTACGGGCCCGCAATGAGTTCTAGAGTGGAGTATGTGGTTCTGGTAGCCGCAATTGGTACAGTATATGCAATTCTGCGCTGAGTAACACTAAATACCTGCATGCTATCAACTAGATGGCCAATTTTTCCAAAAACCAACTCCGTCCATCTTTTTTCACTCAAAGGGAGAGAAAATTTAAAAATAACGAAAAAAATTTCAGGCAAGGTTCTCATTGTCGAAAAAATTTTGGGGAATTCAAACCCAAAAGATGTATTTTGGTGAACTTTGGAAGGTTGAAATCTAAAAACTTTATGGCTTCCGTTAGGTATAATCACTGTTTTTTGTGGAGACCCATCATGTCATTTTCCTTGCTTAAGTCCTACCAATATGCCTCATTTCTATGCATGATGGAGCTTTTCTGAACTTATCCATGCTTCCACAGTCAGTAATTTATCAAAAATATAAGTTTGATTTTTGGGTCACATTATAAGAATTTATCAAAATTCATAGTAACTAAAACCAAAGCGAAGGGAACCTAAATTGCATACAAAATCGACGGCTGACATAATTGTATTGAGCAGTGTTTTTGTGCCAAAACATGATTTTTTTGCACAAAAAAAATTTGGAATGGCACAAAAAAATTGTGCGTTTGCACTGATTGGCACAAAACTTTTGGCCTGTCACTAAAAACCGTCTGATCATCAAAATTATGCAAATTTTGGAGGAAGCTGATGTTGATATGTTGAAAAAAAGCAGCATTAATATAATTTAAATGTCCGAAAATTGTTGTGAATGTGCTAACAGTTTCATTTGTTTGATAAAAAACGTGCTCATTGAAATGTGCTTTAAAACACTGTATTTTATTTGGTTAAACTTGTAAATTTATAGCAATGAAAACGTTATTGTTCAACATTACATGAAACATGGCAAAAACAATTCATTCCCGATTTTGAGTCTGCCGAAAGATGAGGAATAATTTATGGAGCAATTGATCAAATCTATCTGGAACATCCAGAAATAGTTGGTGCTTATGTTGGCAACATTTTTGCATGAGCCACCATAAAGTGCCCAATAAATTTTGTTTGTCTTCGAAAAATTCATTGAAATTAATGTCCATCTCTAAAAAACCTTTCAACAATTGAGAAGTGGAATTTAAGAGAATGTGACAATAAAAATTGTTAACAGCATCTGGGAAAAAACGAGTAAAAATATTCATAAATAGCTGATTTTTCAGATATTTTCGATCAAAAGACCAAGTTTCATTAAAAATGACAAAATTTTCCACCAGAAAACTAACAAATTTTTCACATTTTTCTGATCAAAAAATCCAAATTTCTATCAAATTTCTATCAATTTTCCATAAAAAATTACTAAATTTTCGGCTTTGATAAAACACCAGTAAATTTTCACATTTATCCTCAACAATTTGAAATTTAAATCTTTGTTTTGGTTAATATTCCATTAAAAAACATTAATGAATTTTGGACTTTGATTGAAAAACGTAAAATTTTTCACATTTTTTGCTCAAACATTCAAAATTTGAATTAAGTTCTGATTAATTTTTCATAAAAAATGATAGATTTTCGTCTTTGATTGGAAAAACTGAATTTTTTGTCCGAAAAATCAGATTTATATAAGCAAATGATCAATTTTCAGCTTCAATCAGAACAATCAGCAAATTTTTCGCTCAATTTTATTCCAATATATCCTGAAATCCGGATTTTTGCCAAATTTTCACGAATTTAGACAAAAAAATGGCGAGTTTTTACGGTTTTTCAATTTGAAAGTTAAATTTCTAAAAAAATTTATTTGAAATTTTTGTTTTTGTCGATTTTTCTAGAATATATGTCTGAAAAAGCCGTTTTTTTATTCAAAATTTCAAAAAATATTGAAATTTTAGAATTTTTGCTTTTTTTCCTTATGAAAAAAAGCAAAATTCGAACAAATTTTCACAAGAAAATATTAAAATTCTCGTGGAACTAATTTCGAATTTTAAGGTCACCAACTTTACGTCAAATTTGTTTTAAAGTTAAAAATTGATTATTGGTTGGTTCAACCCGTAAACCAGCTTCGATGGCCTTTAAGGCTTTACAAAATCCTTTCTCATATAAGCCATTGCCAAATTGAAAATATAATCACGTCTTTCGACTTCGTCATCGTATGTTTTCAGTGAATCTAAAAAAATAAATGCTATTCTAAACGATTCGTTTTTTGAATAATCCAAAATTATTTTTCCACTTTTGACAATTAATTGATTCTAAAAAATTCAAATAATTGGATATTCAGGGAAATTTCCACAATTTAAACATTTTCCATATTTGATTCAGACTTACTTTTGAATATGAACTTGAAAACAATTTTATGATTTTATCATCAGGATTGCATTTTTAATGATTTTGGAATGAAATTTTATTGGGAAGCCAATTGGAATCAGGTGATAATTTTGTATTTTTGAGCAAGAAACTGAGAAAAAATCAGATTTTTTTATTAAAATCCGCAATTTGATTTCCATCAATTTGATACTCATTACCCATTTTAAAATTTTACTTCCTGTTTCTTCTTAAACAATGAGTGTAACCCAACGCAGCTTTAGACGTCGGAAAGCCGCATTTCACTTGTTTTTCGTACGAAGTGTCGTATTTATGTATCTAAAGGAATTATTTAAACTTTTAAAGAGTATAAATTTATGGGCTTTTTAATAAAAAATTTTTAATACAAATGTCAGAATTTGAATGGCTTCTTCAGACAGTACAGCAGCTGCGCCCAAAGGGCGAAGTGCTGTTGAGGCTCTTCCAAATGAAGTTGTTAGTTAAAATAGTATCAAGGGTCTGAAATGTAAAAACAAAAAATTGATAAAAAAACGAAAATTATAAAATCGCGATATCTCGAGTAGTTTGACGATTTGGGTGAAAAGAATAACATATTCGTGATTAGCAGCATCAAATTACCCTTATGACACGGAAAATAAAAAAAAAAATTTCGGTACCACCTAAACTGCAGAAGTACAGATGATCCAAATGCAAAAAGTTATGTTCACACCTAAAATTCTGGAGGACCACAAAACGATTTCAACAAAATTTTAAAATCTTGGTTTTTGTCAAATACGCAAAAAAACAATACAAGGTCAAACATTCATTCATAACATGACAATGTTTTAAAGCATTTCCTAACCGCACAACAAAACTGATAGGAAGAATCATAGACGATTTGAAATTCGGTGCAAAGCGACAAAAACTTTTCAGCATTTTTCTTTTAAAACACATAAAAATGACATGAGCCCATGGATTTTCGAACTGATCTAGATAGCTGGCATCATGAGGAGTCCGAAAATGCCAGTTTGGACCATATTTGGGAAGGGAACTGATTTGTAAAAAAATCCCATATTCTTGTTAGTTCGCCTAATTGTTGAATTGCATTTCGTTAAAGCCGAGAATATCACGATCGATCCATACCCATATCCAGGATTTTCAAAAAGGGGGGGAATTTTCCAAAATTTTTTAGAATTACTGATTAAAAAGAAAATCATTTTTGCAGGAAAGACGACCTATTTTTAGTTAGTTTATATGTGCTATTTTTGAATTGTGATGTATAAGTACAATGATACTGCTGAAAATTTTATTTTAAAGAAAAATTAGGCGGGAGAATTGATGGATCAATCATCGACAGTTGCAGAAGAAAAAATAAGCTTAAAAAGTGATTGTTTCAACATTTCTGGGAGCCAAATAATCAAAAATTTTCGGCGCTTAGTGCCAAATAGGTTACTTATGCTTTTAATTTTTTCTCGAAAAGGTCCAATTGAGTTTTAAAAGCCTATAATTGACGCGTATTGAATGACAAAAGAAAACTAGCTTTCATACCTGTAATTGGGGAGGGGTGGGGGGACCTCCCCCCAACTTGGTCAACCATATACCCAACCCCCCCCCCCCCAGACATGAAAAAATTATAGAAAATTGACAAGAAAGTGCCTTTTTTGGAAAAAATTTCAACTTTGTCTGATCCCCCCCCAACTGGTTGGACCTCTTACAGGTATGCTAGCTTTTGATGGTTTTTCCGATAGAATTGAGCAAACACATAAATTTTAGAGTGAGCAACCAAAAATATATCCGTGTAACCAAAATTTTCCCTTAAGTTGCACATTGCAACCTGTCCTGCACAAAAAAAGCCCTGGGACCTGTTGAATAAAACACTTGCAGTCGTTTGTTATGTTTACTTCTCTGCTTAGGTCAGAAGGCATCAGCAATATAACTCAAGACACTATTGGCTTGTATCCAACTGACTACTGTAGGTCACTCAAAGGAGCTTCCTATTAGTAATCAAGTAAACACAGTGCAACAGTTCTTAAGCAGAAATAAACACAACCTTCAGTCACTAATTAGTAACTGGAAACTCTAACTCTTGCAGTCGAAAAGCAATCAGGGTCTCCCCAGATGCTTCCTAAAGGTTTACACAAATGTAGAGAACTCACTATACCGATGCCCAGGTAAGCTGGGTACTCTCCTTGGTAATGTTCCCGTGTAAATAGGCTCCCCCTCCGCTTAATGCGCGAGTAATTGATAATAAAATAATATCAATAATAATATAAAATATTATTCAAATCATCGTGGGCTGTCAGCATTCCGGTTTACTGGGCGGAACAATACGAATATAAAATTATACGGATGTGACTCGCCCACAACACAAACAAGGTGTAAGAATGATAAACATCCTGTTTCTTGGTCAAATTGTGACTTTGTCGATTCACCAATTTTACATAGATGCGGGATTACTGCTAGCGTAAGTACATCCCCAACACGTTACAAGTCCTACAAGCCAAAAATTACTTGTGAATTCCGTTGCATAAAAGTTACAAGCTGCAAGTACAAGTCCTAGAAGTGAAATTTTTACAAGTGCTACAACTGTTATTTACAAATTGGTGTTGTATAAAAGCATATGTAGCAATTACAAGTCCTAAGAGAGAAATTTTACAAGCGCAGCATTGCATAAAACTATTCGTAGGTACAAGTCAGTTACAAGTGCAGTTAAACATTCTAACACACATTTTTTGTTGAATTTACGAGTTTTACAAGTTGGGCTTTGCACAAAAGTATTAGTGCTACAATTGTAAAAAGACTTGTAACGTTTTAACATGCGATAGAGCTACAAGTCAAATTTCACTAATAAATAATTAGTTTTGCTTAATTTCGCCTTTTTCTTTAGCATTTTGTTTTCCAAATTTAGTTGTTATAGATGGAGGAGCCATTTTTCTATAGAGTCATATTAACTTTGTCCATTTTTATGGATTAATTCGTTGTGATATTTAAATCTTAGTAAAATGCGCATTAAAAATCAATTACAAGTCCTACAAGTGTTTTTCACATACATGATTTGGGGAGGGGTACACCTTCTCCAGTGAAAAATTCGCCCTGTACTTTGTACCCTCCCCCAAAAAAATTTTCTCCCGTGCATGTATGGTTTTTCTTATTAAGGCTTTTATGGATATTTTTACTCCAAAGTATCGATTCTGAAGACGATATTTTATAGAAGAAAATAACAATACACGTCAACAATGAGTATTTCGTCCTCTAATTTTGATTGTTGCAAGATTGTTGACGGCATTATTTCAAGTGTACAACTGTAACAAAATTTTTTTGCAACGGTTTTCCGTACACTTGTAATATGCTTGTAGAACATATAAAATCGCTCCATAAAAATGCATTCATAAAAAACGCTTGTAATTTATACTTGTAGGGCTTGTAACCTCGGAAAACTACAATTGTAAATAACAAGTCCTACAAGTGTAACATACTTGTAAAATTGACTCTGGACTAGTAATTTGTTAATTGTAGACAACAAATTTATACACAACGCCAACTTGTATGACTGGTAGCTTTTTTCACTTGTAACTTGTAGCTTGTAAACCTCAGTCATATAAGTATTTACGTGTTTTAACTGTAGGATTTTAAGACGCGAACTTTTCGCCAAAAAATTCTCTATATGTGGAAAAAAATTTTGATTTCCTCCTACATTTGTTGAAAAAACTTTATGGAAAAAAACAGTGCTTCTCTCATAAACACGCAGGAACAAAAAATTAAAATTGAATTGAAAAATTCAAAAATCAAATAATCATCAATTTTCAACATGTACAGTAAATACTTTATTTTCCACATGTGATATGTTAACCTACATGAACAACCTTGCATCTCTCAAGTAATTTCCGGTTCGAAATTGCGGTGAACTAACCCGCAATTGCGGGCCGCAAAAAAAGCCGGTCAAGTATGCCTACAGCTTTAGAGAAAATAGAGTAGGTACGATTTTTATGCAAATTATAATAATAATATAATAACTTATTAGGTCGAATATAATACGTAGAAATTATTAAGAATAAATATATGTGAAAGGCGTAACAGCTAAAAAAATTAACGTATCAAGTTACATACACCTCTAAGAAATGTATCAAATTTACCCTTTCAAGTCTATTAGAAAGAAAGTTTGCACTAATAGCATTTACAGTTACTTTCATCCAGAGAACTCCAAGCCCGGATTACCCGACCACAGAATTCATGTTTCAACAGATCATGGCGATTTTTACAATACACCAATTTTAATGAGTTATTGGGAAAATGGGGCAGAATTCCATCACTAAATTTCCAATGATATGAGGTACCACTCAATGCGTTGTAGAGAGCATTGCGTCAAACCTTTGCTTTAGGATTTTGCAGATCGTGCTGTTACCACTCGGTCTGCATCAAAATGAGCATATACACTATTTCACTAATATAATGTTGTTGTTACTATAAAAATTTGAAAGCTTTAAGTTAATAGCCGCACGAGATATGGTTCAGAAAACCTGAGTGACAGGACTCGAGTGGAGAAGGAAATTTCACCTGTTTGAGAGTTCTGTACTTCTGCAGCTGGTTCCACAAAATATCTCTCACCAAGAGTGCACTTTGCGTGAGTGTACTCAGAAAAAGGCCCTCACAAAAGTTCCCTCAGCAGAGTGCACTCAGGAAAACCGTTCCACAATAGGACTGCAACCATCACTCTGCAGAGGGAATTCGCCATGAGAAATCGACAATTAAGAGAAATTATCTGTTTTCTTTTTCTTCCAGTCACTGTTTTTCCCCTAATCATGCTTTTTCGGGGAAAAAATCGGACAAGGTAAAAAAATTTTGGGCTCTTTCCACATTTGGGACGGAAAATTTTGGGGATCGGATACAGAAAAGATGCATTTAGGTGCATTTTAGAAGGTCATAATCTCAAAATTTTCCCAGTTATGACTTAAATTATCATTATTATGTATTACCTAGCTCAGGCGCAGCTTTTAGCATGTCTACCTTCATTAATCACTTAATCTATCTGGTTTTCATCATCTTGAACGTATTAAGGTAAAGTGGGGTACAGGTAACTTTGGACAAAATCGAGTCAATCTGACTTCTCCAACATATAACTTGTTATACAAGGGGAATTCGTAAATATGTTTCATGGCACTCATATGTCAAAAATGTCGGACAAATCGATTAAACACATCCTTTCATAAGTAGCATGCAGATTTAACCTACTGTAGAAAAAGCTCACTTTGTGACCAATGTTACCCACCATGGTGGTCAACTTTGGTCGCCATTATAATTTCTGTTCAAGTTACTTTTTCGACTAGTAGAATCATTATATCTAATTACAAAAAAATTTTCGGATATGAGGTAACATACATAATTATAAACCTTTGCTGTACCAAAATTTCAGCTGAAAATGATGAATATCATGAACAGCAAAAAAGTTTTCGGAAATCTCCCAGCAGTCCCTATGGTGGGTAACTTTGGTCAGTTGACCTAAAAAAGTGCCTGTCGTGAAAAATATAGTGTCATTTAGATACAGCAAGTTAAGAGGTACATGAAAATATCAATATGAATGAAAATAACAATATCAATCATTCAAAATCTATTGTCGAAAAAAATTAACGTGTCGACCAACATTACCAACCAATGGGTTGGTCGGGTGGGTAACGTTGGTCGACACACAAAAATATATGAGGTACACTAAAACAATGATAAATGTGTTGTTTGTTAATATGGCCCTAAGTGTGAGATCATCAAGGTCAAATTTATGGAGGCGGTCCTTATAGCTTAAACTCTTATACCCAAAAAGTCTCTTGTAAACCTCACTTGAATTTTCTCCACCATTTTAGTATCATTAACCAGACTAGGATTCCAAAGTTGTGAAGCATATTCCAAAATAGGAAGAACATAGGATAGTAGATGACAGTTTTTCGTCAAACATATCCGTACATGTTCTTGGGGGGGTTAGGCTGATCCTAATCCCCAGCATACTGGCTGACCCCCAAGAATTTTCATTTTTTTAATTTTTACATGAAAACTTGGAAATTTCATCAATCCTGGAAATTTGTAGGAAAAAATTATTTTTTCTTGTTGAACTGAAAGAGCACACTGAGAAACATTTTTAAATGAATTTTTCAAATATTCTGATCAATTTTGACCGAGTTCTAAGCAATTGCAACTGACCCTTTCCCCCAAATTTCTACGCTGTACGTGTATGAATACAACACCAAAATCTATCTCTGAAACAGTAGGAATCGTAAAATCATTCATTTTATTGTTAACTTTGGGGTCATCAATCCCAAGATGCAAAACAGAGCATTGGTCATTAGAGAAATACATAATTGTCATACTTGTGCATGGTCATGGCCTGAGGGGGTAAACTGTGATTTTTTTAGGATAGTAAATATATACATAATAACCTTTTTTCTAAGAAACCCGAGCAGAAAAAGCTTGAATGGTGAAAATCCTCTGGCTACAAAAATCCTCTGGCTACAATACCTCGGCTACAAATGTCAAAAAGTGCAAGTAGAGCAGCTTCTAGGTTAAAAAGATTAGTAGCAACTCACATATGGTTTAAAAACCCTTTAGGCCTGGTAGGGGTAATATCCGTAATATACCTCCCAATGCACAGGTATGATTAATTGCCATTTCAATGAGCATTCATGAACTAACAAGATCTGCTTGTAATATTTTAGCGTTATCTGTAGCATTGATTATTTTCACATCATCGGTAAAAAGATAAATTTCACTGCTAATACGATCAAATATCAATTATGGAAATTAAGAACAAAGCTAGTTCTAAAACGTATTACCAATTTTCACGTGCTGAGTCCTTATTAAATAAAAAATCATGTAACCATCCCAACAAAAGACCGGAAATTCTATAAGAATAGTGCATCACACTTAGAAAATTTTAGGGCCTGGGTATTTTGGGTACTATATGCAAGTATTTAAAAAGTCAGCGAATAAATGCATTTCACGAAATTTTTAGAAAAACTTATGGATTTTGAGGTATGAATCTTGCAAATTTTTAAGAAACAAAAGTGAGGACAGACTAGCGTCTCTACCGGTTCATCGTCGTCAGATTTTATTCGTTTTTGGTCTTATACACAATGCATCTCTCCAACTTTTGTTTTTTCCTTATACTGTATCCAGTACAAATATTTCATTCAGGCAAAATTTTCCTTGTTTTTTATGTCTCCTTCTCGTGTTTCAAAATTTTTTGCTTTTTGTTGCTAAAAATACGCCACAGTGACTTTTTGTGAGCCATAAGCGCCCTTGTTAACTGGTCGCAAGTGCGGATGTAGGGGGAGGCGGGGGGCGGCGGCCGCCCCCCAAACTTTTGAAATACGATTTTTTTCTGTATACCTATAGGCAAATTTGAAAAAAATTTTGAATTTTTTTTTGGAAAAATACTTAATTTTTGAGCACCGCCCCCCCCCCCCTGAAAAAAATTTCTGGATCCGCCACTGACTGGTCGAACACTTCATTTTGCATCGAAATTGGGCACCCAGTGGCCAATTTTTAGGACTTTGGGTAGGGGTAATACCCCCCCCTCCCTCATACCCCTCCCTATGAGTTTGTCTGAGGTCCACGCACTGAATTACTGAAGAAAAATACGATCATTTACTGTAACTGTAATACAAGTAATAGTATAAATATTTTTTTTATACATTATCTTGATGAGACCCGAGTAGCATCGGGGTAATTCACCACGTCTAAATGAAATCTTAAAAATTGTTCTCAAGGGTTCTTTCAAAACTGAATATAATTTTCTCAGGACTTGAAAAATCTGAGTCCGATGAACCAGTTCTTAGTTGTGTTATTAGGTTTTCTTCCGGCGCGAGTATAAAACCTGGTGAATATGGGATTTTGCCGTAAGATTATATTTTTTCATGTTGTAGTCTTTTAGAACATTATCAAAGTTTTCGAATCAAAAAAAAACAAAGTAAAAACTAATATTTTTTGTAAAATTATCTAATTCATATCAGCATTTGCGGAAAACATCATCCCTCTAAGCATTTAGGCACAGTCCTGTTGGCTCAAGAAATTTCTTTATCTGCTCTTTTGAAATTATTGTTTCATCGGCTGGATATATTTTCTTTCAGAAATCATGTCTGCAAATAAAAATTCAGCCGATTCTTTCTGGTTTCGTTATACATTATCGTGTTGTGCAGCGACGGTTGCCGAATCGGTCACTTACCCGCTCGATATAGCCAAAACTAGGCTGCAAATTCAAGGCGAACGGATTCAAAGACAGCAAAAATCTAGCACAAAGTACCCGATCGCTAAGCGTGGCTTTGTCGCTACAATCTCAGGAATCGGTAAAATTATTGTTTTTCGTTTTTCTCATCAGAATTTCGCAGTCAATTTGTTTTCTGGATTTTAAGTCGAAGAGGAAGGTTTAACGAAACTATGGCAAGGTGTCACTCCCGCGATTGTCCGGCATTTCGGTAGGTTCGGGGTTGCTGCAATTCTAAATATTGAAAATGCTATTTTTGCATCTTTCATTGCCAGACTTCTTGATAGTCAAGCAGTTCTCTACTAAAGTTCCGAAGTTTTAGACCTTAGTATAGTCTAAAATCTATCATTTCATCGGCAATTTTCCGGAACCAGAAAAGGTGTTGGTGAACGACTGTTTGGAAAAGTCATGTATCTAGAAGCATTGACTTCAAAAGTCGAAGTTAGCGCATAATTAAAAGTTTTGACTGTGCTAAATCTTTCGGCGGTCTTCTCATCGAGCTTTGTTATTATATTTCAGTTTATACCGGAGTCCGAGTCATCACTTACGAGACATTACGCGACAAACTTTTTAAACATAAATCAGACGGTGCATTTCCTTTATGGTAAGATTGTCGGCTTTTGAGAGATAATTGTGCACATACATGTAATTGGAGGGAAGTACTCTATAAAACCAGCACAAATTGTCGGTCGTATGGTTAGTCACTGGCGGATCCCCGGAGAGGATTTGACAGTCATATAGCTAGCTATATAATGGTCATAGGGACATTTGTGTTCATTTGTTGAGAAACATGTCTAGACATTTTTTACGGTTTTGTGGACAAAAATCCAATTTTCTGAACCATTTTTCAATTTTTGGGCAATGGATGACATTCCGCTCCAAAGTCCCTCAATCTCCCTCCCAGAACTCGTGGCTGTGCAGTCTGGCCGATGAAGTCATTTCTTACATTATAAGTTTCTTTCAAGGGAGGCAATGTGTTCCGGTATGACCAGCGGAGCATTTGCTCAATTTTTAGCTTCTCCAACAGATTTGATCAAAGTCCAAATGCAAATGGAAGGTAGGCGAAGATTAGAAGGTCTTCCACCGAGGTAATTTTTTTTGGTATTACGTAACGCCCGTAGATTGTTTAAACAATTCATACATAATGGAATTCAATTCCCTTCTCAAATCCTAAGCTTATCGTCGGTTGGGAAGTTTCAGATAATGAGTGCAATTGAATAATAGATCGGGCGGCCCAGCCTGGCCCCGGCCTGGTGGAGAAATGGCCGGATCTGAATGACCCTAACCCAGTTGCTCGACTTGAAGCTTAACGGGCCATTAAAAGAGGCGATGTTAATGAAACCTTAAAAATATCAGGTTGCTCGACATAAACCTTCAACTCACCTTAACAGGACTAAAGTAAAGCTGAGGTTTTCCTGTTGCTGGACTTTCACCTTAAGAGTTTTAATGGTTCCATTAAGGCCGATTTCTTAAAGTAGATCCGTACCCACTACCTACCTAGTTTACCTTAAATGAGGCCTTTAGTTTGTCTTTGACTTTAAGGCAGCATTAACAAAGCCTCAACAGTTTTAAGATAAGATTGGGTTTCAAGTTGAGCAACACATTTTTAAGCATACCTTGAGGCATATATACCTACAAGACCTCAGATCAGTTGGTGGTGGTACCGGACATGCACGGCAAGAATTTTCTAGGAGGTCCTCGGACTTTTCACCGAGAGGGGGTAGTGGGTGGGTGAGCAAACAAAGGACGCATTTTTTCATACAAAATATGCATAAAAATCATCAAGAAACTGTCTTCGAAAAGGTTCAGGGGTGTTCGTCGATTTTTTTCAGGCCGGGGTGGTGTCCAGGGTCTCAGGTAGCAGGGTTGAGTCCCTACCCCATGTACATATGTGGCATCTCACTAGATAAAAAAGTCGGAAAAAGCCCAGTTTCTGACAAAAATTTTGAAAATTTTCCAAAAAAGTCACTTTTTGTTCCAATTATATTAGTTGAAAGGTTACCAAAGGTTGGAGGAGTCCCAGCATTTGAGTACTGGGTCCGATCGAGTTCAAAGGGTCCCCCAATTACAGGTACGCCTTAAGGTTAGCTTTTGTTAAGGCTGGCCTTCACCGTTGATGTTCGCGTTGAGGCCACCTTACACCTTAATATTGAACTTTTAAGGTGGAAGTCGAGCGAAAAAAAACGTCGTTAGAGTTGGACGTTCAAGACTATTTTAGTTGAGATTGAAGTCGAGCAACCGGGCATGGGCCTTTTCTGATGCTATGGAAGGATGTAAGGATGTATTACATCAGATAAACTCTCTGAATATTTTGAGGCAGCTGTTGCAATTGGAAACAGGGAGCCTAGACTTTAGACACATCGTTGAAATTAAATTTATATTTGTTTGTCTTTCATTGAGGAATTACTGTACTTGTAAGTTTGCCGCTTAAAACGTCGAATGTGATTAGAAAATTAAGGCTAATCCTATTTTGATGCTGTATGTCTTTAAAATTTTATTAAATAGACATAACGCCCTACACTCATCTTTCAATATCTATGGAAGTTTCAACTTATTACGAGCTCTTGGAATAGAAAGATTGCCAGGTTTTCTAAACACTGGTTGAAAGATAAAAAAGATAAATTTCCTCCAGCAATGAATTTCGTCTTTTGGTTTTTTTTCGTAAAATTTTTAAAATTATTTAGAATTGTTAATTGAGACTCACCGCCACTGTAGTTTCTAACGCGGTGCTGAGCTGTATTCTGCTGATGTGGAACACTGACTGATCATCTGATTTGCTCCCACTGACTGATCAGAAAAATTAAAGATTCCCAACAAACAGTCAGTACAGATGGAAAATCGGCCGATTTGCATCTCGTTTAGTCATCGAAAAAAAATTTGGTAGGTAGGTACTAGGTAGTCAGCTGATGTTCGTGAGGTCATTAAGTCCTATCCCACCACCAGGGGAAAAATTCTGGTTGATAATTTGCATTCCTGACACTGTCTCTTGTTGATAAACTACTTTAATGCATTTCTGACACTGCCTATTTTTGATACTAGTAGTCACTAATGGTAACTGTATTATAGCATATAGGCCCGGTTTCGGGCCCAGTTGATCACCAGTGCAATCTCTCGTTGTTCTTACTCAAAAGATGAAATGCTCGTAGATGTGAGGTTTTTATCGATAATTTATATTTTTTATGTGAGTATGAATTTGAGTTAAGAGTAAAATTCCAGATTTTTCCAAATTTCGAATATCTCCTCGGCTGCGGAATTATGTTGCTCATGAAAAACGAAAATCATCTTTCTCTTGAAAGGCTGCGAAATTCTTTGCATGCTTTGAAATTGTTATGGTCGGAAGGCGGCGTGTCTAGGTTATGGAAAGGTTGCATTCCCAACTGTCAAAGAGCGGCGTTGGTCAATATGGCTGGTGGGTAGGTTGTATACTTTTCGGTCTTATACCCTGTTGCATCAGTCGATTTTATGTAGATCTCGCTACATACGATAAAGTTAAACACACGATTCTCAGAAGAACGAACTTTCAGGATAACTACGTTACCCACAGCGTTTCGAGGTGAGGTATATTTGGGTCGAGAAGCGCAATAGTTACAACAACATGAGGGTTTCACCCCGAGCGCATTATTAGGACTTTCTTTAGTAAATGGACTTGTCGAATATCTGGTCACGCGAAACTTGTCTCGGTATCCGAAAAAAACAATGGAGAAAAATTTAATTCGCCAATAAGAACGTGTATATGTAACTATAGCACGCCTTAAACTTTAAAGACTTCGGGAAAAAGTTTCTAGAGTTTTTAGTCAAAATTTAATTTTTTGAATGCATCGAACCTACCGTGAAAATTTTTTGTGTTTTTCTTTTTATTCTTTAAATTCTAAAAAAAATTGGAAAATCGAACCCCCCCCCCCCCTCTTCTAAAAATTCTGAATACGGGTTTGATGTCAATTATCCATCTTTGTTGGAAGTGTATAGACTGGTTGGACATGTCTGAAAGCCACCAACTTTTATTTGCTGACCGTAAGTTTCAGAAATGTTCACGATTATGAACATTAATCAAAAATCCAGTTCAAGATGTTATACAAACCTTGGATCAGCTCTCAAAATGTAGTAATTTTCCTATATGACATGTCTTTTATAGTGCATGCTCTGGTTTGACGGCGGCTGTCGTTTCTACTCCTGCCGATGTCATCAAAACGAGAATAATGAATCAGCCCACCGACGTTAATGGAAAGTTGGTCTTTTTTATAATTTTCCCTTAGTTTTTCGAAAATTTTTATAATTTTCCCTTAGCGAGCTTATTTCTCATTTTTCGTAAATATTTAAGGGGCATGTTATACAAATCGTCGTTCGATTGCTTGAAGAAAACGATTAAAAATGAAGGATCGTTCGCTTTGTACAAAGGATTTGTACCGATTTGGGCTCGAATGGCGCCCTGGTCGTTAACATTTTGGATTTCGTACGAAAAAATTCGCGGCCTTACCGGCGTCGAAAGCTTTTGATTGATGTTTGGAAATAGCTGATGTGGTTTTATTCTTGAAGAATCTGCGTCTGTGATACCATATCTTATGAATTTGGAATCCTTTTACGCGCATATTACGGGTTCGTGTCTAAAGTTTCTCCATTGTTTTACTTTTCCGTGCGATGTGTCGTGCTCTTGATTTTTTACCTCTAGAAATAAAATGAGACCGGAAGGCTACGCAGTATCTTCAGAGAAAAGAGAAATGAGAATGAAATTTTATCGAATGTTCTAAATATTACGTTTTTGTGGAGCTGTCGTATTTGATTCTGAGAAAAAATTCTGTAATAAAACTTTTTGTTAACAATTTCGACGGCATTGCTAATTTCTGTCATTTTACGATTTACGAGCAGTTTATAAAAAAAAACAGACTATAACTGTTACAGTCAATCTGAGAAGAATGAGGTTGTTTATTATTTGCGTGAGCATCTGTCTTTTTTCGAGGTTCATTCGAAAAAAAGGGAGTACTACATATAACTACTTGCATTTCATTTTCTAAAACAATGAATGAAAACTTCCTTCACATACCTGGAGCCAATAAACTTGTAATTTCAGCAATTTTTTTAATGAAAAAACCATTAAGGGCTTAGTGTAAACAATTTTGATGGCAATACGAATTTTTGTCATTTTTCAATCATTCCGAAAGATTTTCAAAAATACTGAATGTACGGAATGCGAGAAGGGCTAGTCGAAAAAATCGTTACCATTTACCACTTGAAAGCAATCGTCACCTGGAATACAATAAGTTTCATAGTATGAAGCAACATTTTTTCAAGATGCATCACAAAAAAATCAAAATCTGAGAGTTTATCAATGTTTGACTTTCTTTTCAGGTGCATCTCATTTTTTCAAAATGACATGTTTATTATTTTAAGATATATGAATACCTTGGGGCAACAAGATTATGTAACCATTGTGCAATGTCACATAACACCTTGTTGCTCTATGATTTTGGTTTTGTTCAAGATTATTTTGAAAAAAATGTGATGCACTGATGCACTTGAAAACGAAGAGGAATATCAAAAAACTCTTAAAGGTGATTTATAAAATCGCCTTTTTCGACGGAACGGAACGGAAAAAGGCAAGTAAAATGGGCCTTTACATCTTGACTTTTTGCGATGCACCTTCGTGCATCATATTCAATGTGACGATTTCTTTCAAGTGGTAGCGGTAGCGATTTTCCATGTGGCCCCTTGGGTATTCCAAGAGAATACATTTTATGACACTTTTATCAACGGAATACGGGTAGTCTCGTGAAGTAAGAAACACAAAATTGAACTTATTGTTAGAAAATGGTAAGTCCAACGAGCTTTACGACAGGCCTGACAGCTCGCCGATCTTGGGCCGGTGATCCCCGGCCCAGAGCCCAGCTATAACTCTCATACCCGGCCATCTCTCAAGTCGCATAATAGGATCACATAGACGGTTTTCGTATCCCAAAACATGTTCATGCAAAAATTTGAATTGCGTGACGAATCTTCAGGTGGAATACCACATCTCTCCTATAGAATTGACTCGATTTTCTAGTTTAACGCCTTGTGCAGATGATGGAGGAGGCCCATCGACGTGTCTCGTGACGCTTTTGATCTCAGCCATGAAATAAAAATTGAGGAAAAGTTGCAGATTAAATCAGCAAATGAGTCATTCGAAATAAATAATAGGAAGAAAAACTTTTTGTAATCTCTATTTTCGTCCTTAGCCGTGAGGGCAATGCTTTTTATTGACAGAATTTTTTGCTGTGAAGCATGATCAGCCATGCTTTCTCAAAAATGCGAAAACAAAATATATGCAGCTACTCCAAAGCTTCTTTAGAACACAGAGGCTTACTAGGTTGATATAAAACAAGGTACAAAAATTGAAGCTCGGTAGTACATATTACAAAAATATACGAATGTCCATCAAAAGCAACTTGAATATAACATTTCAAAATATATATTTTCCGGATTATTCTTTAGAAAAAATTTCCAATAGTTAATATGGCTTCAGGAAACGGGGAAATAACCATTCCGTCAAAACGTTAGCCCATTGTTGTACTTTGAATGAATCAATCTATGAATCAGATTCGCGATTGCCAATAATTGACCTGACACATTGGTTCGGTAGCAGAAGCAGTATGACCATTGGAAACCTGAATTGGCATTGCTATTCCAGCTGCTGCTATCAAACCTTAATGATTAGAAATCTTCAATTTATATAGAGTTGGAAACTTTCCACTAAACAATGTGTTATTCTACTACACAAAAACAGCTCGAATTAACATATGCTCATTCACTCAAACTATAAGTCAATGATCCCGCTTGAAAGCTAAAAGAGATGGAGTCTTAGCTTGCTTTGGTCTCTGAACTTAGTGACCATTCAATATTCACTCGAGCTCTTAGCTTGTGGTCACTTTATTATTGTTTTGTTTTTCTGACACTATGTCTATTGTGTTGAAGATTTCAAAAACTTCTTTGAAATCGTTGGATGATTCAATTAAATTATGCTTCATCACTGACAAGGCTTTGGACACGGAAGCAGTCTCCAATATTGATAGTGACAGGGCTAAAACGCCTGGAGGCGATTTAGAGGATGATGGTGACAAAAGCTTAGCGAGCGACAGAAGTGCAGTGAGCACCAAGAGCTTTTCCTCTACTAGGAAACGCCATCATTCAAGTAGTCATGGCTCATCAGTCATTGACAATAGACTGCAGGACGATGCTCCAGCATCGAATGACCCACAGGCGGCAATGCCAGAGTTTTTCGATGACCCCTTGGTCAAACGTCAATGTTTATCACTTCAGCCTAAAACCAAGCTGATAGCCACTAGTCAACTCTCGACATGCTTCAAGGAAACCAAGGCACACTAGGAGCATTATGCCCAAATACCAATGCAGGATTGTAATGTGGCCATTGCTCCAGCTATTGGTGATGATTTATGTCTCTTCCTAGAACAGGCCAACAAATGACCAGTACGTAAAGATGAGCATCTTTGTAATGTAATCCAGGCCTTATTAGAATGAGCCTTTCCTTTAATTGCCATTCTGAACGAAATTGAGAAAGGCAATGGCGATTTGTACAACATTTTTCTTTGGTGTTACACATGTTACGGTTGACAGACGTTTTGAAATTTTATGCATTTTGAGAATCAATATCAAAATTCGTCTATCAATGTGGCTAATGACAAGAACGTCCAGCAATACTTGGACCTGTTGACCAAAATCGCTCCTCTACCTCTTTTCAGACATTTGCTTTGCAGCAAACTCAAAGGGTAAACGGGAGAGATAAAACCTTGGCCATGGTCTTACAAAATCTGGGTGGGCCATCAAACTGTTTGAGTGATCCCCCAAAAGATTCAAAACACCACCTGATGACCAGAAGGAGTTTCGTCCCAGATCTGAAACATTCAGGTATGATTTGGAAAATTTACATTTTTTATCTTGTATCACACCTAATCATCAAATTAGTGGCAGGTTGTGGTTTTTCTTGCATAACTGGAAACTCATTTCTTCTGACCCTTGGGTCCTGGCCACTGCTGCTGGCCTCTCATTTGAATTTCATACATGGCCTCCAAGGCAGAATTTTTAGCCTAAACCATTAAAATTTTTCCCAAAGAAACAACAACTGATAAATAAATATATCACTGCACTGGTAGAGAAAGGACCCATTTCTTCCTTTTCAATCTCTCCAGGTGATACAATGACATTTGGTTTTCTCATCTCTTTTTTGTTCCCAAGAAGACAGGAGACCTGAGGCCAGTCATTTATCTCCGACCCTTAAATCATTTCATTATTCATGAACATTTAAAAATAGAAAGCATTTCGATGCTAAAAGATCTTTTGCAACCGAGCGATTTTTCACAAAAATTGATCTCAAAGATGCTTATTTTGCTATACCAATTGCCAAGAAACACAAAAAGTTCTTATCTTAGGAATGGTCAGGACAGTGTTATCATTTTAATTGTCTACCATTTGGACTAGCCTCAGCCCCTCATGTTTTAACAAAAATGCTTAAACCTTTTGATTTTCTGGTTCGACAGTTGGGTCTGTGAATCATTATATATCTAGACAATATGCTCCTGATGAACCAGACTGAGCTGGGCCTGAAAAATGATAT
Source organism: Romanomermis culicivorax (assembly GCA_963922205.1). NCBI lineage: Eukaryota > Metazoa > Nematoda > Enoplea > Mermithida > Mermithidae > Romanomermis > Romanomermis culicivorax. The sequence goes on along the minus strand of CAWUHX010000166.1, from coordinate 360,399 downwards.
CACCTTAGTTTCGTATATTTTAACAAATTTTGGGTTCATCATATCCGAGACAGCGCCTGTCCAGAAAATATCTTTCCTTGTCCTCCTAGTGGACTCAGTTTCAATGTTGTTTAACATTTCTGACAACAAAATCAAGTCAATCATAAACAAATGCAGAGTTCTCATTAATGCAAATTTTGTTATTGCCAGAGACCTAGCCCACCTGCTAGGAACTATAACTCCAGTTAGCCAGGCTATTATTCAAGCACATTTGTATACTAGGCATCTTCGAACTTGTCTGATTGAGGTGCTCAAATTTCATGGGTCATGCGATGTGCCTGTTGTTCTGTCTACTGAAGCAAAAAGCAAATTAGACCTATGGTCCAGACAATTATCTAGTTGGAATGAAAAAAATATACTTCCAGAGAGAAGTGTGATCTCTGTTTTTTAAGATGCATCTAATACTGGCTGGGGTGCATACTGTAATGGCAAAAGTTTGTCTGGCCTATGGAATGAAAATGAAAAATGCCTGCATATTAATTGCAAAGAATTGTTGGCAGCATTATTTGTGCTAAAGATCTTTACCCCAAATTTGCATGGAGTTTTGATAACATTGCTAGATAACTCCACAGCTGTGGCTTACCCTAACAAAATAAGTGGAACAAAAAACAGTTTTCTTTGTAATCTTTCAATACAAATTTGGAGTTGGTGCGTGGACCGAAGCCTAACCCTTCAGGCTGTACACCTTCCAGGATGTGAAAAGGTGCAAGTTGACCAAGCCTCCAGAGCTAAGTCAGATAAAAGTTACTGGAAACTTAGCTTTTCCATTTTTTCACTGATAAATGAAAAATGGGGTCCACTGAACTTAGACCTCTTTGCAGATAGGAACAACAAACGTCTAAATATTTTTGTTTCTTGGAAATCAGATACGAACGCTCTGTGCATAGATGCCTTGAGTTTTTCTTGGCAAAACTGTGGAGCACTTTATGCCTTCCCCCTTTTCTGTCTCCTGAGCAAATTCTTAAGAAAAGTTATGCAGGAAGAAGTTGAGATGGTGTTGATTGCTCGAATTTGGCCACTGCAAATTTGGTCGCCAACATTGCTGTCTTTGGCTACAGATTTTCCACTTTTTCTCCACAACCATTCCTCTATCTCGGCAGATTCAGAGGATATATTACATCCACTGATTAAGAATGGCACCCTTCATCTTTCAGGGTGGAGAATATCAGGGAAACCTGGCATAGCCGAGGCCTTTTGCAGGATGCTGCCCACATCTTGTTATGGTCATTGGCCCACAGTACCAAAAAGCATTATAACTGGGCCCTCAAAAAATGGGATTGCTAGTGTAATGAACAGAAAATTGATCTCATTTAGGCAACTGTAGTGGACTCGGCTGATTATTTAACATCTCTACATAAAGAAGGTCTAAAATACCAGACCATATCTAGAGCCAAATCAGCTATTTGTACAGTATTAAAAGAAACTAATCCCAATTTTAAAGATGCTCCTTTACTGCCACACATCTTAAAAGGCATTTCTCGTTCTGATCCTCCTATGCCCTGCTACATGTCTACATGGGACATCAGCACAATCCTCAATTTTCTCAAGTCTATCCACCTATCTGATAGAAGTTCAGAAACAAACAGAAAATTGTTTATATACAAAGTTGTTATGCTTTTGGCCTTAAGTAGCCCCAGAGATCATCAGACATTTGTAAACTTTCCACTACATATATTCAGATCTTCTCAGATAACTTGGTTTTTTTGATTCCAGAAATGACAAAAACCCATAATTTTGGGCCACCTCTTGAGGTTGTTGTACATAAGTTTTCTAACCCCTTACTTTGCCCATATTTACCTAAAAGGGAATGTATTTCTTTTTGAAAACCCATCAGGGCCATAAACTTTCATCTTTTTCTCTCATCTGTAAAACCATTCAATGAGGTCACTTATACCACTATCTCCCATTGGATCATTGGGGTATTGTCTTTGGCCGGTATTGACATCTCTTTGTTCAAAGTGCATTCTGTCTGTTCTGCCTCTTCATCTAAAGCATTTTCAAGTGGCCTAACAACAAAACAGATTTTTTAAAGTGCCAATTGATCACCCAATTCAAAAACCTTCTATTGCTTCTATAATAAAACAATCATTCACAAAAGATCAACCTTTATGGAGGCAGTTTTTTGTACTAAGGTACAGTATTTGTTCTGTTTGCTTTAAACACATATGTGAAGTGGAGCTGTTTTTGTGTAGTAGAATAGAATATTTCGCTAGGCCTTTAGGCCAATGCGAAATATATATTCTACTAACGAAAACAGTGAAGACTTCACATACCTGCCTCCCTGCCCCTTTTTACTAATCAGGTTCCTTTGTTTAGGAAACCGCGGTTACCACCGAACAAATACTGATATGACTCTCAGCAGAATGACTCACAGTACAAAAACCAACCAGCAAGTAGTCCTAATGGTTGAGCATTTGGCTGTGGCAGGCGCCCCTTTTGAATCAAAAATTTCTTGCATCTGTTTGTCGGCTGTGCTGTATTTATGAACATTTTAAAAAAGTACGTAATGAATTTGTGTTCTCTTTGTCCGATCATTGACCCCACTTGGGGCTTTTTTTAACGTCTTTGAATTATTTTAAGTCTAGCAATTATTGTCTGCTTTTTCCTTGTTTAGTATTTCAATAAATGGCTCTCATGAACACTGAATGGTCACTAGGTTCAGAGACCAGAGTAAGCTAAGACTCTGCCTCTTTTAGCTTTTAAGCAAGCTCATTGGCTTATAGTTTGAGAGAATAACCATTAAGTCTTCACTGTTTTTTTTAGTAGAATATATATTTCATGTTGGTCTAACGGCCTAGCAAAATATTCTATTTCTGGATGTATTTTAATTTTGCTTTAAAATTTTTATCCATGAATTCTTTTAGTTTTGTTTTAAGAAAAATTTATTCACCAGCTCTTGATGACGATACAGCACAGTTTGAGGGCTGCATCATGCCAGCAGCAACCGCCCGAGATCTGTAAGCTTGAAATGGGTCGTACGACTGCACAATATTCATTCCATTGTTTGACCCCGACATGCATCCGTAATTAACATCGTTTGTCATGCCGAATCCCGACATTGAGGATGGAAAACTGAATGATACAATATTGGAATGGAGTCATGGAAAAAATTTTATGGCAGGATGTTGATGGGTGTTATCTATGACAGTAACGACATGCTATATCTATTACAGTAAATAAATGCTGGTGTATATACTTACGTTGTCTCACAGATAGCAATTTCAGAGAAAATGAAAGTTTTCACTACGTCTTCTGGAACTCAGTGAAAGTGTGAAATTGAGAAATTTGTCATTTAACTCTTAAGTGCGGAACTTCAAAAAGGGGAATTTTTGAAAGCGTGTTTTTTGCGATGTAGTTATGCCGATCATATTTTCAATAAAAGGAATTTCAAAAGTGAAAGCACCTCCGTCTGGTCTTCAATAAATTTTTGAAGATTTGGACGACATTTTCTATTGTCTTGTCAATTCCGTATCCTTGTATAGAAACAGGAAGAAATATCAAGGCGTTTCATCATTGAAATATGCTGCAGCTTAAGTTGCAGCGCCAGTTGAGCTATGGCTAAAGCTGCAGGTTATCTCTATCCGTTAACATTGCCATTAAGGTGCAGTTTAGCTGCAGCTTCTCCTACACAAAACGTATCGAGGAAGTTAAGCTGTAGCTTAAACTGTAGCTAAAAGAGCAGTCAAACATACATATTAACTTTTTGTTATGTTGATGTTTGGTTATCTACTGTCTGTTTCTCCTGAAATGATTCTAAATCACTAAGGTGGAAAGCAAGCAATATTGTACAATTTTCGGATTTTCCGCTGAACCAAACTTCACAGAGGACTAAAAATTTGTGGACATACTCAACCAACCTTTAAGAATTTTCTGAATGGAAAAGCTTATTGCATATGCTTTGTGTATGTGACTTTTATGACAGTTTGAATGATTCAAACCCAAATTTTTTCAGAAGTGCTCAAAACAACCAAAATTGATCAGAATGCTTTAACATTTCGTTTTTAGACGTTTCATAGCATGCGATTTCAGCTCCAACAAAAAAATTAAACTTTTTGCTGATAATTTTCAACATTTGTACATGAAATTTCCTAGCTATATATGATCAAGTCTTCAAGGAGCACTGAACTCAAAATCATATTTATTTTATCCATATTTGTTAGCAAAAATAATTGGGGAGGAATTTACTTCTACGTTTCGTGGTATAAAAAGTCCAAAAAATGAAAATTCTGTGGGGGTGTGAGATACGGTTCAGCTAGGGGTCAGCCAGGCTTCTGCGCCCGGGGTTATGACTCAGATTCCCCCCAGCTAACCCGCCAAGAACATATATGCTGCTGATGCGTCATGTTTTTGGATTTTTCATTCTGATTCCCATTTCTGAAGTTACCCATAAGAGTCGACAACGATCGAGTGACCAAAGCCTGGATAAGCGGTAGGCTGCGACGAACCGAACGGACCGGCGGTGTTCGTGTAGCGTCCTTGCGCCACTGCTACAGCAGCCGCTGCTGCCACCGTGACCGAGCCGGCGTTCTGACTTTCGCACGTCGGCGCATCGGAATGTTTCTGGCTGCAACCGCCGCGGGTTTCGGTCCCTAAGCTGGGAGAATAACCAGATGACGAGGATGAGTCGTTGTTGTGGCCGACGGTCATACTGTAGGAGGAGGAAACGACGGCCACGTGGCTACCACTGCATACCGACCTTTTGTGACTGCGTAGTTTCTCTTCGCGACGCCATTTGGCGCGTCGATTGGAGAACCAGCTAAAATATAGATAGATACTGAAGCACGATGTTCTGAAGTAAAACCGATAGCTTTTCAGAACATCGGAATGGTTGAAGTTTTCAGAGTGGATTGCATTCTCGAATCTGTTTCAAACTCTTGTTCTATGGCCGGTTGCGTTATAACTGCTTTCTATAGTCTGCTTTTTCATCAAATGTTTGTCAATTGAAAATGACGAAAAACAAGTAAATCACCCTCAAAGTCTGGCTTTTCTGTAGGAGGTTTTACTAAAAAAATTGTATGCTTTAGTTGAGTATTACCCCAAATTTCCGATCCTATGCGACGTATGGTTCAGCAGGAAGCCACAAAAATTTTCATTTATTATTTAGAAGAATTTTATGAAAAACAGATTATAGAGTCAAAACATATGTCTGATAAAAACCCAAATTATGCCTCTCGTTGGAAACTTTCAAGTTTTATTTAAAACAAACAAATTTGTGAAGCATCAATTTAATTTCAGAAAGAGTTGCACGTAATTTATTTTTCTTACTGAAATTCCACCGGCCAACCCAGAAAAACATTCTGCGTACTGTACATGCCATCATCTAAGATGAGTACCATTGAACGAATGAGGCATTAGAAGACTACTGAACCACCGGACGACGGTCAAAGTTTCTTGAGTAGTGCGTTCAGGTGTAGACCCATTTCTATTCAAATCAAATACAGAAAAGTTTTCGTGAAGAAATTAAGAGTTTTTGCTTCACATTCACTATAAAGTTTTACACTTGGAAAACTTCGTGTCAAGTTGAACCTACTTTTTTTAGTTGCCTATGCGACTACCAATTCAAAGTAAACATGTCCTATAGAGTGTATTTCAAAAAGATAGCATAAACAAATTTAAAAACACTGTATTAAAGTGAGAAAAGGAAATATCAAATCAGAGTCTTTCTGAGCCAGGTTGCTCGACTTCCATCTTAATAAAAGTAGCCTTAACGTTAGGGCTGGCCTTAACGCGAACCTTTACTAATGACTGCTTTGAGTCAAAATTCTAACCTCAACGAAACCGTTGAAAAGTCCTGCAGCTCGATTTTCAACCTAAACGACCATTGAGGCCTCTATGGTTCATTTTCGATTGGAACATTAGCGCCACCATTTAAGGAAGAAACTTTACTGGTACCTTGAAAATATGAGTTGCTCGAAAACAGCTTTTTAAACTCACTCTATCAGCATTCAAGTAGCGTTACGATTTTTCTGCTGCCCGACTGTGCTAAGGCCGGTTTTTTAACGCAGTGTCTATACCTCTTTTAGAATTTATTTTAACAGAGCATTTTGTTTTTCCCCGACCTTAATGTACAAGCCTTAACAGTTTTATAAGATAAGCTTAAGATTCAAGGCTTATCTTGACCGTTAAATGTTCGGGTAAGACAGCTTAAAATTACTCTTTTAAGATGGAAGTCAAACATTCAGGAACTTCCTTAAATTTGACTTTTGAGGCCACTTTAGTAAAGGCTAAAGTTGAGTAACCGGGTCCTGGCCTGTTTCAGCCCTAAATTTTTTGGAATCGTTTTTTCAAGAATTATAATTTACAACGATCTTTCTGTGTCAGAAATTTTTTTAGAATGTCGTCTCAGTTCACAACTGGATCACTAGCCAAATTACAATAAACAAATAAAAAACATATTGTAGAATTTCTTTATCTTCAAACGTTTTTGGCTGTCCTGTAGGTTACGTCATGCTGACTGCATTCTTACTTTTTCCAGTTAGTTGTGAATCAGCGATAAGATGCTTCAAAAGTTCAAGAGCATAATTGATCTAATTTGAAAAAAGATTAAATTAAAAAATTAGAAAACAAATACAGAAATAAAATTTCAGCCAAAAGGATGAAAAATTGGAACACAACAGTAAAACGTCACACAACAATTTTTCCTTTTGTTGCAATATCATCACTCGCTTTTTGTGTAACACAAGCTTTAACTGATTTCAGCATGATCATTATTCTTTGTGTTGAGGAAAGAAAAAACATTCAACAAGATGCGCTAAGATTTTTTCAAAATCTGCACAAATGACAAAGAAAGTCAGTTGTTCTCTATTATGGAACAAAATGAAAAAAGTCCAAAAAATTCTGGCTTTTTTAGTGGACGGGAAAACGTATATTTCCTAGAACAAAAAATAAGAATGTGTCAGAAGCAAGAGAGATTTTTGCAAAGACAAATTCCAAACATGTGTCGTTCTCTTAGAAATTAGAAGTTTGGCCCTAGTTGGAGTTTGAAAGAAAGAGAAAAAGAAAAAAAGCTGGCCTGCTTGAAAATTCGGCCGACTTTTTCTCCTTCTGCATATTCCTAATTTTAGAAAGAAAATATTCTTCAAGAGACCAAGAAGCGGGCAAAATGAATAATTGACTCTCTTTATTGTGAGGCGAGCTTTCAACTCGAGTAGTTTTTTAAATAGAATAAGTGTTATTAAACTCTTCGTTGGTTTCGATTTTTCTGACACCTTGGATTATTTTTGTTCATAATTGGAGCACTCAACATGATCTTCGTATGAGTTCCAACGTAGTCTTTTACCTCCGTACTTGGTGTATTCAACGTTTAAAAATTTTACAGAATCTGCTCAATTCCTGACCCTCTATTTCCGCGAGGAATATTAAATGGGCGGGTATCAGGACACTTCGGCCACCTAATTACATAGATTTCAATTCTCATAATGAAATTCAATTCTACTACCCTGTTGTCTGAAACACGGAAGTGGGAGGGATGCAGCCATCAAAATGTTGCATTAAATGCAAGCGTGTCCTCGATGTGCTCTAGTACTTTTTCATTTGGCAGGTAAGTAAAAATTCACACCTTCACACGTTGTCATAAACCACAAAATGTAAACTATTGTCATAGACTAGGAGTATACTATTTTTTCTTGAGATTTTCTAAACAATAAAACTGAAAAACGAGCAACATTTTGCATTTTCAAGACTCAAGTAACATTGACAATCGTTGAGTAATCTGACTGACTAATTTTGAGATTTAGTACATATTATTCCTCTCGTTTAATTTGGTTCCATGTCAATGCATCTGTTCTTTAAATTTTCGATCAGCAGCAATTACTTGTCTAAGACTATTTCTATTACTTATCTAAGACTATAGCTCTTCATTTACTTTGAATTAGCGGCTACAGCGACATCAAAAAAGGAGATTAAAATTTTTTCACGGAGTGGAAAGCTTTATATACTGTAGAGAAAAGACGAATTTCTTCATGACAAAGGGCGACTAAGATGGAATAAACAAAATCATGTTGAACCATTTTTTTGATTTGGATAGATCTGTGTCGACATAATGCGTACTGGATTATTGGAGAAAATTATCAGTCGGCCTGTTTTTCGCTGATGAACGGAAAAAATTCTCTCATTGATTACAGTAATGAGCTTACTATTTTTTCCGAATTGAACATACCTTCGTCTCAGTTCGCTGCATCTTCTATTTCAAAATGAATAGACTATAGAATTCATTCTTAAAACGAATATTTTCTCAAGGTCACTTATACTTTATCTATTTTGAAATTATCGGTGCAGTGACGACGCAGCACACTATCTATCCCAAATTTTTGATAACTTTCTTCTTTCTTCATGTCAGTCCTTTGGTGATCATATTATTCAATCATTCTAGACTATCGAAATTGACTTCCTGATTCCTAATGCTATTGCTTGCTGAAACACCGACCGCTGTATCAATCATTTCAAAACAAATGGAGTGTATTAGAAATTCGTTATCTCACATAGAAAGCCGTGGAAAAGAACTTTACTACATACAGTCTATTTTTTCCAATAACTCTCGGCGTACGGAACGATGTTCATGTAAATGATGAACAACAACCTGGGTGTACTGACACTTTTCTTCTCGAGTTGACTGTAGCAGTAACGAACAAATTGAGAAAAAAGATTTCGGCCTACGGTGCTGTTTTATTGTCTGTTCATAGATTTCTATGGATTTTGCTATCCGAAGCTCGAAAATGAAAACACTAATGTTATGTTTGCATGAACTGAAGTTAGCTAATATGTCATGTTTGATGTATTCCAGAAGAAAATAACCTATCTTATGGAAACTAGGGTTGTCCTGGGGCAGATATTTCAGCCAGAGTCGGGGCCGGGGCAGACATATAACGTACTAACATATACGTCACCAGTGGTATCATATTTCACGTATCATTCATAGAAAAATTTTTCAGGCGATTCTTTTTCTTTTCATTTCATGTCAGCTATGATAATGCATTGATTGATAGGTTAGAAGGGTTCGAGTATTTTAGACAGAAAAATTTAATTTTTAAGATAACTGTCATTACTTAGTATGAGGAAACTCATTCTACTCCCAAAGAAAGAGCATTGTACACATACCTGGACACTTCTATCGATTCATCTGCAGGGTTTTTTAACATGGTGCTAATGAAACCAGATCCGTGCTAATGGAAATTTTTAGTCGTTATCACGCATGCTAATGACTGGATGGGATAAGTTTTTGAAAAAGTTCCAGAAGAAAGTGAAAGATATCACAAAAATTGAACTATTGTACGTCTTCTGAAAAAATCAACCAAAAATCTGTATTGAAGTTGAAGTGCAGTTCCAGATACTATGAAAACACGTAAGCTTTTATCCAAACAGAACGTGAATTTAGTGATTCCTAAAAGTACTACTCTATACTAACTAACTGAATATATACTTGTCATATTCTAAACTTCAATTCTATTATAAATCGTTGTTATCCTATCGAAATCACTAATTTTGTGCAAGTCTTGCCCCGAACCGGGGCAAGCCCAGCCCCGGCCCGGGGCCGGGCAGCTGCCCTGATGCCGTTGCCGGGGCCGATGCTGGGACCTGGGATAACCCTAGAGGAAACACGTACTGCATATCGATGATAAAGTGGTCAAATTAGCAAAAAGTTTCGAATTTACATTTTTCTCATTATATAGCAAGCATTATTACAGTTAAGCTATTATTATTACCTAATTCAAATAATGTTAGGAGACTGAATGAGTAGATCAACTTTTCAATAACTAATTTTCAATCATACATTGACTATAATTTTTGCTGCCAGAAAACAGTGTGCCGCAGCCACAAACGTCTCAACTAATCAGAAAAGTGAATTGTAGTGCTTCTAATAAATTTTTAAGTAATCTTTTGTGCCACTGTAACGAAAAGAAACTTTCATTAGTTAGGACTGAGAAAGGAATTTCGTGTTGTGAATCCCGGATCACATCATACCAAAATTGATCCTCTATGAATTTAGGTATCATAATCAATTTCTTTCGGCCCAAGAAAACTACCATCTGTACACACTAATGTCCATGTTCTCCTGTGAACTGAAAACATTATTATTGTAACATTGTAGCAGTCAATCACTGGATACTCCAAACCACTTTTGTTGATCGTGTACGGGCCTTATTGTGAGTAATGAAGGAGACTTTAGGGACGATGTTTGTGACATCGAAAAAAATTTTGAGGATATAAAGCAGAAAGTAGAACTCGATAATGATTCCAAGGATCATGATACTGCAAGAAAACTACTATAGGAAACGACATCGCTGTCGTCAAACAAGTTCCGTGAAAAAGATTTCAGTTGCTGTCGCTCAAGTGGTGAACATAGAAAGTAGTCAAAGCTTCAGATTGAAGTCTCGACAGTCAATTGGGCTTGCTGATTTCATTCCTTATAATCCATTCAATTTCAACGGCGCGATAAGTAAAACGTAAAACGTAAATGACAAAAAATTGTGAAAAAGCAGTAATTTCATCGTGCTCAGATTAGAATTTTTCGTAAATCGCTAGTCAACTTGTGAAAAGACAGCGTTAAACATTTTCTTGCATCACCGAGACATTTGGAAACAGAATGAACTATGATACTTACACGACACTATGAAAAGAATCCAGTTGAATGGCAAATACGGATTGCATGACATTTTTAGAATAGAATGAATATATCTCAGTTCTAGTTTTCGTAATCATTGTTAACTGTATGATTATTGATTGCATCTTCGATTATTAATTTTCAAATTCATCATCTCGTTTGGCTATTGTTATTCTTAGCTTGCAAGATTTTGTCTAAACTATTTACATTTTGGCAGACTAACATTCGCGCCAAAAAAAGTAGCTCAACACCAACACCCTTTTAATTAATTGGATTTATTTCCCAGTCCATTTGAATAATCAAACATCAGTTGTTCTGACGTCATGAACGTAAATTTTATGCAAATATTTTACGCTCTCTCTCCTAAATGAGTCTTCCTAGCCTCCCCTTCAAACTTTATCTAAAGTAATATTGCCTGAAATTATCCAAATTTACGTGTTTTCATTGCAGAGCGTCTGAAATAGAAAAAATTCTCGCAAATTCGATAAGCATATTTTCTCGCTTTTCTGCAATGACGGACTCGTCTTCGACTCAGGGCCCGACCATAAACGTGCCCCAAGGCGACCGGCGCCTTAGCACGTCCAGTTTGACCAGCAGCGAACGGGGTCGTTTGGGCAGCCAATCAGGGCCATCCGGCGGCCGCCGTATGAGCCGCTGTACGGAGATACGGCCTTCGGTTAAGCCCAATCGACCGTTGATGGAGTGGCTGTACGCCAATTTCGATAAAGCCACAGTAGGACTGGCCATGAATTTCTTAATTTTGATCGTTTTGTTGATGATGTTAAAAAATTTGTATTCGTTTATTCCGTCGTTTACGGGCGGCGGTGGCGGGGCAGCCAACGACGCGACCAACGACCCCGATGTCCAAGAGGCTGGGTGATTTTTTTATTGTGAACTAATTTGCATACATGTAAATTGAGGATGAAGTTCGGCTTAATAGACACCAATGATTTCTTTGCTCGGATAGCTATTTACTTTTTTGCAACTTCATCTTCGTTGAGGCTTGGTGTGTAACTGATATTCTAATCAAGCTAAGATTAAATTTTGAACTGTGACATTGTGATTGATGGTTTATCATTAGTCAAATATTTCTTCATAAAACTTGATTGTCTTATACTTTCTAAAACTTCCCGCAAAATTTTGTCAGTTCTGTGAGGATATCCAAGCTATTAAAAACTCAACTTCTCGATCACTCTCAATGAGTTATTCCCCATCCAACCGGAAGTACGCCTTTGTTGAAAAATATGGAACCAAACAAAAGCGAGAAATATTGTACATACACATGTGTGTACCGTGCATAGATGAATTTAGTCGCGTTTCGTGCGGTATAATGCAATAAGGGATAGAATATTATATGATATTCGTACTGTAAGAACGTCTGTGGTAATACTATATAACTTTGTTGTTAAAGTAAATTATATATAAAGCAATTTGATAACAATTGGAACTTACACTTGGATCCGGGCTTCGGGTAAAGAAATCTTCTGAGCCAGTCGTTCACGAGCGAAAACGTCCGGATAATGAGTTCTCTCGAATTCTGAAAATACATTGTTCCGGGCTTATGTGTGAGCACAATATTTCGATTCTAGGGTTAAAGAGTCAATGTGTGCAGCCTATATTTCTGACTTGGTAATTTTTTGTATAGCCAGAAGTCACTTGAAATATGATTACTCTGGTCAAAGGTACTGTAGTTGTCTGAGCAACGCACCTTCGGAAAAAAACTGAAATTCCATTTGAAAAGCAATTGGCATGCCTGTAAATATCAGAAACATAATTTTTTTCTATTGCAGATCTATGTTCTACATGAAGCATGAGGCAAATTTACGTGTTGGTCACCCATTCCTTCCGTTGTGCACGTAATAACCGACCACATCATTTACTCTATTTTCGTCACTCTAAAATCACGTGGTGAGGAACAGGGTGCCTTCAACTGTGGAGCACTTTCGCGCAGCTTTGTAACCTAGGCGGAGTCATACAGCCGAGATTAATTTAGTAACATTAAACTCGCAGCTTCGATTTTTTTCCGGCCAAATTACTGAAAAGAGAAATTTTTGTTGCATCTTTGCTGAGACATGCTGTTGCGCAACCATTGTAAATTGATCGATGAAATTCTACGAGTGATTCGATCCACATCTTTTATTTTTATTCGTATGATCTGAACGTTTTGATTGAATATTTCCTGCATCTCGTTGGCATATTCATTGGAATGAATCAGCATTGTTGTACCAACTTTCAGATTGTGCAGACCCCTACAGCTTCCAAAACGGTACATTAATTTGATTGAAATTTTAACACAATATGTTAGACATTAGTGGATACAGAAATTAAGCAAAAAATTCTGCGGCATTCTATGGGAAAACGCCCAAAGAAGGCCCCTTTGAACTTTTTCAGTTACTTTCAACTTCCATTTTGACAATTTGAAATGAAATAAAAAGTGTAAAGTGTATTAGAAAACGTTTTTCATGCCTGCTTATAGAGCACGATCTTCTGCATGCAATGAACTTTCGGCTTCAAAAGCACGTCTTTTCTGGCTGTGGTATTTTGATACACATGTACAGACCGAAAAACGCCGAAAAATGTAAAAATCCCAAACTTTGGAATACTGTGGCCACGCGAATTTTGATTTTTATGCGAAATGAATGCTGTCACGATACTCAGCATGTAAAACTACTCAAAGTATATCTTTTTCAGATGTTATTAATTTTCAACTTATCATAGGTCCATGGAACAGAAGGTCGAATCCATCAGAGATCGTATCTCAATGAGTTGATACTACGAGTATAAATAGGATACTGCTAACTTTGCAACAAATCACATGTTTTAAGACACAATTTCTGAGAGATTCTACCTTCTGCTCCATTTGATCTACGATAGGTTGCAAATTAAATATATTTGAAAAAGAGATATTTTGAGTGACTTTACATGCTGAGTATCGTGAAAGCATTGATTACGCATAAAAAGCAAAATTCGGGTGGCTACATTACTCCAAAATTTCGAATTTTTACATTTTTTGGCATTTTTCGGTCTGCACATGTGTATCAAAATATCACAGCTAAGACAAGACTGACTCTGAAGCCAAATGTTCATTGCGTGCAGAAGACCATGCTCTATATGCCGGTATGAAGAACACTTTCTAATCTCTTACTTTACACTTTTTATTCCATTTTTAAGTGTCAAAACCGATGTCAAAATAAACCGAAAAATGCTTTTGGGGCCTTTTTTGGGCACCCTCCCTTAGGATGCCGCAGAATTTTTTCTTGGTTTCTGAAGCCATTAATGTCTGACATATTGTGTTAAATTATTAATGTACCGTTTTGCGAGTTATAGCTATCTGCACATTCTGAAAGTTAATACAAAAATGCTGACTTCCACTAAAAATGCCATCAGAGAGATACAGGAAAAATTCAAAACGTGTAGATGAGACGAATAAAAAGGAAAGATGTGAGTCGAATCACCCGTAAAATTTCATCGATCAATTTACAATGATTGCGCGACAAGATGCATCAGAAGAGATCCAACAAAAATTTCTCTTTTCAGTAGTTTGACCGGAAAAAAATTGAAGCTGCGAGTTTAATGTTACAAAATAAATGTCGGTTGTCCGACTCCGACCTACGTCATAAGCTGTACGTAAGTGCTCTACAGTTGAAGGCACCTAGTACCACACCACGTGATGTTAGCGTGACGAAAATAGAGCAAATGATAGTAGATTGCAATGCCTTTCCAACAAAGAAAAGAGTATCCGAGTACCTCTTGCCGTTTTTCTGTAAATGGATTTCAAACAGTCACTCAATTTTTGACATTTAATGACAATTTTCGAAGTTTTCGATTTTTCATTTGAAAGTCTTCGCTTTAGAAACCGTCAAACCTAGATCAATGGAAATTTACCTTTCAAGCCACCTTACTGATTGGACATTTATTCCGATTCAAAAACACATTTGAATGACAGTGCAGTGTGTGTAAATATCTACAGCTTGCAAAATGGTGCACGATGATGAGATGTTACTTTCGCAGTTACTGTTGGAATGTATGAACTAAAGAATAAAAATATAATATTCCTCGGCATCATAGTTGAAGGTGCTCCGGTGTGCCCAAAAACGGGATTTTCTTTTTTTTCTTCCCATTATCGACAATTCAAACTTTTTTGCAGAGTGTACAATCTTCGTTTGTGGAACAATTAGTGCATCCAACTATAGTCTGTTAATTATTTGATAAGTCTGTAGTACAGATAATAAACATATCACATGTGGTAGACAAGGGCCACCTGGAGAATGCAGTGCCTTCTGAGCGATTTCCATAAGTGTGCCTGCTCCAACTCTGTAGCTCCCCAAACGATGCAAACATCTTGATGAAAATTTCACCAATGCAGTAAGAATGGTTGTATCTCCATTCCCCGACCATCCTCATTCCCCGACCGTCCTCATTCCCCGACGATCCCTTTTCCCCGACCAATGCTTCAAATTCCCGGTTCCCCGAGCAATGTTAAGTTTCTCGGACGACTCTATTTTTGTAATAATCCCGATTCCCCGAGCATCGATATTTATCGCCTATTTTTTTGTTTAAAATTTCTCAATCAAGTAAGAAACTACATACAGGGTGTTTCATGAAAAAGGATGCACATTGTTATTTCGTTGCAGAGTAAATCAGAATGCAAAATTTTGATAGCTTCACAGATAACCTTTTATATATCTCCAAATTTTTTTTCTAGGCCACCCTGCATGTTTGTGTGACTGTATTTTCCATAGCAGAACACGTAGCTAAAGTCGTTCCGAAATCAATTCTTGGAATATTGATTTATTTTTAAACTAAATTTTACAAAATACGCAAAAATTAGAATTATTAAAGTAATTATGTGTTCATCCTAAGGCATTCAAAGCAATCCGTGATCGAGTCATCCGCCAGTCTAACAGATTTATTCATTTGAAAACGATAAAAATGATTCGGATTAGCCAAACTCTCCCATTTTAATAAATTCGATTGTCGATGTTTGGTAAGAATTAATGTTGCTGGACCATAATCTTCCATTTTTGACAAGAAATAAAAGAACTAAAACTAAACTAATCAGACATTCTTCGCTTTATATAAGTTCTGTGGGCGTGGGAAAACATCCCTGGGAAAATCATGTGTAGCTCACTTAAAATTTTCTTGCAGGCAAGTATAAATTTTTCTTACTTTATTTATAAAATAAGTCGGGGAAAGGGGATGGTCGGGGAAACAGGATCGTCGGGGAAAAGGGATAGTCGGGGAAAGGGCACACAATCGTAAGAATGCATGAGCTATAAAATACGAAAATAAAATTCTGCGGCATCCGATGGGAAAGTGCTCGGGAGTGTCCATGATTGTGTCCTTATTCCCTGAACGTCCTCTTTCCCCGAACGTCCCGATTCCCCGAAAGTCCCTGTTCCCCGAAGATCCCGATTCCGCGAACAATGAATAAAATTCCCTTTTCCCCGAACAATGCATTAGTACCTATTCCCCGAACGTCCCGATTCCCCGAATAGTAAAGAAATAATATTCTTGATTCTCTAAATTAGTAATAATATTAAATTCCCGATTCCCCGAAAACAATGAAGTATATAACTTCTTTGGTAGTTTAAATGTTTTTCGAGCAGTAAGCACTGGATTTAAAAAAATTGCTTATAATACCAAGAACTTTTTGGTAAATCCCCACCCCAGGGAATGAGATATAGCCATAAATCGTTTTCCTCATATTATGTCATTTATTTAACACTGATATCATCCTAACAAGTAAAAGACACGGCGTAAAAGCAACTGTATATCAGGCAAAATTTGATTGAAATCACCACTGATAATTACAGCTCTCTGCCGAACAAAGTTAGTTTTGCTGTGGATAGTTGTTGATCAACTCGGACATACCTAGGATTTCTGAACCGTGGGAACATACCTACAATTTACAATGTTTTCTATGGAAAAATTTTCAATTTACAAAGTGCAATCTAAAAATAGCCTTCTTCTGTTTTCGGGGAAACGGGATTCGACACTTTCGGGGAATAGGGACGTTCGGGGTAAAGGGAAAATCAGTGTTTGATTTATAGCGTTCTACGGGGAAACGGGACTTTCGAGGAAAAGGGACTTTCAGGGAATCGGGACATTCGGGTAAAAGGGACATTCGGGGAATGGGGATACACCCGTGTCCATAAACAAAATTTTTCTAATTCTGACGGCTCATTTTTCACACTTTAAACTCTCTTAAAAGGTGTGATGTGCAATAATTTATAGTAAATATTGCATCAAAAGATAGCTTATTCTCTCTTGTGTAAAACGATTATTCATTTATCGAATGAGAGCAATCCGATCCTGAAACATCGCTTAGCTAGCAAGACCACCGAAAAATGCCAAAAATACATAAATTATCGAATTTTGGCATAGTGTAGCGGTGTGAATTTTTGTTTTCAAGCAAAACGAATGAAACTCAGCGCAGGAAACTACCCAAAATATCTCATTTCAAGATATGATTAATTTTCAACCTATCATAGAGAAGGTCGAACCTCTCAGAAATCGTGTCTTAATTTCGGAGAGATATGTTTATTAGGTACTGCAGTTTTAGGAATGTCATCGTGATCTCCAACAATACAACAGTAACTAACAAAAAATCCAATTTTTTCTGAAATGTGACAGTGTGATCATGTATCATAAGGGGCGATAAATTGTATGCCAAGAGGTGACCGATGTTGTTTAAACTTTTGTTTAATCCTACCTTTCTCTAAAGAATCGATCTGATCTTGCGTGAACGACGTTCTATTCCTTTGTAGTTTCCGTTTCAATCTCATCCTGGCGGCAGCTTCTTCGTCGTTGATGACGACGACACCCGATTCACCGGATTCACTGACCTTTTCCGATTCACCTAAAAATGAGGATCATAAAAAAGGCCACTATTGCTGTAATTAAAGTTTTATGTTACAGTTAATTGCTTCCAGAGTTTCACAGTTTTACTCCTTTCTCGATAATCACAGGACTTGACTTGACGTGGAATCACTGACTTATTAGTTTTTCAAATTCATTTTTAACAGGTTTGCTAAGCCTCCGCAATTTGTGTGAAAGATTGCGCAAAAAATTCTAATTTGAAGCTGTATTGACTTGATTCATCAGAGGCTGATTGCAAGTGCCGCCATCTTAAACCCGATCCCGGATTTAACTCGAGCATTTAAACCCGAATTTCAGGTTTATCAGTTGCTATAAAAGGAAAATAAATGATTGTGTATAGGTATCCCATACGTATCAGTATTCCGAATATATCAGTATTCTGATCAGTGTTCACAATAAAAAACCTCCGTAGACCGAACGAATCGGTACCTTGAATAATGTCATTGCCTAAGCCTAAGTCTAAGCCCCACACAAATTTCTGGGAAGTTCGGGCACAATGAGGGTTAACAAAAGGAACAAAAAATGTGTATTCGGGATAACGAGAATTTCTCAACGTGATGGAATAAAAAATATAATTGCATAGTTTCCGGATACCGTGAATAAATACATTAATCGGGATAACATTCGGTATACCGACCCATTCGGGATATGTATGCATTCGGGATACCGATACACAACAAACTCGAGAGTAAAGTTTATCTCGAGCAGGAATTGAACCCGATCTCGTTCCAGTCACAATAAAAATGACCATTTTCAAGTGTGACTGAAGAATAAAAAATGATCATTTGGAGCCTTTTTGGACCTTCCGATAGGATGCCGTAGAATTTTTTTCTTTATTTCTGTGGCCACTATACTTTATTCATCTTGAAATGATCGATGTAGCGGGCGAAATTTCGGCAAACGCAGCCCTACTAGAGATCAGGAAATCAATGTCGATAATCTCGAAATGATTGAAGAGTGATCATCAAGGAAACTGTATCCCGAAGGAAAATTTTTTTGATTAGTCAACGAGCCTTCCATAATTTTTGAATAAAAGTTAGGCTGCGACCTCGCTGCATCGATCATTTCAAAACTAATGGAGTGCAATGTTCATTTCAATAACATTTGTGTACCGTTTTGGAAGCTGTAGGTGTCTGAACATTCTTAAAGTTGATACAAAAGTGCTTAATGTCACTGAATATGTCATTAACGGGATGCAGGAAACATTGAAAACGTTAAGACACGACGAATAAAAAGAAAAGATGTTTGACGAGTCACCGGCACAATTTCCTCGATCTATCTACAATGGTTGTGCAATATAGTGTCTCGGAAGAAAAATTTCTCTTTTTCAACAAAAATTCCCCTTTTCAGTAATTTAATTGAAGAAAATCGAAGCTGTGAGTTTAATGTTACAAAGTAAATGACGGCTGACTTATTCTTATGTTATAAGCTTTGAAAAAGTGCTTTGCAGTTTTATGCCCTGTAGCTACGCGAATTTTGAATTTTATGCAAAGTAAATTGCGAAACAATACTCGAATCTGCAGACTAAATGATAGTTTAAAAAGCTCGCAGCAAACGGCAAATTCTTCCATTATTTAAATAGGTTAAAACACCAAGTAGAAGATTGATTTTTTTAGCCCACTTACGTCACAATGATATGAATGTATTAATAAATATAGAAACAATTTTTCTAGAATCGAAGTAAATAATTCCTCTCATGCAGATGCCAAAAAAGGAAAACGCCGAAAATCAGTGGTTCACTGTGAAAGAGTACCAGTGGCTCAAGCACTATTCAGAAGTGAAAAATCCTACGATTTTCGTCGCCAACAATCGGCGACAGGATTCAATCGGCGACTGCACTTCTGAATCGGGCCTTACTGAAACCGACATCAGAAATTACAGTGATTGGGCTACCAGAAAAACGAAGCCCCAAATTTTTTTATAATATTGTCGACGATTAGCAATACAGTGACAGGGATTTTCTGCATTTAACGCATTACTGACGTAAGGACCTCTCTTTTATTTGATCTGATCCCTTGCTTCCAAAAGGCGAAAGTGATCACATCAATTTTTTACGAAGGCAGTGTTCTATGGCCCTCGTTCACCTCAGTACCATATTAACAAAAATCTGGTTGTTTATCGGTTCAAATCCATAAAACTATGGTCAAACCAAAGATTTTAGGAACTGGAGCCAGCAGCAATAAAAATAATTTTTATCGATTTTACCCAATTTTGCATCCAATCTGAAATGCGAGAAGCCCCCAGAAGATGATAAGCTGGGTCTTGCATCGAAATAAAAATAACCTTCGTCAACAGCCGAGAGATTTGTGTTATTGACAAAAGTCATTAGTACACTGGTTATAGAGTAATGAAGAAATAATTATTTTATATAGTTCTCTTTCTATATAAGACGCTAATAGCAAAATATTAAAATTAAAATCGTCTACATAATTTATCAATCTAGGTAAATGATGGACAAAGACTTTGTTTTATGGTGTGTGCCACACGCTAAAATACTAGTTTTTTGCTACACGTACAAAAAATACGCACTACGTACACAAGGCAGTTATTGATGATAATTGTCTACTTTCCTGCCACATCATTCCATCTCTTTCCAAAAGTTGGTTTTACGCTCTTTGGCGAACAAAACCGGACTTTCAACTATACTTACAGTGTTCCCAAGTTAGGGGTTTTTCCCCAAATCTAGGGGTTTTTCGAGGGTATTGAGGTTTTTTAGGGGTTTTTTGTTTCAGGGGTTTTTTTAGGGGTTTTTTATTTTTATTTTTGAGGTTTTCGGGGTTTTTCAACGAATTGGCTTGTTTGAATTTTGTGTGCTTGATGGACAATTACTGTATAAAAAAAAAAGAAAAAAAGCGTGATGAAATTGAAAAAATTAAAACTGAAATGAATATTGATTGAATAGTGTGGCCAGTTTGTGTAATTTACAATTGAATTAGCATGTTTTTGGCTTATAATTACCAAATTTTGGCTTTTGGAGCAGCGTGTTTTTTTCCAAAAAATTTCCTTGAAGTAATAATAATATTGAATGAATTTAGGGTAAGGTTAAGTGGGGTGACTTTGATCAGGGGCGACTTTGATCAGAGTATGTCATTTGATAACTATTTGAGATCAGCAGGTCAGTTTTGCTGTGTAGACAACCTCTTACTCTTGATCATTATCATCAAACTCAGCCGAGAATTCACGTTGGGATTGAAGTCTACCTTTTAGCTTTCAACTAAGCAGGCTTATTATAAGTATGGATAGTGTTTTTTCGGCACAATGCAGACTTTTTAGGCTTTGTGCAAGATTTTTTTTGTGATTTCTGCACTGGAGCAGAATTTTTTGAGTCCTGCCTTTGATCACATATATTCTTCTATAATGTGTCAGTCATTGATTCTGAACCTTTAAAATCAATTATTTTTCTTATTTTGAGATTTTGATGATCATGATGATGATGATTACTAGTTGAAGACAAAAGAAAGCAAATATTAAAAAAATCCATAGAGTATTACGGTGAAACACTAAAAACATTTTTAAGATCGAACTAATGTAAAAAGAAAATACACAAAGATAGCGAGAAAGAAAATATCTAGAAATTAGACAAGGTTAAAAAACGGAAATAAAACAGAACAAAAGTTTCAACGTAATGTAAAATCGGAATGTACAAACTACTGTAAAGACAAGTTCGATTAGTCTAGGATGCGCAGGTTACAAAGTGTAACGAACTAACGTGCTCCCCCATAGAATTTGGAAAAATCGATCTTCATAATTTTGTTCTTAAAACATCGCAGACTGTAAGAATTGATAGCTTCTGAAGGAAGGTTATTCCATATATTGATATACCTGTTACAAAAATCATATAATCTCAAATTGGTTTTAGCTTTGCCAGTAATGAGCTTGAAATCATGTTGGCGACGAGTGTTGTCATTAGAGTTTAGCGTAAAGAAATCATTTTTGATACAGGTGTGATCTCTGATAATTTTGTACATTAAAGAAAGAGCAGCTATTAATCTGCAGGTTTCAAGTCGTTCTTGAAAAAGAGCTTTTAGACGTTCTTCGTAAGAAAGGCTAGAGTTTTTACCAAATAATCTCTTGGTAAACTTCCGTTGTATATTTTCGATCAGCAGAATTTCATTCATGTGAAAAGGATTCCACATGGTGGAGCAGTACTCAAGTATAGGTCTGACATATGTATTGAAGGCTTTAATTAGAACTGATTTATTTCTCGAAGTAAAAGCTTTCAAGATCAAGGAACCATAACCTGCTAGTTTAAGTAATAATTTAGAGTGAGATACAGAATCAAAGGCTTTTTGAAAATCTATGCAGACACAATCCAAAGAAATACCATAACCAATATCTCTTGTCCATTCATTTTTACATTTTAGAGGCTGTAGTTCACAAGATTTACTGGGCAAGAAACCATATTGGTGTAGAGTCAAAAGAGAATCACATTTCAGATAGCTGATCAGAGAATTGTTCACGATAGATTCCATAATTTTACAACTAACACAGCAGAGAGATATAGGCCTGTAATCTCCTTTATTGAAGATTGGTATTAGATTTGCTTGATTCCAGAAACTAGGAATTGAAGAAGTTTGGAAGGGAACTTCAAAAATACTGGTTTTACAACTAACACAGCAGAGGGATATAGGCCTGTAATCTCCTTTATTGAAGATTGGTATTAGATTTGCTTGATTCCAAAAACTAAGAATTGAAGAAGTTTGGAAGAAAACTTCAAAAATACCGGTTAATGGAATGGCTAGGTGGTGTGCCAGTTTTTTGTAGAAATGCGCACATAAACCGTCAGGTCCAAGAGCATAGGGTTAATTCATTTTTTTAATTTCAGTAGTGACTAGTTCAACAGAGAATCGCACAGATGTAAGTTTTGACTTGGATGTTAAGGGAAAATCAGGAATAGAACAGTCATCAATCTTAAAGACTGATAAGAAATAATCGTTGAATAATCCACTGATTTATTTTGGATCATTAACAACAGTATGGGCATCTTTTCGAATGGGGGGAACTTGACTACTGGTGCTCAATTTAGAGTTTACAAAATTATAGAAGGATTTAGGGTTATTTTAGCGAATTATTTTCTCTTCAATAGAAGCCTGATGAGTAGAGATTAATTTCTTCAAGTGTAAAGAATGAGACTTGTATTTCAGTTCATCTGCAATAGTTCTAGATGATTTGTACCTTCTCCATAGAGTCAACGTTTTAGAGAATGCCTTCTTAATATTTTTAGGATAGCATATTTTATTTGATCAGGTTTTAAAATGTCTAGTAAAAAAACTATAAATTCGTTCAAATTTAACATTGCATTACACATTTAATTTGCATTTTCACTACATATATTCTATTATTCTATTGTAGCAGGCAGTGCTTTTCCCCCTAATCGTTCTTTTTTTGGAAAAAATTTTAGAAAAAGAAAAAAATTTTGGGCTTTTTCCCCATTTGGGGAAGAAAATTTTGGGGATGATACACAAAAGATGCATTTTGGTGAATTTTAGAATATCATAATCTCCAAATTTTCCGGCGCTTCGTGCCTGTTATAACTTCAATAATCATTATTATGTATTACCTAGCTCAAGCGCAGCTTTTAGCATGTCTGCCTTCACTTATCACTTTATCTATATAATAGTTGTCATCATCTTAAACGTATTATCTTATGTTTGTTTCAATTGGTAATCTTCAATATTTTATCTTGATATTTAATGAAGATTCGCATTTTTTCCTTGGCACATTTTTTGAGAAAGATCGATACATCAAGTCTCTAAATTTTTTGAAGCGACTATTCTTTTCTAAACGTGAAATCAATTCAAAAGCTTCATGGAAGTAGTTTTCGGAAATTTCTACTCTTCTTACTCATTTCTTTTCGACTAAGTTCATGAGAGTTTATGAATAAATTACTGGTTTTGAAATTTTTCAAATAATAAAATTCTAAAAATTAAAACTTTTGAGCACAAAATTCGAATCTATTTCTTGAAATAAATTTTCGGAAAATTGATTTTCCAGCGTCACAGAATGTCAATGCCCAAAAAATTTTTCTGGCGCTCAGCGCCGGAAAGATTAGAATCTTTTTTTCGGGCTCTCACTTGACATCATAGAGGACTTAAGCAGCGATTTCTCATGTAATTCAAAGTCAGTATGCTCCTGGATAGTTTGCTGGAAAATTTGTTCCACAATGCTTGTAGATTAGACCTCGATCAAACTCAAAAATTTCAATTTCTCCCTCAATTTTGATAAATTAACGGCACTAAAAACACCAGAAGGTTTGAAAAAGTTCAAAAACACATACATAAATAAGGAATCTGTAAGCATTTTTAAGCGAAAAAAACGACTTCGGGAAATATGGAAAAAATTTTGCTGGGTGCAGAAAAAACACTGAGTATGGATTAGAATTAGGATTAGGAGGCTTAGAAGTTAGAGATTTTGTGTTGTATTTGTGCAAGCACTGCAAGCTGAGGCTTAGGCATCGTTTAAGAAGCTTCTAGCTGAATTTCTGAATCTTTTCAAAATTAAAACATACAGATTTAATTTAGTTTGATCTTTGAAGTTTGAAACCCACAATTTTCTAACAGTATTGTTGGACATACGTGTGCGATATGGCTTGGTTTTAAGGAATGAAAGTTGTAATTCTTTTACTGTAACAAAACGTATGTTGAAAAAATTTACGTCGATCATGTATGATCATTCAAACAGTTTGGTGCAGCAATCGGCTGAATGTGATGATGAAGACGAAATTCTGCAGCTAGCAGCTGAATAAAGTTGTTGATTCTTAAAAAACTTATGCTTGATTTATTTTTTCATCTATGAATTGAATTTATTCTATGTTTTCAAGAATTGGGGTTTTTCTAGGGATTTTCAAAAATTTTTGAGGTTTTCTAGGTGTTTTTTGGAACGATTGAGGTTTTTTTGGGTTTTTTTGGCGAAAAAATTGGGGTTTTTGAAGGTGACTACTTGGCAACACTGTATACTTATTGCAGTTCTATTCTGAGGGGCTGTGGGAGAAAAAGACTTGCGCGCAGCTACAAGTAAAAAGTAAAAAGTACAGTAAGATATGAAGTTTGACAGAAAGAACCATTCAATGTGTTAGATTTGAAATAAAAAATACACAAACTTGCCAACATCTTATCTGATCGCGAACCTATGATTAGTAATTAGCTGAGTGAATAAGTGAATAAGCGCGATGTGGTAAGCTTGTCAAATAATCGACCAATAATTTAATGTAGTTTTACATCAGACTGTCTGAACAACACGGTTGTGATCACAGAGTAGTTGGAAAAAATCTTTATCAAGGACTCTCATCCATCAAGAAAAAAAATCCTCGAATAGTGTGAATGAGCGTGAAGGTTCTTGAATTGATGCGTCTTCGCTACATCTCTCATTTTAAAATTAATGGAATCAAAACGTGACAAAATTGGTCATCGACATCTTTCACACAAAGCTTTCAGGATAGAATTTTTCACTCGAAAAATGTTAACGGTCAGATGAGTATCCCATGTGATATATGGTTCAGCAGGAAATCGTGAACACATAGAATAGTAGTTGATTTCCAATGTTGTTGTTATTTGCAAGCATGTCAAGAAAAACAGACACCTGCGCGTTTTCATGAAAGGCGCGGCAGTTTGAACGTTCCCAGATTACGCCACAATTTGATGTTTACTAAGAAATTTTTCAAACGATATCGTGGTGAGTAAACTCAGTCAGTTTCGTAATAACAAAGAAGAGATATGGAACGAAAGTGCATTCGTTCCGATTTCATGAATTATGAGCATTTTTGAAAAAAGATGTCCATAAACTTCACTGTCCTAAATTTTGAGGAGTCGAAAAGCCCACAGTCCAAATATTGTGAAGTGAATGCTATTTTTTGGGCACTGAATTTTCGATTTCAACTTTTCCTTACCCCTTTTGAGGTCATTATTGATTATGAACGCGCTGGCTATGCTGGATGAGTGGGCTGACTGGATCATCGAGTGGGTTGGAGGCTGGCCCTGTACCAAGCCTACGGTAGCAGCCGCTGCCGCCGCCGGGGGAGAATACCACCAACTTTGTCCGTAGATACGAAATTTGTCGTACATTTCTTGCTGAACGTTATGATGCACTTGTTGCTCCTTTTGAGCAGCCAAATTGCGTAAAACCCTGTTTATCGAGGAGACCTGAAAAATTAATGTCATCCAAAATAGGAAATATCCCGTCGTCGACCATCATTCAGACATTCACTCTCCAAATTATGTCTTCCAGGCAAGCTTTGAGAAAGTTTGAGTACTAACGAAGATTTTGAACGCGTTTGTAGTAATAAAACCGAAAATTTGAGAGTGCGGTGATGGAAAAGTGCCTTTTTCTGCATTTTAGATACCAAAAATGTCCAATTTTTACGCGAAATTATCTGAAAATCATGATTTCTTGCTTTCCAAGTCATTCATTATCTATGACTACTTTAACCTTGCGATCAGATGCTTCTAGACTCTTCTGAGGTCCTATTTGAACTATTGATTGCACTTCCAAGTTATGAGCTGGTGAAGAAATTTGTCGCGTTTGTACTGTTCTATATTCTGTCGAATAATTTTTGTTTGTTGAAACCATTCATATGTTATTTCTTTTCAAGTGTGGTTATAGCCATCAGATATTTACTACTGAACTTTAATCTTGTGATCACATTAGAGGCAACGTTTATAGTCTGTTTTTTATAAAATGCTTCCAAATAGGAAAGTGACACAAATCAGTACTGTCGTAAAAATCGTTTACATAGAGCTCTCACTGTAAAATTTTTTGCTCGAAAAATTTCTAAGGATTAGGTCATTATGCTCACAACTTTTCAGTCCAATATGATATATTGTTTACTTGCAAAGCGTGAAAATCCGAAATACTACTTGCTTTCCACTTTCATTATTTAGAAGCATTTCTAGAAAAACAGACTATAGTCTGTTTTTCAAAAAAACTATAGTCTGTTTTTCTTGAAATGCTTCTAAATAATGAAAGTGGAAAGCAAGTAGTATTCCAGATTTTCACGATTTTCTGATAAACAATATATCGTACAGGACTGGAAATTTGTGAGCATACTGACCTCACCCGTCAAGAATTTTTCGAATGAAACATTGTACGACAGTACTGATTTGTGTGGCTTTTCTGTTTGGAGGCATTTTATAAAAAACAGATTATAGTTCATTAACCCCTTATCTGCACTTTCAACTAATGAGTTCGTGGAAAGCCAGTGAACTCACCTGTTGTGTGTCAGGGGACTTATTGCTTTTGTAGCGTTTTTAAGACACAGGGAACAAGCGAAACAATTTTTTGTTCATGTCAAAATTAGAAAGTTGGGGGATTCCCTACAGTCGTAACTTCTGCTTTTGGACGACGTTGTAACATCAAAATTTTGTCGACGCTACGCTGAGAATCATACACGTAACGGAGCTCCGAGGTCAGGTAGTGTAAAGCGATCTTTTTATGGGTGGGGTCATCAATTGCTAAAAATTTAGAGGGGTTATTGAAGGAAAAACATTTCGATTTTTTCGCCCAAAAATGTCAAAAAACGGTTCAAAATGGTAATTTTTGTTTTGAAAACCATTAAAATATGTATTTATGGCTCCAAATTAACATTTTGGCCGTTTTTTTATTCGAAGATGAGCATTTTCTACCGAAAGGGGGAATTTTTCAGTTTTTCGATCAAAAAGATTTCCTATGGCTACCCAGTGAAAAATAGCGGAGTTATCATATGACCCACAATTTTTGAGTGGTTCTTGTGGCACTTCGCCCCACAAACGGAAACTTTATGAGTGAAAATGTGTTGTTCGTTTCTACTAGAAGGTTTTAGTTCAGAAAAAAACAGTGTGTTCAGGATCACGTGAAAAATGCACTGGTTATCCTTACACTGGGTATATTATCCGAAGTGCAGAAGCCTTCATTCATCAACCGGTCCCTGATCTCCCAAGCGAATATGGCCGGGCATTCTCGTTTATAGCCAGCGATTTTTTCCACCACTTTGTCGGTGGCTACTCGCGGTTTACTGCCACCGATGGCTCGGGGTCTAATCGAGCCCGTTTCGTAGTACCGACAGAGAATTTTGCTAACGCACCCATTGCTGACCTAAAAATTGACGTAAATGTTCTCAATGGTAAGAGTTTGGGAAAGATGGATAAAGGGTTTGCCAGAAAATAGGGATGGGGAGAAAATCTCTGGCGCATTTTTTCGGAATTCTTAATTAAGGGAGTGCATAGTGCTCTTTTTCTAACACCTGAAGTGGCTTATAGGAGGAGGTCTTTCCTCTCTGTCAGATAGCTGGATAAACTCTTTTGGTTCATCAGATACCCGCCAGTTCAGAAGGTTGGTTTGCTTGTGAATGCTTTCAATAATAGCCTAACCAAACAAACGTAACAATCAGGATTTTGTGAAGTGTTGTCGATCAAAAATTGAAATGTGCAATCAATATTGGCTTTGAGTACCTCTAAGTTAGTTATGGGAGTCTTTACCATTGTTTCAGGACTGGCCTGAAATTTTAACACTGTAAATCTATGCATTTCCATAATTTCCAAGAAGGTTACAACAGTTGAATCATATAATTTTGACGCCAGCAAGGTAATCCTAGTTATCTGAAATCTCTTTTCATTACTGTAAGAATTTGCACGTAACTTCATGAAGCCCAATGGTACGGTTTTACCAAGACTACTAAGTTCGGGCTGAGCTGAGCTCGATGTCAGCTAGATGAGCTTCGGAAAGAAAATATTGCTAATGGAAATGATAAGACCTTCGTAAGTGGCCACTTTTTTCTCAGATTAAACAGCAGTTATAGCCTGTTTTTCTTAAACGCCTGTAACTGAAAAAGGATGAAATAAAGTATGCATTGCTTGTTTAATTATCGCGCGTGCGCACACTATACTGTATTACGGGAAAAACGCGGCAATTGAAATTTGACAGGATTCAAGGTCATTTGTCAGGAAAAAAGTTGGAAATGAGAAAAAATTTTTGAACATGGTTCTCATTAATGAGAAAAATTGGAAGTTAAGATTGTGGTACAGTTGGTGTGCTTTGGAAAGTTGAAATCTGAAAATCCAGCACATTACTGGTCATTTGCTTAGTTTTTCTGTGCAGAGCGAACATTTTTTCAGTCGTGCGGAATTTTTTCTTGACATTTCTCGCACCGGACGGAAATTATTGTTAAAAGATTTACCGAGTTTAGTTAAGAGTTTGGTCACAGTTTACCGCAGCCGGTTAATCGATCCCTAATACACAGTCAACAACGATATTGTATCGGCACGAAATTCTTCATGCGTACTTGCTTTCAGCATTTTTGCGTTCCAAGCATTAAAAAAATAGACTATAGAATTACAATTTGAAAAAAATATCGGCCAATGGTGTATGGTTCTCACTTACGTATTTTGCTCCGGGGCTTATTTTAAAATGAATGAACTCTATTATAGCCCATTTAACTTAAAATAATAGGCGCAGTGAAAATCAAGAGAGTAGGCTCAATTTGACACGCAATTTTCATTTGGTGAAAATTTTATACTGTGGAAAAACGCCAAATTCCTTCTTGATAAAATGAAAGGCCAAAATCCTTGAAAAAAGATCATGGTTATCCACTATCAATGTAGATAGACAGCGTCGATACCTGAACTTTACTCGAGAAATTCGGACCATTTAACGAGGTTGTGGGAATTTTTGATTTTTCAGCTGTTCTGTTTGCCGCATAATGGCGGAAAAACTTTTTTATTGATTACAGTAATAAGCCTAATAACTTCTTCCCGTATTGAGCTTACTTTCATGGTAACACTGCATCGATCATTTCAAAATGAATGAAGTATAGTAACTCCGCTCAATCTTATCAGATCGAGCAAAGCTTAAGCTCAGTTGGTGATGAAAATTTTTTATATGCTATAGCGTGCGGAAGTCGGAAATATAGAAATAAGGCCGGGCTCAAATTAAACTTAGCAACCATAGTAAAACCGGGTCCAGGTGTAAATTCTGCAACGACAGCTACAATAGTTCTTCCAAGAAAACACAATTGTCAGTAATTTCTATGGGTTGCCTTAAAATGTTGCCTGTTTTTTATAGAATGCTACAGCCGCCAAATTTGTTTACACAAAGTTTTTAGTGTAAAACTATTTATTCAAAAAATTATTAAAGGTTAGTTGACTATGTTCACAAATTTTCAGTTTTATATTACATGTAGTGTATCAAAAAATCGTAAAAATATGAAATAGTACTTGCTTTCCACTGTCATTATTTGCAAGTGCTTCAAGAAGAGCAAGAACTTACTTGATGTGGCCAGCTATCTCAACACAAAAATCAGGAAAACTAATCGATCTAGCATCATAGAATCGATATTCAATGTTCTAGCGTACACTTCATCTTTTCTGACTTTGAATTTCAGAAACGCGAAAATTTTTGATCTTTTGTTTGGTGTCATTTACTGCTACTGTGTCCGTTCTTTACAGTCTATATTCACGAATATATTTTTTCTGAGATCAATCAAGCTGTTTGCATTAGTTATGTTTTAGGCAGGTTTTACAGTTTGTTTTTATGAGTGGATTTGGAGATATGGCTTCGCTATTGCAGGCAAAGCAAATCAGTGAACAGATTACCGTACCTGCAACAATCGCGATATATCACATGGTCTAGCTCCTTGATGGGCCAGTTCAATAATTCGCTGCCGCGTAGTATCAGGAAGTGGTCGACCATTGACAAACACGCCACCCAATTGATTGACGCCGGTGTGGCCTGCAAGGACGCGTGATCAAAGTAAAAATAAAAAAGGATAATTTTAAACGTCTTTCAAGTACTGCTACGAAGCAAACTTGAATTGACTGTGTAGTCATCTGCAATACATATTTCGTCATGAGGTGATAAGATATCCGTCATCGTTATTAGTATAGCATGTCTCCACATGGGTCAAAAATCGATTGAAAAAAAAATTTTGAGTTTAAGCCCAAGATCAAGCCTACGCCCGAGCCTATAAGCCCAAGCCTAGGCCTAAGCTTAGGCCTAAGCCTAAGCCTAAGCCTAAGTTAGTTGGATCGATGCGCGGCACGTCGCCAAACCTTTTGCCGGGTCACCTTGCTGAGTACTGGTGGAAGAATATGCACACTGATACACCATTCAATGATATGTGTGCGGAAATATAGCTCGTCAGTTCCCCTTAATCTGATAAAAATGTGACTAAGCTGTGCAAGAATAAATTTTGATTGAACTTTTAAATTATATTTATTGGAAAAACGCGTGGAAACTTGTTCCTATAAAATTTGTGATATCATATTCGTAATCAGCGACATCCATTTACCCAAGAAACTAAGTTCAAAATTCAATCGATTTTTGACCCATGTGGAGACATGCTATATTAATACCTACGTCATCTTTCCTCCTACAACTGGATGAGTCGCCCAAGGAGCTAAATTCGTTCCGGAAAGTGGCATTGCAGGAATTAGGAAGAGGTTCACTACTACTACAAACTTCCTCGGAGTTTGGTAAATCGGTCAAAAGTATGCATAATTTGCATAATACTCTTCAGAGGTTTCTGACCACCAAAAACAATGTAAAATTTGTTGGGTCCCACAGACGTCATTTCAACCTAGCACATCAAATGAACTTTGCTGAATAGTGAATTCACTTACCTTTGTGCGGCATAATATTGATATTAATTGATAGAATCTGTAATAGAAGTATGGAACAAAAGTTAGCCGCGTGAGAAGCGAAAGATTCTCTATGTATCTCTAGGCCGCCCAAAAATGTTTTTCTCACAAGTCAAATTACGGTCGGATGGCGCTCTAATATACCGCGTTTTAAACTCAACAAAAGAGGATTTAGAAAAAAGAGGAAAAGATTCGTAACGGGGCCGAACCTCAAGATGACCTCTCAAATTTAGGCGCATTATTTGCGTAATAAAAATTCAGTAGTAAAAATGACCGTTCGAATGTCTACCATATATTAACGGCATAAAAATAGTAGTGGAAAACGTCAACTTTTCCAAGAAAAACCATTTCGAACAGTCATCGATTCAAGGTTTATATCACGATAGAAAAAATGCAAATATGCAAATCCCCGTAGTCCTCGTCACATTAAGCACTCATCGATACAGGGCATGAAACATTTCGTCGACAGTTTCAGAAAAAATGAGTATTTCGTACTGTGTTTGCTTTCACGATTTGTCCGCACGCATCAGTACAGTAAATGGGAAAACAATTTAATCGACAATTAGAATATTTGTCAGTGTTGTCCATCAAACTGAGGACACATTGCTGCCATTTTCGTTCATTTTTTCGCACAACGGTCAAAACGATGATTTCATCTGCCAGTTTATCATCGTCATCCAGTTATTATATGTCTTCGGCTGCACTTATTTGCATGTTCTTATCTACCCAGAGGAGTACTGTATACGACGTATATACTCAATGCGCATACATTTATCGCGATCAATGTCAACCCACCCTAAGTTTGGGGAATTTCGCTGAAACGAATCCTCTCTTTTACTGTATTAGCGGCAGTAATGCTCGCGACAAAGTTGCATCTTAAAGTCCGACAGCAGAAATAAAAGACCCGAACACTCAACTTTTGTCCTGAAGTATTGACTGGTTGAAACTTTTAGGTGGTAATCCAGGACGTTTTCTCTATTGGGTGATGCAAATTTTTCATTGCAACTGTAGCCCATTTAACTTGAAATGATAGACGCAGCGAAAATCAAAAAATATGTTCAATTTGATATGCAATTTTAACATAGTAAAAAACTTTGTATAGTAGAAAAACGCTTCATGTCTTCGGAAAAGGCCAGAATCATTGAAAAAAAATCATGCCTATTCACTCGTCGATACCTGAGTGCTACTCGATAAATTTCGACCTTATAACCAGGTTATTGAAGGAAATTTTCAATTCTGTTTGCCGCTCATTGACAAAAAAATTTCTTCATTGATTACAGTAATAAGCTTACTAGTTTTTTCTGTATTGAACTTACTTTCGTGGGATCGCTGCATCAATCATTCAAAATGAATAGTGAAATATATTTTTCAAATCATGTTCTTAATGTCTCATTTCGTTGTCCATATTTTGGCCATTTTCTTCTTTTCTTTTAGTTACAAGTAAAACTAGGTCGTTGCAGAATTCTTTAGCAAAAATGGCGCTAAGATTAATTGATATATAGTTACAGTATAAAATATGCCATGATGAATAGTCTATGGCTTTTTAAACAAATCCATATTTTTACGGTAACACGGGAGGGAGAATATCATTCGAAGAAAGTGTCGGTAGTATTTTAAATTGGAAGCAGCAACGTCAAATTTATCCGTTTGTTAATTGATCGCATTCTGATGGAAGTGGCGGAACAACTTCTCATCTCAATTGATCTAATATTGAAGTATAAACGTCATGTGCCAAGTTCAATTCTTTCAGGCAAAGATAGTCTGAATCAAACTTTTTAGCAAACAACTCTTGCATGAAAAGACCAGGACCCGGTTTTTCGAAGCGCACTTTAGGGAAATCCACACTTTCACACATAGTGTCGCATTCCTAAAGTGTGCATGGAAAAACCGGGCCCAGGACTCTAGGAATGATGCTCCTTATGGTTCGCATCTCTGTCCTGTGATTCATCCATAGCAATGAACTATAGTTTGCTTTCTTGACATGCTTGTAAATAATAAAACTGCAAAGCAAGTAAAATTTGACTTTTTTACGATTTTCTGCTGAACTAATGTCATATTGGACTAAAAATTTGTGAGTATGCTCAACTAAAATTAAGAATTTTTTGGGTTAAAAATTCTGTAATAAAGGCTTTATGTAGACGATTTTGACGGTAGTATTAATTTTTGCCCTTTCTTCATCAACAAGATTTTAAAAGATTACAGGGACAGCATATCTGAACGTTGAAATTCTTCCTGCCATTACATGATGCAAAGACTACCTAAAGATCCATAAGTATCTGATGCAACCGAACCCTGGACTGTCTAAGTTCGTTCTAAAATATTATATTGGATTTCGTCAGATTCCTCAAATAACTTTTCGAAAGGAACCCGTGAGAATGATCACTGATTTTTGAGCTCACAGAGGACAGCATACATGAACAATGATCATCTACTGTGGATTAATAGTAGATACGATAAGGTACAACCAACAAAATTTGACAGACTGAACTCGGGACGAAAATATCGTCCGTCGACTTTACGAGCCATGCAGAATAAAATAAGCGAAAACAAACTTCACGGATTTTTCTAGAAGCTTTGCTCGTATAACGAAGTTTAGTTACATGGTATCGTTCAATATAGGCTTCATTAGAAAAGGAGGAGGCAAACTTGAGCAAAAACTCTGCATTTGATTCGCTCGGCTTGGTATCCGATCATGTGGATACGTGAAAAATGCGCTGATCAAACCGCAAACTCTCCTTTTTCATCTTCTGAGCCCTATCTTCCTCTCCTTATGTGAAAGAAAAGCAGTGTTCAGCCATGTGAACTGATAATTTCCTAATAGCTTATTTTCGAGAGCGGCAGAACCTCTACTAGCCGGGGGATCGAAATGGCGGAATTTTCACGGCCCACTGACCAAATGCCCGATCGTGTTAGACTATTACGTCGCTTTTTCTTCTCTCTGTATCTCTCTTGGATTCGATTAACCATTTTTTGCTGTTCGGTCGTCGAGATTACTGTAGCGTTCCAAAACGAGCAGGTAGCACAATTACAGAAAATTTCACTCCAACACGCTCCATCGACCGTAAGGGATACAGTTCAATTTATCATATGCAAATGGCAGTTATAGAAAGAAAGAGCTGTTTCTATTTTACAGTAAGAAGCGGGCCGCACCTGTTTTCAGAGACACATTGTACAGCACTATCCAAGCTCCTTATTCCTCTGGAAAAGGGAGGGTGGTGAAACACCACAGCATAATAGAAATTCGTCGTACCGCACTAATTAGCAATAGTCAAATGAAGTAAATTAGATTTGGTATGACATGAGCCTTAATCAAAGGATACAAAGTCGTGAGTCTTTCATAGAGCAGCTTCACAGCCACTTTCTCCTAACGCTGTGAACAGTGTTTTGCTGGTTTGAAAGTTTCATTGAACTTTTAAATTGAAAACGAAATTTTTACAGAGTGTTGCTGATGTTCCGAAACTGCATGCAGTCAGTTTCACAAAGGTGTCTACTATAAATCAAGTTAGCTGGCTAACTTTCAGCAGCCGATTTCATCTATAACTTTAAAGCCCGGACTCAAAAAAATTGATCGACTTTACGATTTTGAGATCAGAAAAAAGAGTTGGAACAGCTTCATAAAGCTGTTTTGCCGATTTAGTCGGCTCAAAATGATGCATAAAAAAGTTGCACTGGTAGGGAGCTGGATAGCTCGCGGCCTCAACTTTATATTGCTAAGGAATTTTTGTTGAAAAATAAGGTGTCAATAAAAAGTTAGTGCTGGTAATCGCCATTTTCCGTCAAAATCTTATGATTTTACGTCAGCATCACCGGTAAAGCACTTTTTAATTACAGGATTCTTTCGATTTGTGATGCAAACTTTTCAAAGTGAGTACGTCATAACAGTGACAACAACCAAAGTTATTTATGACTGAAGAGTCCGAATTTTCGTGTGGTTATCTGATTTTTTATGGTTGTTTGTTTTAAGTTCGAAATTGATGTGATTTCCGCATTTTTGCCCGAGTTTGGATAAGTGGGTTAATTTCTAGCTCATTTTCTTTAGTTCTCTGACTGTTTGACGGTATCCTGCTGATTGAAAATGACAGCACATCAGCACACTGCCTAAAGATTTAAACTATAACACTGACGTTTCCGATATAAATGGACCAAATGAAGAGTTTTATCAATGACCATGTCGAGCTTGATTCATTTCATAAATACATCATAGTTTGTGGCATAATTGGTATCAAATGCCTGTCCATTCATTTAAAAAATTTAGTTTAACACAATTCACAAGAAAAAACATTTTGTTCGTTTCTCTAAATGCTGGCAGAAATTTCAAAAATTAGACATTAGCACGCCGACCTATTTTAATTAAAAAACGTTATGGAAATGTTTCTATTTCCGACACTGCCACGGCAAAACAGAAGGAATTTTACCATGAAACATGGAAGAGCTCAGTTAGCCCCGGCTTAGCATGACCTCGAAATCTCGAGCTCAGGTTAGTCAGGGAGCGAACCTGCTTTATGGGACCGAAAAATATGCTTAAAACTTAGACCCTTTTACGAAAACGGTTGCTCTGGTTTTAAATCCTGCAGTAACATATTTTTAGGAAATGTTCAACGCTTCTGATTAATAACCTGTGTGATTAACCTGCTCTGCTGTAAGCATTCTGTATCTGTAACGTACCGATCAGTAACGAGCGGGGGAAAATTCTGCAATCATTAAGTTCGACAACGCGAGTAATGTTACACTGACCGATTTTACCAATAGGCTTTTTACACTGAAATTTGCATAAATGTGGTCACAATTAAGTTTTCAGTATACTCGGAGAAAGTTTAAAAGATGATGAGACATGCATTAGACAAATAATTGTGAGAATAATGCCCATTAAGAAGAAGCTTTCATTTCTGATATTATACGAAGTTCTGAACTTCAATGAAGTTCAAGGGCTCAAAGATCGAAAATGGTGCGAGATCAGGGTCAGAGTAAGATTACTCAGGTTGCCGTGGGCTATCGAGTGCACTATAACATGAAAGATTTACACTTTTTTTCACATTTGGAGACCCACCCTCTACACTGTACCTCACATACTATAATACTGTGCACTATTTTTTGTACTACGTCCACTGTTCCAGTACAAACGACCGGCCCAAAACGGTTTTTACTGGCAAATTTTATTTTATATTACACTATGTGCGAAATATATATGGATTTTTTTGAATTTCGATTTCAATTTCGAAATTTTGGTATTGTAAAAAATTGATGTCTTCGACGTCTATGTGTGAAATTGAATACATTCATGACAGTAAACAATCCGTCAACTTCGTCTATTGTTTCCTTCACGAGTTTGAAAGTCAGTAAAAAAGGTTTCTCTTTAGTGACTTGTCGAGTTATTCTCTTATTGGTTGATGGAACAAAATAAGACCAGACTGCTCAATGATTTTGTTGACCTTGAGCCTCCAGGAGCAATACACAAGCAAAATTTTTCTCGTTTACCCCATTTTACAGATAACGTATAATTGAACTCTATGGCTTGAAAATACAGTAACTTGAGAGACGATTACTGAAAAGTTCGACCTTTCCTTATGATAAGTTGAAAATTAATCATATCTAAGAATGAGAAAGGGTAGGTAGCGCTGAATTTCATTTGCTTAAAAATGAAAATTCACGCGGCTACAGTATGCCAAAGTTTGAAATTTGATGATTATGTGGCATTTACTTGCTAGCCAAGCAATATGCCAACCACTCATTTTATACAGGAGAGGATTGGCTTTCCTTTGATGTAATATTTACGGTAAGTTATTGGACATTACACTTTTTAATAGAGTTTAAAGTGTCAAAAATGAGCCATGAAATTGAGAAAAATTATGTCTATGGGCACTCGCAGGCACCTTCCCATCGGATAGTGCAGAATTTTATTTTCTTATTTTATAGTTCATGCATTGTTACTGAATTAGCAAAATTTTCATCGACTTTTGTACCGTTTGGGGAGCTACACAGCTCTGAAGAAGGCATATTTGTGGAAATCGTTCAGAAGTCACTGCATTTTCTAGGTGGCCCTTGTCTATCCCTTGCGATACTATTATCTGTACTGTAGAATTATCAAATAACTAACAGCCTTTATTTTGATGCACTAGTTGTTTAACAAACGAACATTTTACACTCTGTGAGAAAGTTTAACGGTCAAAAATGAGAACCAAAATAAAAAGAAAACCCTCTTTTGGAGCACTCCCGAGTACCTTCACCTACGATTCCGTGGAATTTTATCTTTTTATTCTTTAGTTCATGCATTCCTACATGGGCTATGAAAGTGACATCATCATCATAGCGCACCGTTTGACGAGATTTGTACATACCGCACTGTCAATCGAATCTGGTTTTGGAATTTATAGTATGTTTTTTTGAAATGCTTCTAAATAATGAAAGTGGAAAGTAAGTAGTATTTCAGATTTTAATAATTTCTGATAAATAATATATCACAGAAGAATGGAAATTTGTGAGCATACTGACCTAATCTTTAAAGATTTTTCCAGTGAAAAATTTCACAGTAAGAGCTCTACGTAAATGATTTTGACGACCATACTGATTTGCGTCACTTTTCTGTTTGGAAGCATTTTATAAAAAACAGACTATAGATAAAAGCTCAACCAATAAAGCTCTGCGAGTGCAGAATGCATCATGAGAAAGGGTCCAACTAAGGCTCCAAATGACTCTTTCAGTTTCTTTCGGCTTCGTTTTCGACACTTCAAAATAGCACAAAAAGTGTAAAGTAAGGAATTGAATTTTTTTCACACCCGAATATAGAGTATGGCCTTCTGCATGTAATGAACATTTGGCTTCAGAGTCACGTCTTTTCTGAGCTGTGATATTTCGAAACACGTATGCGAGACTGAAAAATGTCAAAAAATTTAAAATTCCTAAATTTGGAATACTGTCGCTGTGCGACTTTTGATTTTTATGCGAAATGAATAATGCCGTAATACTCGTGTAAAACTACCCAGATTACTTTGTTTTTAGATATTATTAATTTTCAACTTATCGTAGATTAATGGAACAGAAGGTCGAATCTATCAGAAATAATCGTGTCTTAAATTAGCCATAGGTATCATATAGCGAGGTCGAAGTAAAGTTTTACCCTTAACGTCCGAATTACTTGGAAAGCAAGAGACCCCATAAATTTTTTCCATTTTTGGTCTCTAAAACGCAGGAAAATGCACACTTTGAGTACTCGACTCCCAAATTTTTGTGCAGGTATTTCAAATGAGTGAAAGTTATGGAAGGCGGTGAGCACAAATTTACACCAGAAAGCTCGCCAGCAGTTACTCCACTCTAGAGTAAACGAAGGCAAGAGCCACGAAAGTATACCGTATTTTGTTACAAGCAGGGTGAATTTTATTTGTGCTGATGACCGAATGTGCTGTGATTTCAATCATTTTAAAAATCCTATAACTAATAGTAACAAATATGATTAGTAATAACTATACAGCAAAGAAAATCAATACAAAAACTGAATATTTCGCAATTGTGCAGAGACGAACGACTTGGTTCTGATCGACTAGTAACTAGAAGACAAAATGATATTCGCGTTAAAAATCATGCGTACAACTTGCAGATATTGGGAATCCTTGACTGTCAAAACGTTTACCATAGACAGGCATTTATGCTCTATGAAAGAACATTCCTTTTTTTCAGAGCCTAATGACTTACTAGAAATAAGTTTTTCACATGCTATTTTTGACTCCAGAAGCATATATAGGCAATGGTTCCATTTCTAGCCCATGAACACAGTGTAATCCAAACCAAACTTTGATTTGTTTAGAACGATTTTGTCAGCTTGAGTAGAATCGTGAGCTGGATTTCAGATATCAAAACATTTTTATTTACTTTTGACATTAGATCACTACTCTTTCCGCATGAATTAGACGCGTAACCTTGAATTTTATAGAAAAATGCGGAATTCTCCTGAATCGCTCAACGTAATCGCCTAATCTGGCCTACGGAGTCGTTACACTAGCGCCAGGCTTTGCCCATGTTATGTTCAGAAAACCAACAAAAGTCAAGAAAAAATACCGAGAAAGTGCAAATAGAAGGCGTTCATAAAGACCAATATCTATATAAATTGCACTATAGTTGATTAGACCTCTGGGAAACTAAAGTGAAGTTTTAAGCTGGCTTTCTCTTACTATTTCAGGTGGGGAAATTTTTAGAATGCCATATAAAGCCCTTGCTTACTAGCAAGGCATAGTGCGACGTTTTTGATCGACAAAGTTTCTGATCTGATCCAGAGTTTGTTCGCGGTTTTTCAAGCCTTCTTCCGAAGCCACTCGGGAACGATTCGACGGCGGCAGTTCTAAAAAAAGAAAATTCTAAAATATACGAACAGGGATTCGAATTTAAATTTTTCACAAACGTACTTTGGCAAATTCTGCACTCGCAAGGCAAAACGGCAGTCCATTCTTGGGAGCATAAAATTAGATCGAGCATAGTCAATATTTCACCGACAGAGAGTTCATTCTCGCGGAAACGATCGCCGTAGTCTTTTCGACACAAGATGCACATATTCGCACCGTCAAACGGCGTTGGCCGTTTGGCAATGACGGCGGAAACGCGAGCATTTATCTTAAAATAGACGAATACATGTAAACAAAAATAACACAAAACTTTTGGATGCTTTAGAGTCTTTTCTCGACTGTTTCCATGATTAGAAAAAGAATTCTTGGCAAGCCAGCAGTAATCACGTTTAATCATATAACAAAAAGATGAAGATTTCCAAAACTTCTCCTAGACCATGAATCAGCCTACGGTAATTATTATAAAATGTTACAAATGTTATTTAAAAATGACTAATAAAATTGTCACCAGGTTGTAATTGAGTCAATCAGCATCCTATGGTATGTTTGTCATAAAATGCTTGTAAATGGAAAGATGACAATAAACAAGAACCGATCCTTTACACCAAGCTTTTCTGAAGGACTTTTTACACAATATGCCCCCAAATTTCCGATCCTATGCCACATAGTTCAGCAAGAAATGGCAACAATACGAAATATCACTTTCTTTCCACTTTTAATATGGCATGCATTTGACGAAAAACATGCCCGGGTATTCCCTCACACATTTTGATTTTATGCCAATTTGACGATCAAATATCATTCAATCTTGTTTGGACCACACTAAATTGATTTCCATATTTTTCAGGACGAAGAAAAATGCTCTCATAGACATTCCGCCTTTCGTAAAGTACGCAATTATCGCCAATGCATCTTTTCGTAAGAAAGATGATATTCCAAAAAATTTCAAAAGCGCGGAAATAAAACATAGAGAAATTAAAAGTAATAAACGCAAAATAGAGCAAGACTGGAAAGTGAGGAAATGTCACTGAAAAGAAAAATTAAAGTAACACGGCAAAATAGAGAAAAACTAACCACGAGTCCATGAATGAAACACTAAAGGCCAACGTAAAAACGCAAGACGCTTATAAAATAGCTGATATTTGCAAGATGCAAATTTTTCTTGCGAAATACACTTCAATAGATAAAATTCATCAAGATCTTTCTTGCGCACGGCGAAAATAAGAGATTTGTTCGATTTTGATTGTTGTAATCACTTGGCACAGATTTTTGACAGAAAGTATTTGCTTTTATAAAATGCTCGTAAAATGAAAACGACAGATATGTACCATGTGTTGACTTGAAAATTGTCTACACCCTACGGTTATATAATAGAATTTTCAACTCAAAAAAACTTCTGGGCTTTAGTTGAGTAATCTCACAAACTTCTAGTTTCATATACGTGTGCTCCAGCAGAAAAAAATAACAAAAAGGTTGAACAGACGATAGCGTGAATGCTTACGTCAAAAGTTTGAACGGGCTGCAGAATAGTTTTGGCGGCTTTTTCTGGAACTTGATCTGTATGTGCATCGATGGAAGGGTTTACCTGATAAATTGAACGTCTACAAGTAATTACAAAATGATTAACAAATCATTGAATGAACGTACGGGTTCGACTTCGGACCGTCGTAGTATAGAGGGCGAACTGGGCGTGTCGAAGGCCGATGAAACGCCGCTCGTTGGTGTGTGCTCGTTCGTTTTGGTCGCCGAAACGGTGGTGATCGTCGTAGTTTGGCCGCTACCGCCAACGCCTCCCGATCTATGACGATCGCTTCTTTTGTTAGATTTCGATTTGGACTTGGACTTGGATTTCGATTTCGATCCACTTCTCGAACTTCTTCGTCGACGTCCAGACGAACTTTTCGTTTTCGTACGTTTGCTAGAACTACGAGACCGCTTTTCTTTACCTAAAATAACACGCTTTATACGACAATTTCAAGAGAAAATTGTAAGATAAAGTATAGTAAAATAGAAGACTGTAAACGTCTGGTGCCGGCCGGTGCCGGCCGGCGCCGGTTGTCGCCGGACTCAAATATTTTGCCGGCGCCGGCTACATATTTTTTGCTGCTATACTTCATCCGGTGCCGGCCGTGAGATACCTACTGCAAACCTACGAAAAAAATGATAAAACACCAAGAGGCATTTTTCGCACCATATATGTTATAACATATGCGCCGGCTAGCGCCGGTTCAGAAATTTCGATTAAATCGAAATTGACAACCAGCGCCGGCCGGCGCCGGCCGTCAACTGAAAAGACGAAGTATAGCAGCTCGCAACCGGCGCCGGCCGGCGAAGTATAGCAGGGGCTTTAGTCTTCAACAAAAGTCTTATTTTGCTCGCAGTGCAAAAATTTCGGCCATCCTCGTTGTAGCATGTTTTGAATGCGAACTTTTTCTACTCTAATAGTCTTATAAAATCTTCGTTTTCAAAAATTTTCTGATCCCATTAATAACCGTTTTAAGGAGGTTTTCCGAAATTCTGATTTGTAAAATACTATCGAAAAATTCCACCAAACTCGTATTTCGATACTACAGAGTTCGGATCAAGTTGAAGCGCCTTAGGCCAACATCGTCTTTTTATATATTGATAAAGAATTAATTTGAACATTTTGGTAAGTCTCCTCCATGAGCTACAACATAGGGTTGGGCCCCCGTTCCTTCTCCCTCCT
Organism: Romanomermis culicivorax; assembly: GCA_963922205.1. Lineage (NCBI taxonomy): Eukaryota > Metazoa > Nematoda > Enoplea > Mermithida > Mermithidae > Romanomermis > Romanomermis culicivorax. The sequence continues at coordinate 318,237 of CAWUHX010000166.1, read as the reverse complement.
ACTCCAGTTTACCCCTTCAGTCACCTATCCAGTTTCCCTTCCTAGAGACTTCCCATTAGGACTAAGGTTCCAGCTCTCCACAAGGCCCTTTCCAGGACTAGGATTTCTGACGTCTCTCTCATGATCTACGTGCAGTCACTTTATGTGATATGCTCTGTGACGTACAAGGTGGAGGTAAACAGTAGCGTTTCCTACCTGCAGTACCCCGTCACCTGCGACTCCCGTTGCACCTTCTAGCCATACATGCACAGCATGCAAATTCTGCTGGGGGTCAGCCAGGACGGGGGGTGGAATAGAAATTTTTTTTTCATTCTTTATAACGAAAAGAAAGGTCTTAGAAAGGTTTTCTAACATCCAAACAGCATATTCTTACAAATATATTAGTCAGATATATTAAATAATTTGCCTAGACTGCACTTTTTGAACTTTTAATGTTACTCTTTTGGAATCAAGTATGCTTTCTTAAAATTGCTAAACCACAGCATCATTTCCATTTTCATGACGACTTTCTCTTCTCTCTTGATCATTTTCCTTCGTCAACTCCTCAATCATTGCTAAGGGAGTCAAATCTGCTGGGGGTCAGCAAGAATCTGCTGGGGGTCAATAAAAATCTGCTGGGGGTCAAACTTCCCCACGTCCCTCACTCTTGAGGCTGCGCTACTTACCCTGCCTAACGTTACAAAACAAATACTATCTATGGTATAGCAACCGAAATGCACCATAGTCTTTTTATAAAATTCTTGTAAATCGAAAAATTAGCGCTGTCTTTAAAATCGTTTGCACAATTTTCAGTCTTATATGACATAGTGCTTAGCAGAAAATCTTAAAAATATAAAATATGGCCTGTCTTGTGATATTAAAGGTTGCAATCAAAAAACACAGTGAGTTCATCACTCTGGCGCATGGCGAATTGTAAATAGTGATTATTAAGCAAATCAATACTCCTTACGCTCAACGGAATCCTATCAGAAAATTCCCTTGCGTGAATTTTATTCCTGCACACAAAGGCATAAGAATTATTTCAGGATAGCTGCCGTTACAGGAGCATGAGCTTATGACTCACATAATTGGGTAAGTAGCGCATATTCATTAGAGCTACTGCTTTGAACCGTTAGAAATGTTCGATTGTCAAATATCGGAATTTTAGTTCTGGGATACCCTGTTCATATGACTAAAAACAAGCTCACCATGAAAAACATATATATATATAAATGGTGGGTGGGGTAACTCGCCACTTCATACGTTCTGTAATACGAAAACTTAAAAAGTCGGGTAAATTTTCAAGTTAAACATGGGTAAAATCGTTGGTAAAAGACGGGTAAAATTATGGGTAGAATCGTAAGTAAAACTTCGGGTTAAAGATAGATAGAATCAAGAGTAAAACTGTAGGTAAAATGGGATAAAATGGCGGATTAAACATAGGTTACCTTGCCCGACCTTACTTTTATTTTACCCACGTGCTGTAATTTGGGCCAAAGAGAAATATAAATTCAAATCAACAGCACAACAAAAACAATTAACAAAAATTTAAAAAATACAAGAACTTGTGTACAAATGTGATACAACTAACTCAACCAAAAATTTTTTTTGAGATGTATGTTCACAAAATTAACTGAAAAAATCCTTTGTCAGTGTAATGGAGACACGGAAAATGAATATGAATATCATAGGCAATGCGAGTGACCTACCAAAATTAGTGTCATACCGAAGTATCAAAACTGATTTTTAATACTCAGGTAGCTTGCTAGATATCATAACCATTTTTGGTATTGATATTTTGATACTAAAACACATTGATGTATCAAACTTGGATATTATTATCAATAACAACACTATCCTTTACATAATTTGGTTTGTATGTAGGTTTTCTGACGTGCGCAGCAAACCGCACATAAAATACTTATACCGTTCGATTGGTATAAGATTTTTGTTTTATGGGCACCCTGTATGCCTTTAATTAAATTTTTTCATTAAAAATCGCTTGGATGATTCGTTTTTTTTGAGAATCGCTCTTTTGGGGATTCACACTTTTAAGAATCGCTCTTTTGGGTATTCGCGCTTCTGAGAATCTTCACTGTTTCGGCTCTCGCTCTTATGGGGACATTACGTTTGCATTTCTGGGGTGTCTCCGATCTTCGTCGATCGCTGTTGACGAGATGAGAGTAGCTCGAATGAAAATACGAACGACAAATTTGTATTTCCGTTAACTGGAGATGCCAGCTGTCTGACTGTAGACGCCAGCCGTGAACGTTAACGAACTAGGGGAACCAAACTGGATTAAGTATCGAAATATCCAAGGGAGCAAAAACGAAAATTCAACAAATTTTGCGAGTTTTAAAAAATTCGCCCGGGGAAATCAGTCATTGACCATTATCATTAAAATATTCAGAACTTAACGTTGTAAAGCGCTGTCTAACTCACTCCTTCCACTTTTGGTTGCCGTTCCAGTCAGGCTTTCGCTGTATTGCAAGCTGGAAGTGGTGGTCGTCGTCACTTGACTCACGTTACTTTCACGAGGGGCTATGGTTTAAAAAATAGAACACATTTGACATCAAAAATTGAAATAACCAACCATTTTTATCCTGTGGATTGGAAATAGATTCCGTGGGTGTCCTATCGTTCGACATTTTTGATAACAATCGATCCTTATTTGACGACAAATCGCAACGGTGAAAAAGCGGAGTGAAAGGCAGTATATAATCTCAGACGCGAAATGTAAATATCACGCAGTTTAAGCTGCAATGTTGAAAATGGTGAACGGAAAATACAAAAAAGTTTGTCTTAAAGGCTTGTAAATTTAAAAAATGACTAGGCTTTTACTACTGTAAAATTTTTAACTCAAAAAATTCTAAAGGTTAGTTTGTAGATCGCTAACTAGCGAGACATTATGAGGTATAACAGAGTGCTTATTCGGGAAATTTTGGTTTGACCACCTACTATGCAAATGAAAACCTGGAAGTTGTGTAGTATATAGTCAATCTTGCTTTTCGAGGTTCAATTGGGAAAAACGAATCCAGTCATAGTGTTTTGTGATTTGGGAACGTCAACTAAACACTAACAATTTTTGAGTAGAAGTTCAAAAAGCTTTATTTTAACATTTTCGAATAGACAGTTTTGTCACTTTTTGCATTTCAAATAAAATATATGCTATACATTTTATCATGCCGCATGTATTTATTATTTCCTCTGATTTCTAATTATTTCCGAAGACTTTTGCTTGGAACGTGTAGAAATATCGGTATATATCGCGGTCCTATATGAAATTTTGGAGAGCGAACTGATCGTCCTTCCACTAAGCTACGGTTTCGATCATTTCGAGAATAAAATTTAAAATTTTGAATATTGAATTGACAAAAATTGAAATGATTTATTAAATTAAGCATAAAGAGTTAGCTTCACAACGTGGATTTTAGTAAAACAAATATTGAAAAACGTGATTATTTATTGTACGACAGCCTAGTGATCGGAATTTCAACGGCGTCGTTATTTCGGTAAATTGGAATTCTGCTGATAGTGGTGGCGTTTCTGCTGCTGTCCATCGCCTTTTCCTGCATTCGATCTTGCTTTGGCCCGTACATATGACACCAATCGCCGCCGTCCAAATTCGTCCGATGCTGGGGAGGCGGGACAACTGGCGGCAGAGTCGTCATCGTTGAATAAGGCATCGGTGTCGTTAAAACCGTCGGCGTGTAGAACATCATAACTGGCGGCGGCGGATGGAAGTATAGCGGTAAAGGCGCTGTGGCCATCATCGGAGTTGGATTAACGTAATTTGGCACGAAATGACCGCTGCTGTACCAAGGATTGATAAACATCATCGGAGACTGCGAAGGATTGTTCGAAATCTGAGGTCGCGGTGGCGGCGGGCTGTACCAAGTCGTTGCTGAGGGCGGAGCTACCGAAGTCACGTTTGCGTAATGGGCATGGGCGTGTTCGTTAAATTGATTATCGACCGGAATTTCATGTTGCTGCATTTATGATTAAGCAGAGTGTTGAGAGAAAAGCTATTGCAAAAAATCCTAAACAGTCACTTTTTTAACACAGTTTCTCAATTATTTTCGGAACAACTTTAAGAAAAGTTTAAATTTTCTATCATAAGTAAGTACCACGGGTATGAGTAAACACTCAGCAAAGCTTCTGACTTTGATGGAGTACAAAAATTATACAATTTACTCACCAATGAGCAATGTGTCTGCATTTTTTCATCTATTTCTCTGCACAGAGTTTGTTTGGTACTGTTTTCATCGTGAATATTCGAATCGCCAGCAGCAGAAATTAAGTCAGCAAAACGGTTCAAGCCGTACAAATCGAGACTTGCTGGAGCGCTACCTTGAGAGTAAAAATGAAATCAACCGTAACTTTCTAAACCATAAAAATCTACTAATTCTGCATCGGGTCAAAGTAAAATCCCTACGAACACGTATGCTTGACACCGAGTTTCATTCAGTTATATGTTAACATCGGTGTCGGACTGTTAGAGACGGCAGGCGGTGTCTGAAATGCGGATAAGGATGCGGATGACCGATTCCAGAGTCTGCATTTTTCGGTCGATTCTGGCAGATTACGGTGTCTTAAACGCGGACGCGGTTAGCAGATTTTTACGGCTGAAACGTGAATGTGGAAGTTTTTCCCGGCTCGCGGAAATTTTTTCACCAATTTTGTAACATTTTGGCCTGTGGCAGTAAACCTTAGACACTAGAACCTTACATCGCTTTCGATTACAGTAGGACCATTTTCCATTGCCACAAACTCAAGTATGAAGTAAAAAAATTATAACCTGCACATTTCCTGCGTAGTAAACTGGCCGTCAACGATATGCTGTCGTCGTCCGATGACGAGCTGCTATTGCTGCCGTCGCTCCTAGAATCGTCGGATTCTGACGTCGACAATTTATAGCCACGATCGGCGGCCATTTTTTCGTCGTCTCGAATAATTCGATAACCGTTTTGCTGATCAGGACGCGACGTAGATGAGCACGACGAATCGTTCGACGGCGATACAGACCCGCTTGCGCTCGCAGCGCGACTGCTATTGTCACCGCAAAGCAAAGACGAAAATTCATGTTGCTTCATCTAAATATATTAGAAAAAATGTGGTTGAAGCGAAGAAATTATAGTTAGCTGATAGCAGTTACAAGTTTCACATTTTTATTGCTTATTCCAGATATAGTTGACCGTGCTCAGAAGTTGGCGAGAAGAATGGAAATATACATCGACATCACATAATATCTCAAATGATCGACTAATGACGCATGAAAGCTTTAGCTACTCGATTCATTCGAAAAAAAGTTGGAAATCTACTCATGCACGGACCAGGTGTTGCAAGCAAAATTGTTCTATTCGTATTAGCAAGTTCTGAAATGAATTTCCGAGATTTTTTCTATAAGAATTCAGGCAACGTTGTCTTACGGTGCCTAGCCCTCAGGATCGAAACTATTGAATCTGTTTTCATAATCTGTGATCGTCGGATTTCAAAATAGCCAACAGAATATTGCGGAATATCTAAACAAGGAAAAAGAAAAAATAACTGACAGATTCGGACTTTCAATCAATTCTGATCGAATATTGTTATTGCAGCGAAAATGTGAAGAATATTATTTATCTTACACTATACTCTGTTTTTCTAAATGTTCGTAACGCAAATATGCTGAAAGTAAGTACGCATCAGGGTTTTTTCTGCACCGGGCTTTTTGCATAGTGCAGAAACGCCAAAAAAAGTTTCTGCACCGCGGTTTTCTCCTGTTACCACTGTTTTTCCCCAGAACCTCTTCCCCAAAATGGGAGAATGGGTCAAAATTTGTTACCCTATTTTCCCGAAGTCGTATTTTGCTTAAAAATGCTCATAGACGCTTTATTTATATATTTCTGAGTTTTTCAAACCTTCTGCTGTATTTTAGAGCCGTTAATTCATTGAAATTGAGGAAACATTTGAAATTTTTGAGTTTGATCGAAGTCTAATCTACAAGCATTGAGGAACAAATTTTCCGGCAAGCTATTCAAGAGCATAATGACTTTGAATTACATGAGAAATCGACGGTTGAGTCGTCTATGTTGACAAGTGAGAGCCCAATAAAGATCGCGCCGGAAAAATTTTTTGCGTATTGACATTCCGCGACACTGGAAAATTAATTTTCCGAACATTTATTTCAAGAATTACACTCGAATTTTGTGTTCATAAGTCGTGATTTCTAGAAGTTTATATTTGAAAAATTTTAAAACCAGTAATTTATCCGCAAACTCTCATGAACTTGGCCAAAAAGATACGAGTAAGAAGAGAAATTTCTGAAAACTACTTCCATGAAGCTTTTGGATTGATTTTACGTTAAGAAAGGAATAATCGCTTCAAAAAGTTTACGGACTTGACGTATTGATCCTCCTCAAAAAATGTGTCAAGGAAAAAATGTGAATCTTCATTGAATATTAGGATAACATACTGAAGATTACCATTAAAACATGAGATGATACATTTAAGATGATGTAAACTATTAAAGATTGAGTGATAAATGAAGGCAGACATGCTGAAAACCACGCCCGAGCTAGGAAACAAATGATAGTTATGACCAGCGCGACGCGCCGGAAAATTTTGAGATTATGACCTTCTAAAATGCACCAAAATGCATCTTTTTTGTATCTAATGTGAGCAAACACGTGACTCAAAAAATTCTGCACCAGTGCAGAAATCAACAAAAAAAAAATTTTGCACAGAGCCTAAAAAGTATGAACTGTGCAGAATACATAATACATACATAATACAGAATATATAAAATAATAATACAACTTCAGGTACATTTAATACGTTTCCCAATATAAAATTTCCCGTTTTTCCTAGTGGTGCAAACCCCGTTCATTCACTTTACGCAACAGCCGACCTTCAAGCGTTAATCAAGGATGCTCTTGAAGTCGAGACAAAAAAGGCCAACGCTGTTTTATTCGGACTTCCGGTCAACAACACCATTGATGATCTTGTCGCAGTTTGCGCCATCGTCGAAAAGGCGGATAACGAAGACGTAGGACCCGAAGACATAACCAGGGTCTTTCGTGACGGCCCGACCTATGATGACAAGCCTCACTTTCTCAAGGTATGTTGCAATAATAGTAAATCAAAAGCCGCCTTCATCAAATTAATCAACGAAAATCACCGAAATTCGATTGACAAACATTTACGAGCGCGCCCCGATTTATCGTACCTCCAGAGAAAATGATCCAGAGAGCTCCAGGCTGAATTGCAAGGAAGATTAGCCAAGAGTGAAAGTAACCTTTACATAGATTAAAACCATTGTGCTAAGGTTAGTAGTTTCACCCGTAATTATAATTATAAACCGAAAAATTCTCCCAATGTTTCTGCCTGAGACATTAAGCCCCCGGTAAAAGCTTTTATTTTCATTCCTGCAGTTGAATTTTCTTTTTTACTCAATACAGACGAATATGATATAATCTTAGTCACAGAAACCTGGTTAAATGTCTCAGTTACTAACGCCTTACTTTATGTAATAAAACTAATTATACCGTTGTTCACGATGACAGGCTAAATGGGGAGAGAGGTGGCGGAGTCGCTTGTTTCATTAAAAAGCATTTTGAACTCAAATTGAACTATCGGAAAATCTAGAAAATTTCGATTTTATTTGTCTCAATATTAACTTAAATGCATCTACTGCACGTGTTTATTCACCTCCCTCCTTAACAACAGCTTTAAAAGAAACACTTTTATGATTTGTTTGAAAAAATTTGCTCGTCAGATTACCCTACTTTCATTTTTGGCGACTTTAATGAACCGAATATAAACTGGCTTGATCCAGATCCCAACGAACTCCCTTTAGTTTACGCTATGTATCAAAACGACCTGACACAAGTAATTGTAGAACCTACTAGAAATCAAAATGTTCTTGATTTAGTTTTTGCATCAAATACCGAACTTATGTATGAAAACTCAATCTTAGAACCTTTTTCAAATAGTGATCATGCTTCTATTCGTGTTATTCTCAACTTAAATTCCTCGAAAAACAGCTCGCCAAATGATCAAATTTTGTTAAAGCTAACTACAATGCTATGTCTTCATTTCTTGATAGTTTAGATTGGCCAATCATATTTTCTGATTGCTCTAATACCAATGATTTTTGGGTTGTTTTTTCGGACATTTTAAATTATTTAATAACAGCTTATGTTCCTCTATCAGCTGATGGTAAGTCTAGAAAGCCGCCTAAAGAACTTAATACCGCTTTTAAAGAAAAAATGCAAGTTATGGAAAGAAAACGTAGGGGATGTTGAGCAGAAATATAATTAATGTTTACGTGATATTAAACAATATACTTATAGCCAAAAACCTAATACTGAAAGCAAAATACTGGATAATAAAAACATGACTAATTTCTTTAAATTTGTAAATTCCAAATTGAAAGTAAAAAACTGCATTCCCAATCTACTTGACAACGATCGTAAAAATATAGAAGATAATGTTTCTAAAGCCCAACATTTTAATAACTATTTTGCTTCTGTTTTCACAAAGGATAAACCTGGTGATTGCAAGTCAGCTTTAATTCACGATTTCAAACTAAAATCGTGTACTTTTTCAGTTGAAATTGTTAGAAAAGAATTAAAAAACTTGAAACCTAGTTTATCAGCTGGTCTAGATGGGTTCCCTTCTTTACTTTTTAGAAAATTAGCAACCGTTATCCACCATATTCGAAGTTTCTTTCAGAACACATAACTTACCAGAAATCTGGTTGAAATCAAATGTAATCGCAATACATAAAAAAGAACCAAAAAATCGCGTTGAAAATATTCAGCCCATTTTGCTTACTTGTGTTGCCTGTGAAGTTATGGAACCGATTATCAAGTTCAAATTGATGAATTATTTATACGATTTTTAGATCAAACTTATCAACTTGTAAGCAACTACTTAACTGTACCGATGATTGGACAAAATCTATGGATGCCAAAAAATGAGTCGATTTATTTCGATTTTGCCAAAGCATTTGACACTGTTTCTCATGATGAACTGTTTATAAAACTACATTCATTAGGTATCAAAGGGGACTTATTAAAATGGATAAAAGCTTTTTTATCTTCAAGATTACAAAGAGTAAATATTGAAAATTCCTATTCTGATTTAAAACCGGTTACTAGCGGAGTTCCCCAAGGATCCGTTATTGGACCCATACTGTTTTTGATTTTCGTAAACGACCTTCCGTCATCAGTTACAAATGATATCACTAGTTTGATGTTTGCTGATGATTCAAAATTTATAAAGAAATAAATAACGACAATGATGCAAATTGTCTCCAGAAAGCAATCAATAATATTTTCGATTGATCTACAACCTGGCAATTGAATTTATCTATCCAAAACGCAATGTTCTCCACTTAGGTCATTCTAACGCTAAACATATATATCTCTTGAATAATGTTCCAATTACTCCTGTCGAAACTTGTTATGATTTGGGTGTTTTAATGTCAGAAGATGGAAAATTCTCTAAACATATTCAGAATATAACAAAGATTCTGTATTATAAAATTCAACAAATTTTTAAAATTTTTCAATCAAAGGATCCTTCTGTGTTAATTCGAGCTTACACTACTTACGTTAGACCATCTCTAGAATACTGTTCACTCATTTGGTCACCTTACTTTGTTCAAGATATAAATTGTTTAGAAAAAATTCAAAAACTTTTTACTAGAAATGTTCTTTCCAACACCAGAGAAAAACTTAACTATCCAAATCGTTTTTCTTTACTCAAACTCGAGTCTTTAGAAAAAAGAAGAATAAAAATTGATCTCATTGAAACTTATAAGATTTTACACGATCGATCATTGAATCTAGGAAAAAATGGAATACTTTCATACAGTTTAAAAAAGTTTAACACAAATAATGACTTATACATAAACTATTCCAGTACTGAAACCAGGAAAAATTGGTTTTCCAACCGAGCTTGCTCTAATTGGAACAGGCTACCAAGTGAAATTAAATTGTGCAATAATTTGAATTTGTTCAAGAAACGACTTGAACTTTACGATCTGAAACAATTGTGTCAGGGGCTTATCACCAAAGCATAACTGCCCATTTAGCCTCCGAATGTTATATCGTATTTACTAATCTTTCGTATTTTCTTTAACGTTGTGTTTGTTTAACTATATTGAATCAATGTACTTTGCATTATAGCATCAAAACAAATTCATTCATTCACTCATTCATTCATTAAAAAAAACATTGGTCATGCAAGTTTCGTGCCAAGAATATCATTGTTGACTGTATGTTAGGAATGGATTAACCGGCTACAAACTGTGATTAAACTCCTAACTAAACTTGATAAATCTTTTAACAATAATTTCCGTCCAGTGCGAGAAATGTCCAAAAAGATTTTCGCACGGCTAAAAAAATAGTCACTCTGCACAGAGATAGCTAAGCAAATGATGACCAGTGCTGCAGCACAATGCGCGGGATTTTGAGTTTCAACTTTCCAAAGCACACCAATTGTATCACGATCTTAACTCTCAATTTTTTCTCATGAAATGAGAATCATGTTCAACAAATTTTCTATTATTTTCAACTTTTTTCTTAACAAATAGCCTTCAATTTCGTCAAATTTTAATTGCTGTGATCTTTCCCATGATACAGTATAGTGTGCGGACGGGCGGTACTTGAACAAGCATTGTGTACTTCATTTCATCTTTTTTCGGTTACAAGCATCTCAAAAAAACAGACTATAGTTTCCTGGAAAATGCCCCGATGGGGCAGAAAAAAGAATATACTTGCTTGGATAGTTGCCAAGTTAGAAAAAGGAGTAGACTAGTCTTTTGACAACTTGGGGCAAAGTTTGAAAAATCCGCTTTTGTAATGCTCCGTGCATTTTGTCATCCCATAGCATTGTATCAACCACAGTAAAATTTTTCTGGATGAAAATTATATGCAACCTAATGGTTGACATCACTCAAATGTGGAGAAATGGTAAACCAATACCAATATAGGATTGTAAGCCCTGACTTATCCGAATCAACGGATTGGCATATTATAGTCATTTTATTTCTTTCAGCTTATGCCTGTGCTTGAAAGAGCATCATTAGGGACAACAAGAACATAGAGTTGGTTACTCTAGCCCAATCTGAGAATAATCTGAATTTATTGACTGATTTGCTGATCCACAGCCTTGCTTCACACTGGGTACCCAGGTATTTTGGGTACCCAGGTCAATTTCAAAAATGAAACTTCAGTTCTACTTAGGTATTCAAGTGACCTGTTCACCTGAATTTCTAACAAGATATTGAATGGGTAAAACACTTAAATATTCCAATGTTCGAGTACCTAAATATAGCACTCAGGTTGAGTATACACAATACCTGGCAACATGAGTACTGTGGAGACTGGGTACCCAGGCCATAAGATTTTCAAAGTGTGAAGCACTAAGCATCAGTTTCAGATACAATGTCAAGATTATTTTCTTGCATAACTAACAATCCTCACGTCAGGCTTAGGGTTAGCTTTCAATTTAGAAATAAAAAAATTTATGAGAAAATAGTGCAACCCAACAGCTCGAGATCGGGCTAATCCTGATGATATTGAGATAATAGCAAACGTTTGATATCATTAACATGTTAGTGCAACAGCTGAAACTGAGGTGATTGCTTTTTTGTTCGAGATTATCAGGTCTTGGTTACAGTCATTGCGCACTACCTGCAAACAGGGTAACAGGATAAAGCATACAAAAATGCTTTTAAAATGCTTTTGAATCAGCCATGCATATGCTGTTTCGACACAATTATCATGGCCAAACTTATGTCTCTCAATGGATACATGTTAAATCTTACATGAAATGAAATTTTATCAGGCAGCCACATATGAAAAACTATTCACTTATTGTCATCTCCATCTTTGTTAATGTGATGGACAAACTTGCTCTGCTCTGTGCCATGAAATTTTAATGTCTTCCTTTTTCATCATTGTATTGAATTGTATGTCACATTAAACAAAAATTATACACATAGCGCCTGTTGAATGCCAATCTTATTTTTGAATTTCAGATTTTTTCCTCATCTGTACAATTTTACTGATTGGCATACAATTGATCTACTTGTAAGAAGACTTCATGCTGTAGCTTTTTCTCTAAAAAATCTGAATTAAATTTTATGCATCAACCACAGTTGATTCCTGTTGAATTGAAACTAAATTAAGTAAAATAGTTCAGTGCACTTGGAAGAATACATGCATGAGGGGTGATATGGAGGGTGTGTACCACCAGAGTTTTGAAATTGGAAGTCTTTCTGTATGAAAAAAATTTTTGGGATTTTTGTCTCAACAAACTAGGGTCCAATCCTTCTGTAACCACCCTCCTTCTAATTTTCAGAGCTGCACATGTATGGTTGGAAGTATAGATGCATGGGAAGAACTTTTGAGGGGTAGTTAGAGAGCAAAAAATGAATTTTCAAAAAAATTTTAAATTTTTACTTATTCTTGTCAAAAAACCCAATTTTTTCACATTATTTTAGATTTTGAAAAATTCCGGGTAGAGTCAACTTACTTTCTCAGGAGACCAGCCAGGAGTATCTAGAGCCTCAGAGGGTTTACTCCCCCATGCTATGTGCATCAATAGTTGGTAAGTGAGCTGATGCACTCAGCTACAGAATATACTTTTCATCAGACACAAAAAATTTTTTAATGAGAAAGAATGAAAATCAAATATTACAATAGTGGATTTTTCAAACTTTAACCCAAGTTCTCAGAGATCTACTCCGCTCCATTTTCTAACTTGGCAACTATCCAAGCAAGCTGCACCATCAGGGCATTTTCCAATAAACTAGTCCACCTCTTTTTAGTGGGCCTTGACCATGCATGAAAACCTTCATAGAATCACATTGAAGTTTTAAATTTGGCTAGCTTCACATCAAAGAAATAATGAAAACAATCTTAAAGCTATGAATTTTCACTTCAGGTAAAAGTAAAAGATGTGTAAACTGAATAGTACTTAAAACGAGGCTAGTGGACAGTGAAGCTGGCCATGCAGCTGCTTATTATCAACTGCCTGGGCTGGCGCGCTCTTTTGGTTTTTCAGATTATCTGCCTAACAACTGTTATGCTCAAAGCTACCCAATCCATAAAACAAGGACTTCATTGCACCGCGAAGATGACAGCCCAATCAAGATGATCATTAACAATATAAACCTGCTCATTATTGATGCTTCGACAAAGAATAAACAACTTTTGTGACTTTTCATCCATCTCATAAATGAATTTGGCTATGATACATCCAACCATATCAAAATGAGCACCCTCCGCCATCTCACGTGCGGTGCCCCCAGTGATATGATTCAAGATGTCAACCAATATGATGAAGTGAAACATCTGCTCATGTTCCAACTCGCTCCTGATTGTAATGAAATGACGCTCCAACGTGAATTAGCTGCAATTGCCCCTGAAGCTGGAGAAGAGCCTGCCACTTTCCTAACCTATGTGCAACTTCTTTACCAACATAAAGATCAAATCTTTTGGCACCAAACAATCATTAAAATTTTTCTAACTAAAATGCCACTTTTCTATCAAATCACTATTGATAAAGAAGCAGAGAGTTTCACAAATATCCAACAACTGGCCACAGCTATCATCGAAGCTTGTAATATGCTCAATGCCACAAAATCAGAGATCGACACTTTTGACCAACCAATTAAGGTGAATCAGGTGGCTTCAGAAGCTGTGACATTGCTTCCTCGCCTCGATCAACTAGATGTTTTGAACACTGTCATAGTGGTGAAAAGCCTACAGATCTGATAGAAATCATGTCAAATTAAGTAGCGGCTCTGCAATGGATAAAACCGTCATTCTTTTACAAAAGATACTCGATCATATAGATGAACAAGAAGAAAGAATATCCTGCTTGTCGATGCCACATAACAGAAATGACAACTATGAATGCCAAAATTGTGATGCATCATAAAGCCGCAACTGATCTCATGATCAATACAATAGACCAGCCATCCACGACCACACTTTGTTTCCGCTGACTCAGTTCTCTAGTATGTGGTGTGATGCCTATAAAACACCCACTTACAATACCAAGGACTGTATCAGGCTCAAACAAATAAACAAACAGTATCAAAACTACAACAAAAATCCTGATTGACAAATGGTTCCCTACAACAACAACCCCAATGCCCATTTCAACAATAATGCCTTCAACAACCATGTTTGAACAACAGACAAATGAAGACACAATTGTGGATGCTACTACAATCGTGATTGCCACACCATAACGCCAGGTTTCAACCCTACTGCACCTCCATTACCACTTGAACAACACTTCTATGGATTTCTGGCCCCACCAAGGAGTGCTGCCGATACCACGGCCCACTCGTCAGATGTTGCCGCTTCCTTCCAACCAACACCTACATGGAATATGGTCACTGCATCTCCCAAAACTTCCAATGTTGCCACCAGAATGGCACTTTGCATAGTTGGCTGGGATTCCATTAACCTCAAGGTCAACTGCCTTGGGTTGTTGGCCCTGCTATTTGCAACATCAATGAAGATCCATCAGCTACTGACACTTTGAGAAAATATATCCGAGTAACCACTTCCCATATTCCCGTCAAAATCAGCAGCGTCAATGTGAACGCTCTAATGGACACCAGTCCCCAATGCTCCGTCATCTTGTCCAGCCTAATGAAACATGTCTTCGACAACAAAACACTGACTCTGCCTGTTTATGGGCAGATCAGAATCAGCGACAGCACCATCATCCAAGCCCGTGGTCCAGTTATCATTTACATTGAATCTGAATTCAGCAACTATCCAGCCAAATGCATTGTCCTTGACAATGATACACAAGATCAGTTTGAGGGCTTAGAGCCAGAAAGCTCTATCTGAAAAAAATGCCTTTCGAGGAAAATGAAGATGAATGCAAAACCTTTGTAAAAAATTCAGTATTCAAGATTTTAACTTGAAATTTTGACATAATAGCATACATTAAATGACTAACAAAGCATGCATGTATGATCAAAGTATAGCTGCTCCTTTTCAGCTTATTGCAGATAGAATGTTCTGGCTCAATGCTTCACCATGTAAATTTGCACTTAGGGTCATCTCTAGAAACAAGTACTTGTACATCTTTTACTTTACATTATCAAATTTTTGTGAAAAGACAAATAATTTTCATCAAATGCAGTACCTACATTATGACAAGAATCAATATGACAAGATTCATTATATTATGACAAGGAGATAATTGATTGAAAACTGTTGTTACTAGGTGAATATGTTGGGTCCTCATCTTCATTCTCCCTCATATTCTCGACAACAACATTAAGGTCCATAAGAACTGGGTAGTTTGCCCACCATGCTTTCGATGCCTTTTTGAAAATGTTATATTTTTAGACATCAGTGCATTACCATACTTAATCAATTTTTACTTTTGAAATATGATAGTGGCCATTGATCCTCATTATAACTTTCTGCTTCATTACCTGCATTTATTTTTTTAAACATTGATTATTCTCATCAAATTATCATAAATTATAGTACTTATTTACCCAGATTGCCAGTTATCAACAGTTGGATATGTGGGTTATTGTTGAGTGGATTGACATTATCAATGCCATTGCCATCCATAGTATTTTGGAATGTGTCAAGTTTCGCCAGCATTAAGCCATTATAAATATCACCATAAGAAATGAAATAACAAAAATCTGAAATAAAATGACTCACCTGCAGTGTTCTCCTCAGGTAAATTCTCGGGCTCATCATCATACATGCATGTGGAGGGTTTTGACCCAAAGCAGATTCTTGCTGACCCCCAGCAGATTTGACTACCCTGGCAATGATTGAGATGATGATGAAGGAAAATGAACTAGAGAGAAGAAAAAAGCCATAAAAATGGGAATAATGCTGTTGTTCAACAATTTTTATGAACAAAGCATACTTGATTCCAAAAAAGTAAAATTAAAACTCAAAAAGTTCAGCCTAAGCAAATAATTTCATATATCTGACTAATATAGGTTGAAGAATATGCTGCTTGGATGTTAGAAAACTTTTCTAAGACATTTCTTTTCGTTATCAAGAATGAAAAAATGTGTATTCCACCCCCTGTCCTGGCTGACCCCCCAGTAGAATTTCTATGCTGTGCATGGATACTCATCATCTGACAAACCACACATTACCTTGCAAGGCAATGACTAGCAGTAAACATCTGGATACATACATGGAATGATTAAAATATCAGTAAATGTTTTACAATGTACGATAGATTTCTACCAGTTAGAGTTAAATAAAACAAAATAAATATAAAAATTTTATTAATCATCAACAATAACTTATAATCAACTATGTACAATTTAATAACACTTCAGTTTTGCATAAAGCTCTAACTGGTAGATAGTGTACTGAACGCTAAACTTTTTTTGCTAAAAAATGCTATCTGAGTCTGTCTGCAGATAGACACAAATGGGTCATTCACAGATAACGTTTAAAAGAACAGTGAATATGTTATCATACAAGATAGGAACGTAGATAGGGCCTTCTGGCATTGTTAGAATACAATTTCAACAATATAGTGGCATTGTCGACTCAAAATCAGCAGAAATGCAGATAGAGCTTTCTGGCTCTATGACACTGACTACCCCACCCATCCAGAAATCAATGCTGTGCTCAATTTCAAAGACAAATTTATCAAAATTGGAAACAAACACTTGCTGCTCCGAATTACCAAAAATGCCCCTCACCCTAACACCAAACAATTGCCACAGCCGCAATGTACCAGGCCACAGCAGCAGCATCAGTAATGAGTTTCAAATTTTGTTGTAATTATTTTGTAAATACTGGCCCAAATTCTTTTCATAATTTTTTGGTCTTCAATTTTCTTGCTCTTATCTAAATTTGAGTGGTTTCAACTGACTGCCATCAGTGTCTTAACCAATTGCAGGGGCAGTGGCGGTGCTCCCACCACACAGGGTATGCATCTTGAACTGCCAAAAGCAGGTCAAGTCCTCATTGTCGGCTTTGTTATGTGTAATTAATTCCTTCTTGTCATTACTATTTATCAGACTTACAAGTGCATCTACTTTTGGTTGGGATGACCCCGGATTTTTTTTCTTTTCCCTTATTATTGTCCTTTATTCTGTCCTATCCTACAACACCACATAAATCATCTGCTGATTCCATGCTGCCATGCCACTGACGCCACGGACAATTTTTATTTCAAATATTTTTGCATGCATATTTTTGTTCATTTATCCTTTCATTATATATGCACATTATTGCTTGACCTGTAACCTTGGGTTTCCCACTCGACTCATCCTTGCCATAGCTGCAAACAGGAAGATCAGTGGTCAGCTGCCGCGATTTCAACCCATGGCCTAGCTCATGCAATTTCCGACACCATGGTTTGCTGCTGCCTCGACTGGTGCACTACACCTCTTTCTTGATGCCTTGCTCAGATGGGACATTTGGAAATGGCAAGACCCCCACAGTCTTGGTGAAGTTCATGCCCAATGTTGCCGCCACCTGAGTGAGAATATAATTTTTACAATTTTTCATTCCATTTCAGCCCAAAAATATTCTTTCTATTCTCAAACTAAAAATCCAGATTTCATTTCCTTAGTGTGTGCGAAGGCCACCCCATAGTTCCCTTCTATAGTGTTGCACCACTATTCTACTTTCTAGAATGCACTCAATTTTTGATACAACTACGGAGCTGGCTCGAGCTTTTGGCCTCTTTGCGGACTGTTCCTGCTGCTCTTTATCTACAACAGTTTGGATAACAATGATCAATTTGATGCATGGCAGTTTGATATTCCTTCAGGCACAATTTTTTGTGACTGATTGATCCTTTTTGAGAAGCTTGGTTGGTTTCTTTCTCAGTCACAGACTACTACATCCATGTCATTGATTCGATTTGCCGTGCATCCCCCCCGGTGCTTGGATGTCACTAGGTGAAGTTGAATGTCACTCAAAACCGAAATTTGATTTGATGCTCATACGAAAGAGGAGAATCAGCAACATAGAGCAAATTAGGGTTTAGTCTTCCCAAAAAATTACATTTTCATTTCAAAAACTACCCTCATTATTGGTTCAAAGTTCACTATATAAATATAGCTTTTAAATCGCCTCAAAAATTTTCATCCATCCACTGTAATATACTCATTTTTCTTACTGTTTTCCTGTACATATTTTTTCCTTTGTTCATTTATTTTGTATCGATTGTCATCTCTGATTTCAACCATGTTTGATGGTCGCCCACTCGATCACAGTGTGCAACAATGATGTTCAACTCGGCTAGCTCCACCACAGAATACTCTGCTGGCTTTGCGGCCTTTGATTTTCGATTTCCTTACGCCAGAACAACATACTGAGCTGGTTCTGCCATGGATATTTAACTTCCTCTAGCACCACTGCTTGGTTTTCATCGCCAGTCAGATTTCCCACTACAACTTTCTAATTCATCCTGGAATGTTCTACTGCGAGCTGATGTTGCCGACGATAGTTTGTCCTTTTCATCTGCCACGTAATGTTTTCCCTGTCTTCCATCCCCCAGAACTAGTCGGACCTTTGCTCTCGAATCTCCCAAAGGTAGTGGCCAGCCTTATCCTTTTATCTGCATGGACTCGTATGCTAATGCACTCCCATATATTGGTGACGATGGAGCAATGGTTCAGGCTGCGGCATTGCTGATGGAGCACCATCAGCATTGCTAATTGCAGACTGAGTTGGGAGGTTTTCACCCTACACATCTTCAAAATCTTTTACGCTAGTGCACTTTGGTAAATGGTATGGATGAGTGACGTTTCGAGGTACAGTGTTGTCAATAGGCACTATTGGTCTCACTAATTGTAGACTGATCTGTGAGAAGCCTTCACCCTTGGATTTTAAAATCGATGACTCTTCCCTGCCCCAACATGGATGATCATGTAAGGTGATCTAACGCAAGGGGGAGGGGTGTTGTAGTGTGAAATCTGACACACTCCTGTCAGTTTTAGAAGATGCCTGCAAGTACAACATGTCCAACCATGCTGCACCTAGCCCAATGCAATGATTACTGTAGAACACAATTTTGTGAAGTAGTTGGTGAATTTTTGGTGACTCCTTTTTATGTTATTATTGTCATTTTTCACCTGTACATAAGCCGTCATTTTTTATAATAGTAAGAAGTCAGGTTTATGAAAGGGGGGGGGACTTAAGGATAAGTTTTATAAATAAATATTTTGGTAAGAACTTGTTTTATTTTCGTTTTGAGGTGTTTTATCTAGTCTGGCTAATTTTAGTAAGGCTTTTCTTGAGCAAGTAAGATTTCTGTTCTGGATTTCTCGCCCCTGAGTGAGGAGTCATTTCAAGCTTTAGGGCAGGCACAGGGAAGCACTGGCATTAAGGTCGAATCCTGGCTATCTCTCGGGCCCAACAATTACTCCTACTGATTTTACCTCCTTCCTCCAAACCCACTGATTAGGGAGGCAAGAAATCAGTCTGAGCACTCAAAACGCCATCTTATTATTTTTCAACACGTGGCATGCCCAGCACTCAACATTATCACTACAACTACAATTTCTGAACCAATCACGTCACCCGGTTTGTTAGTGCAGTTGGTGGTGCATCTTCCTTGTATGCAGAAGGTAGAGGGTTTGAGCCCCTCACCGAGCATTATTTTTCTGAAGCGCCAACCATGTGGATTTGGGCATACAACACAAAAATTTTCTCCCACAGCCCTGAGCCCATATTTTGGGCTGGGCTTTTGGGCTTAAATTCAGGTCCTATAATGATACCCAAAATTTTTCGCCTCATCTTCCAAAAATTTTCCACATTTCTAAAAACGTTTGTAATGTGGTCACAAATACTTTTTACCACATTTTTGCTGTGTATGCAAACATTCTGGTGCAGAAAATTCTAGTCAGGTAAGCCACATTGAGCTAATGAAGGCGTCATAGGTATTCTACAACAGTTGAAAGGATATTAACGATAGATTTTCCATGAATGCATCTGCTATTATTAACATTTATGCGATTTTGATTCAATCGAAGTATATTTATTCCTTGAGCATCTGAAATATGGTGGTCTAGTGGTGAGGACATCAGCAGGGAATGCTGGTAACCCAGGTTTGACTCCTAGCTACATCCTATTTTTCAAAGTTAAGGCCGATGTATAGTCCTCCTGATCCTTAAATGGCATTTCCTGAGTCAGGAAAGTTCGTTCCCTAAATTTTCGATCATAACACAATCCGTAATCCTGAAATCAGGATTGGGACAGCATTCCTGACCTGATAAGGAAAGGTGTTCGTGATGTTTTCCTGATTGGGGAAGGATGGCTTTCCGGACATCGGGAACAAAGTACAAGCCTTCCATACTTTTTAGGGACCAGGAAAGCTACAGGCTACAGTAAATACTCATCAAATGCGTAACGGCTTCAGCCTGTGCATAATCCTAGTTACATTTTCCGGTAGTTGGAATGTAAAATGAAGTGAAATTAGCAAAAACTAAGAATTTGCTACCAGATAAGATAGAATAGTCAGCTAAGAAATAGATTTTTCATGTTTTTTGGTGAAATTTGCGCACTTTACGCAAGTGCAATACTTTGCAATTACAGCGCGTTGTAATACTGTAGCCATGTTTCTTTACAACAAAATGACAGATTTGCGGCTTTTGTTGATTGATTCCAGCGTTTTTACTTATTAAAAGCTCAACTTTCTAAAAAATTAATTAAGTTTAATGTCAAACTTTATTAATTTAAAATAATTTAAAATTGAAAATATTGAAAATTTGAAATTAAAAAAAATTGAAGTTTAAAATTAGAAAATTTCAACATTTTAAATTGAAAACTTTTTAAATCAGAAAATTTAAAATTAAAAAATTTAAAATTAAAAAATTTAAAATTAAAAAATTTTAAGATTTAAAATAAACCAATTTTAAAAAATACAAAATTTAAAACTGAAAAGTTTTAAAATTTGAAATTAAAAAAATTAATTAAGGGTGAATTAAAATATGACAAATAAACAAAAAACACCCTAAACAAAATAATGTAAACGCATGTATGTAAACATGTGCAATGTGAACGAAAACAAAAAAATAATCAGAATAATGTACAAGATCAATAAAATGTATGAAATCTACTGTCTGGTCGTATTTATTTATACAACTTAAGGGTCATTTATACTTGCTTTTTTCGGCGGAAGAGAACGGAACGGAATGCAATGGACAGAACATAACGGAATGGAACCGAAATTTCCGTTCTGTTTGGTTCAGTTAGAGCTTGCCATCGGTTGATCTCCGCAAAATCGCTCTTGTACTTTCCGATCGAAAGTGGAAATTGAAACTCAAACAAATATTGCGCAATTTTATTAATTTCTGCGTACAAAAATTTTTCTTGCGTCCATCTTTAAATTTCATCTGAGATGGATATATCGACAGCCCCCGCAATAAAATTGGTATTCATTTTCGGGCTGGTTTTTCTCGATTCTGACCATTGTTTTTCCCCAAACCTTGCTTTTTGAGGGGAAAAATTTTGAAGAGTAAAGAAATTTTGGCGCTAGGATCAGACACACACTGCAAGAATTTTCCAGGGGTGTCCTCGGACTTTTCATTCAGGGGGGATAAGGGGTGGGTGAGCAAAGAAACAAAAGAAAGTTCCGCAAGCATGTTTTTTCTACAAAATATATGTATAAAAATCATCAAAAAAGCTGCCTTTTTCGGCGGAACGGAACGGAAGCAGTTTTTCCGCGCGTTCGAGAGTATAGCAGTTCTCGTCGTGCAGGAGGATGATGAAAAGTATAAATGAAGTCGACCGAACCGAAGCATTTCGATTACGTCGCGCAAAAAAATTTCGGTTTGGATGCTCCGTCTGTACGCGTACACCGACTGAAAAATTCATTTTTTATTTTCGATATTCGAGCGAATTTCGCATGTTTTTTGATGCCTTAAAATTTTTTTTTGAAAATTTAACGAGCCGGAACTACTTTTCTTGTTCTCATACGCAATTTTCCGTCGCAATCACGGTTTTTTCCCGCCTATCTTTCCCCAAACGCTGGAAGGGGCCGAAATTTGCTTCCCTATTTTTCCCCAAGTCGTTTTTTCGCTTATAAATGCTCAATTACGCTTTATTCAAGTGTTTGTGAGCTTTTTCGAACATTCTGATATTTTAAGAGGTGTTAATTCATTTGAATCGAAGAAAAATATTGAAAGTTCCGAGTTTAAAGTCATATATACCTGTAATTTGGTGGGGGGGATGGAGGGTGACCTCCCCTTCGACTTGGCCAACCCTTTTCTCAACCCCCCAGATTCGCAAAATGGGAAAAAATTTGGAAAAATCTGCCTTTGTAGGAAAGTTTTCGACTTCTTTCGACCCCTCTCCAAATTTGGAGTTTACCCCCCCCCCAAGCACCCGTTTTCCCTCAAATGGGATCTTTTGAGGAAAAATTTTGGGAGTTCAGAAACGAGAAGATCCGTTTTGGTGAAAATTTTCCCGCGCCAAGCGCTGGTATGCGAATGATAGTCGTTGTTTTCTATCAGATGCGGCCGTAGCAAATTAACCTACAACAGTTTCTATCAATTGAAATATCCCATTTCATATTTTTATTTTCAAAAAAGTAGCTATTTTTGGCCTTTCGCGGCGGAGTCTCAAAAATCCTAAAACACCTCGAAAAAATCCGAAGATTTCGAAAGTTTTGGAACCCCCACCCCAAAATTTCGGGTTTACCCCTCCCCCCAACTGGTGGGACTTCTTACAGGTATGTTTGAAGCTCCTATTCAGCAATGTCTGTTGCATAGATTCCTTTTTCCAGTGTTTTAGAATATAAAAGTTCGAAAATTTTCGTGGCGAAATGAGAAGCTATTTACAATCTATTAGTCGGATTTAAATTTACATTCAGATGTTGCGAAAACTCATTTTCCAGCCTTCCGAAATTTGTTCCGGCGTTCAGGAACAAGAAATAAATTGACTTCAATATTCTTAACTTGAATCACAGAAATGTTAGTGGCACTTCAATTCATGGAAAATTATTATGCTTTCATTCCTTTCAATTGTTGTTGAATATTTGTTTTCAATTTCAATTGTTGTTGAATACCAATCTGTTGTTCACTAGTTCAATGTCAACGCGACAACTTTCTATTCTTTTCGGAGCAATTGTTTCCCTCTTAAGATAAATTGAATTCGAAAGCTTAGTGAAAGTATTTTAGCTTATCGGGTCAAATTTTTGAAAGTTTACGAATAAAGAACTGATTTAAAAATTTCTCAAATGATGAATTTCGAGAAATTACGATTTTTGAACAAAAATTTCGAATCTAATTCTTAGAATGCGTAAGTGTTGGGAAAATTGATTTTCCAGCGCCGCAGAATGTTTAACACCCAAACATTTTTCGGGCAACATAACATGTTTTTTAGCCTCTCACTTCTCATCGAGAAGCTCAAAAACACTTGAATAAAGCGTATATGGGCATTTTCAAGCAAAAAATGACTTGAGGAGAATGGGGGAAAATTTAGACCCCTTTCTTCATTTGGGGAAAAGTCCGGCGAGAAAAAAAACAGTGCTGCGATGCTGAAAAATCGATTTTCCAGAAATTTACTTCAAAAATTAGATTCAAATTTTCTGTTCAAAAATTTATGTCCCAGAAATTTAGAAAAGCTACGAGTACAATTCCGACAACTACTTCTGTAAAGCTATTGAATTCAATTTACGCTAAGGAAGGAACAATCGTTCCAAAAAGTTTAGAGAGTTGACGTGTTGATTTTTGTGAAAAATGTGCTGAAATCCGCGCCCTAGATGGGTAACAAATAATGATGATCGTTAAAGTCCTAGAAATTAAAGAAAATTTTTAAAGTTGGACCCTCTAAAATTCGCCAAAATGCATCTGTTCCATATCCTTGCCATACATGCACATGGGAGGGGGTAGGGGGGTAAACCCCCATACCTGGGACCCTGGCCACCCCCACTGACCAAAAAAAAATCGTCAAACAAGACAGCTTTTTTGATGATTTTTGTGCATATTTTGTATGAAAAAGAGGCTTGCAGAATTTTTTTTTGTTTTTTTGCTCACCCATCCCCCTCCCCGCTGGAAAATTCTTGCCGTGCATGTCTGATCCTTGTCATACATGCACATAGAGGAGGTAGGGAGTATACCCTCCTACCTGAGACCCTGAGCACCACATGTCCCGAAAAAAACAGCCCTTCCTGAACATTTTACAATATGGTTTTTTTGATGATTTTTATGCATATTTTGTAGAAAAAAACATGCTTGCGGAACTTTTTTTGTTTCTTTGCCCACCCACCCCTTATCCCCCCTCGATGAAAAGTCTGAGGACACCCCTGAAAAATTCTTGCAGTGTGTGTCATATCATAGCGCCAAAATTCATTTACTCTTTCAAATTTTTCCCCTCAAAAAGCAACAACGGTCAGAATCGAGAAAAACCAGCCCGAAAACGGAATCCAATTTTTTGCGGGGCTGTCGATATATCAATCTCAAATTAAATTTAATGATGGATGCAAGAAAAATTTTTGTACGCAGAAATTAATAAAATTGCGCAATTTTTGTTTGTTTCAATTTCCACTTTCGATCGGAAAGTATAAGTAGGATTTTGCGGAGAACAACCGATGGGAAGCTCCAACCGAACCGAACAGAACGGAAATTTCGGTTCCGTTCCGTTACGTTTCTCCGATTGCATTCCGTTCCGTTCCGCCGAAAAAGGCAAGTATAAATGACCCTTTAGAAGTATAGCAGCTCGTAGCCGACGCCGGCTGGCGCCAGTTTCGAGCTGCTATACTTCGTCTTTTCGAAGACGGCCGGCGCCGGTTGTCAATTTCGATTGAATCGAAATTTCTGAACTGTCGCTAGCCGTCGCTCAAGTTAAGCTTGAAACATTCAGCCTGAAAATCCACGTTCGGTCGGAAAGGATAACAGCAATGTTATCCTTTCTACCGACGGTAACTTCCGACCGAACGGAACGAAATTTCCCTTTCGTTCAGTTACGTTCCGTAGATTGCATCTCGTTCCGTCGGAAAAGGCAAGTGTAAATGATCCTACAGCCCACTATCTATTATTGTCTTGGCGACGTCGTAAAACTTAAGATGCAATAAGAAAAACTGCAGCGCCATCGAGTTTAACAACTAAGCATTTTCCTTTAGGTGAGCGCTACAGTCAACTTGTGAAAAATATATCGACTTACGGTGCAGGGCCCGGTTTCTTCAAAGAAGCTTAGCTTGAACTGAGCTGCAGCTCAAGCTGTAGCTTAAAGCTCTATTCAGCAGTAAAAATTCCTAGGATTTTTGTCGCCGACAATCGGCGACAGATTTTCTGAATTGGGCTCAACTCTTTATGTTATACCATAGCCAGGTCAGCTGCAGCTTAACTCACACACGGAACAAATCGAGAAAGCTAAGCTGCAACTGAGCTGCACCTTAGCGGCAATTTTATAGAATATCGAAATAAGCTACAGCTTAAGTTTTTCGATATATTTCCTGTCTATGAAATAAGCTGCAGCTGAGCTGCATTTCAACGGCAACAGACTTAGACTACAGCTTAAGCTGCAGCTCAGCTGAACCTGAGTCCTTCTGATGAAACCTACTCAAGGTATTTTTATTTTCATGGTAGAATGAGCAGGAATTCGTTTTAAAAAACAACGATCTCACTTGAGAGCCTTGAGCTGACGTGGCCGCTTCGCTTTGGGAAATATGGCTGGATCGGCATTTTCTAAGACTTGCTAAAATATCTTCGCTCATAACTCGATAATTCCTAAATGAAACGTCATACACACGAGCTTTTAATGACACATTAGCTGCACAGTTCACTTCCGATAGATTGTAAGGGACGTTAATTACTTCGACCGTTCGGATAGTTTAGTTTATCATTAATGTAAAGAGAGACAGAAGGCTTAAAATGAATGATTATGTAGATTGATTCCTCCTAACCTAGAAATTGCATAGAATTTCTAAATTACGAGGAAAGTCGCGATTCTGATTTGTGTCTGATGTATAACATAGTCATTCAGCTGAGAAAAATACCCATGTTGAAGATGTGATGACGCATCCATTAATTATTGAAATATGAAAAGTAACAAATCAACACTGTGTTGCTTAGATCATTTTGAGACTGACTTAGATTTGAAATCTACAGCAACCACGTTATATTTTACAAATAGTTTTCCGGCCATTTTCCCTGTAGTCATCGTCTTTTCAATCTTGATGTTTATGAATAATAAGGATCAAAAATGAAATTATAGAGATGCTTAGTCACAATTGACTCGAATTGATATTGTGTCTCAACCAAACCATATTTCGACATGATGTTGTCTCTTTCCACCTATTTTAAGATGTATTAGTTGAGAAGTCCGAGCTTGAATATGATAAGTTGAAAATGAATCATATAAAAAACGGCTTTCTGAGTGTGGAAGTCGAAGCTGGAAACCGAAGTTGAAGCAATTGGCACACACTTCACCGCCAATCAAATATCCTTCTCAATCTGAATAAAACTCCAACCAATAGTGTACTGAGAAAACAGGGTTCGTCATTACCTATATAATGAATTAGAAGAAAAAATGTGGCTTGAAGTCATGATAAATTTTGATTTATCTAGCTTTGACAAGTGCGGAGCGACATGCTTCAAAAAAATTAAAAATTTTAAAATTTTTTATTAAATTCCAGAAATCGAGTCACTCCGACGTTTCTTTACAGGAGAACGCAATGCACTTTGTTGTATTCGAAAGGCACTGCAATCGACAATCATTTCAGTTATTTTCATGTGGCTAACCTCAAGTGGTGTGAAACGGGATGCGTTCTACTGTAGAGAGGTTTCTCACAGCTTATAACATTGGCCAGAGTCAGACAGACGTCATTTACTTTGTAACATTTTTCATCGCAGGTTCGACTTTTTTCAATTTAATTACGGAAAAAAAGAATTTCTGCTGCATCTCTTCCGAAACACCCTGTTGCATAAGCATTATAAAATAGATTGATGAAATTGTCCCAGTGATTCGACAAACATCTTTTCTTTTTATTTGTCCAATCTGAACGTTTTAAATGTTTCCTGCATACCGTTGATCGTCTATTTGGTGGTATCACACAGCATTTTTGTATAAATTTTTAAAATGTGCAGACATCTACAGCTCTCAAAACGGTACACTACTCTTACAATGTGTTGGACAAAAGTTGCTACAGAAATAAAGAAAAATTCCGCAGCATCTAATATGAGGGTGCCAAAAAATGGCTTCAAATGACGCTTTCAAATTATTTAGACTTCATTTTTGACATGAGATAAAAAGTGAAAAATACGATGTCAGAAAATTTCTTTCATACCTCCTGTATATAATGAACATTTGGAGGTGTATATTTCGAAACACGCATAGAGACTGAAAAATTCCAAAAAATGTATAACTTCCAACTTTTGGAGTACTGTAGGTATGCGAATTTTGACTTTGGCGCCGGATGAATGCTGTCACAATACTCAGCATGTAAAATCGCTCTAAATATCTCATTTTCGAATTGATTTTCAACTTTCAACTCGATGCGCACATGCTGCCATCGTGCATTTTCTTCTGAACCCGTAGACTTGATGTTTCACTCTCAAGTGACTCCCCCACACCTGGACATTTCTTCCAGTTGCTGCTGCGCTCGCTCAGGCTTTGCAGGGCTGTGCAGTTGGTGGTAGCCCACCGTTACCACTCGGTGCGACACACGCTACAGTGGGTCAATAGAGCAGTAAGTCAAATCTCTCCGAAAAATGTAAGGACCCGGACCCGATATTGTAAAAATTTCGAACTCGATACATCTCTATAAATTGACACAGTGACATGATGGCAGACTTGTCACACTTTTATATCATTCGACAATGCACGTTTGGGAAAAGTGACAGTGCAAGATTCCATGTTAGCATGTCACATGTAAGCTTATGTGGTAGTAATACACAATGCATGGTCACCTTTCACTAAGCTTTTGCGATGAAAATGCACAATGTGCACTTTCATCAGTCACCTTATGGTGATAGAAACTTTTGCACATTTTGAACTGGCATGATCCCCAAAACAGTTTTTTCATTCTGGTAGCACATATTTTCTCAAAATTATGCTGTTTTCGACGCGATGATCATGCGTAAAATTCACCAGACCACTGAAATAAAAAGCGCTTTCGAAAATTACCTCGTGGGTCAAACACACCACGTCGATGTATCATTAAAACTGGAGTAGCAAAACAATCAACTTCTCGTAAAGCTAACAGAGGTATCACATGTTTGAAACTTTAACATATGCATTTCGGAAATTTTCCCAATTTTTCAGAAGCTATTCGTACATGTTTTTATTGAATTTTGGGGAAAAAACGGTGAACGTTGGACAAAATACAGCGACAGGTTACAAAGGTGAAAAAGTGTAAAAAATTTATACATAGGTGATCGAGGACTCCATTAACAAGCTCCATAAGCAACCAAGTCAATAAACATATACACAAGATAGAAATATTGCATAATTATAATAATCGTATGGAATCACCAGACGATGATTTGATTTCTCATACCTATACACATCGTTAGCTTGCATATTGAGGGAATAAAAAGTAGAAAAAGACGAATATCCCCAAAAAATTACGCAACGGAATGCTTATCTATACGTTGGCACTGGCGTACGCGATGCTTGGCGAAAATGGCTCGAATTTCGGTAATTTTTCAAAGCATCTATTCTAAATACCCAACCGCTTGAACGATAATATAGCCAAAACATCAGTTTCTTCTGAATCGTAAATAAGATGGTTATTTTTCATAACTTCGATGTTATATAAAAATAAAAAACTACGGACCTTTTTAACAATTTTACCCCCACCGTTTTTTTTTGTTTTTCACGCTTTTCCTGTGTAAAGGCCCTGTCATACTGGCGCCGGTTGTTCTATTCATACTAAAAAGCGGCGCCGGCCGGGGCCGCGCGGTATCGCCTTTGAAGTATGAATAGGTTTTTGTAATTTTTGCGGCGCCGCGCGGCGCCCCATCAGGTTTCAACTAAACCAATACACATTTTTTGAGAAGAGCAAAATCCAAAAGTAAAAAAGTATGACAGGGCCTTAAGGAAGGACAGAAACTTAAGAAAATTAAGCCTAAGCCTAAGCGAACTGAATGAAAGCAAAAAATACTTACAATTACTCTCAGTGTACACAAAGAACAGGAAAAGCGTGAAAACAGAAAAACGGTGGGGGTAAAATTGTTAAAAAGACCCAAAACTACTCCATGGCGAAATCATCAATTGTCGTACTGATCAAACTGTGAAAAAATTAGGTCGTAATTACGGGTCGATATGTTCATTTTCTTCTAAGTTAGCCGTTTTAAATAAAAAAATTAAGAGCTTTTCTTTTACCGTCGCCGAGTACCTATCGTACATTTTATATATCACGAAAAAACGAAAAATGTGATCTTCTCAGCAACATTTTTTCATGGTTTGACGCGCTATTGTCATCGAAGTTACGAATCAAAAATCCGTACTCGTAAACCAATAATAAAGCAGTCTTTTTTTGTACGTTGGAGACGTATATAGTTAATCTCTTATTGGGGAACATCGCCGAATTTTCCCCTATTCTCACAGGGGCTGGTGTAGCCTTGCGTGCACGAGCGAGAATCGAATTCGTAATTTGTACAATGCTCACAGAGCTGACTCTTTGAAGCATGATTTGGAAGTATATGCCGGTAACTTCACTGACGAATGTATCCCATTTCGATCTCCAGGTCTTAAAGAACAAAATATCAATACAGGACGAGAAATAAAAACTTCTTCAATGTTTTCTTCAGTCAAATCTAATTCCCAAAAATTTGATACTATGGCTACCTCGAAGAAGTTGGAAATTTACAGCCAAGAAAATTGAGAAACTATGAACGAAGGTCATCCAAAAGAAACACAGGATTGTCTATGAAGCGTACAGGAAACGGAACGTTGCTACAGTAACTGTCGACCCGTTCTTTTTCGCTTGCTTGCGTCTATTTTTTGGCCCAAAAAAGATTTTCAGATTTCTGAACTTTCACCCACCAAAAGGTTTCGGATCAATTGAAAATTTTCTGTGAAAAACATTTTATTTATCGCGCAACTTGATGTAAATTCTTACTCGGCTCTGCTAACTTTTTGTCCGTTTAATTTCGAAGAATCGTTACGTCGCTTGAGCGGTTCTGTTTCGGCTTGTAAAAATGTCGCTGTTTTCTGATCTGAGCCAGCTTTGAACGCCGATTTCATTTCATTTTGACGACTGAAATAATCGCCAGGCCGAGGCCTTTCTCGCGCAGATGCCGAAAAGACTCGTTTTGGAAGGAGGCGTTGATCTTCGTTTGTAACGTCCTGTTGCAGTAGAATAGAATCTTAAGTTTTTTAACAACAATTAAAATAGTTTTTATAATGTCTAAAAAGCCTAAATGCTAAGCTTTTACGAATTTTTCCAAAATTCTTGGAAATTTCCATACCTTGATATGAGCAGGAGTACTGGAACCGAAGTCGATTAAATCCCGTTCGTTTTGCGATGTTGTATGACTCAGTTCCGGAAGACTTAACTTGACGCGAACCGACGGGGGTGGTAATCTCGGTGGTACAGTTCCCTTTGGGGCTTCGACCGTATGCCTTAAAAGCGCATGTCGTTGAAATTTGTACAAATCGTTTGTTTGAGCATTGCTTCGATTTTGTTCTTTGATTTCTGCATTGTCCTTGTCTGTTTTCCGAGTATTTTCGATCGTTTCGACAATTTTCTCTCTGTCTTCGAACACGGACACCTGAAGTTTAACATGATTAAGTCCTAAATTTAACTTGATATATTATAAAGAAATTCTTGAGCTTTGAACGCGGTTTCTGAAATTGAAAAATTTCAAATTCTTGAATTGTTTGTCCTCACCAAATATAATTTTTCATAAGCACTTTTTAAGACGGTCAAAAAATTCTAGTAGACTTGAGTTTAAAATTTCAAGAGAGTGACTTCCAACAAGAGATTCTGGATTTTGAATATTAGAATCGTGTATGTAACTGAGGGAAGCGCCACAAAAACCCCCAGAATTCGTCGACCATATGGCTAGCCATGTTGTGAAGCCCCAAGATTTTTCGGTCATATGATTGAAATAAGCTAGCCATAATAACCCCGCCTTTTTGTCCTTTTGTTGGGAAAAATTGAAAAATGTCAACTTTTTAATAGAAAATGGTCAATTTTGAACAAAAAACGGCGGAAAATGTGAAATTTTTCGGCGCTGCGCGCCATAAATACATATTTTTGTGGTTTTTAGATAAAATATTAATATTTTTTGAACCATTTTTCTGACCTATTAGGTGGAAAAACAAATATTTTTCTCTTCAATGACATCCCGTAAAATTTTGGACGATCGATGACTTCGCCCACAAAAAGCTGCTTTACCCCCCAGACCTCGGGGCTCTGTGACACGTACGATTCTTATATACCAATTTTTAGAGATGGGGCGAATACAGTTTTTTAACCGCATTGGATTTGGATCTAAAAAATTGTGTCATCGGATCCGGAACCAGAAAATAGGTTTCATCGATCCGGAAAATAGTAGGCATGGACCAGATCCACTTTTTTGAAGACAGCGAATCCGGATCCAAAAAATTTGGTTCAGCGGACCCGCATCCATAAGTTTAGGCGAATATCCGCGGATCCGGATACAGATACCCGGCCCATCACTAGAAAATAGGTAAGATATGTTGATCGGATCCGGATATTGGTGCCATTCCTACCTATTGTTGATCAGGATGACATACTAAATATTTTTTCTTCGCAGATTTAAGTTCTTATTATTAGAAACTGCTAAATTCAAAAAGCTCAGTCATCAGATTTGAAAAATTCGTAATCTCATATACGATATAAGGCGAAATTATAACGGACGGAGAAGCATCTACTAACCTCGTCTTCTCTACCGCCCGCTTCTTCCGTATCATCAGTTCGATAATTTCCTTCTGTGTCAGTGCCGCCGGGAGTCGTGGCACCGGCTTCACTACCGGTGTCAGCCATTTTCTTGTTGCTTTCCTCCAAATGTTTCATCAAAACGGCTACGACGACATTGACAAGAACGAACTATGGGCAAGGAAAATCATAATTTAAATTCACACTGAAACTGATTCTACAAATTTTTACTTGCGCCATCAGCACGAAAATAACGAAATAAATCGGGGCGATAATTGGCGATACGCAACAATTTCTTTGACAATGATCTTTAGAATCGCAGTCTTCGCGTAAAGCATCCTTGAAAAATAGACTGTATGTGAAATGAACACTCTTTTCAATTATGTCATAGGATTTCAGACGTGAGTGAACTCTGTTCAGTTACCGTGATAAACTTTATAGTCAACGATGCTAAAAAATCTTACTTTCATTATACCGTTCCAATTATCGCCAGTAGCTATTCTAAATAACGTTAAAAACGCCATGCCAAAGTCTTTGAAATGAGCATGTTCACCTAATCCATCGCAGGGGTGTTCGACGGAACACTCTAAAAATGAACATTCTGCAGCCATAATGATGAACAAATTGACCGATTTTCCGGCGAAAACAGTTTGTTTTAAAATTTATCAAAAATCGTATAGTCTTCCTCACAAAAAAATTCGGATGGATTGAAGAGCTTCATAGGTGATGCCAGAGCTATACTACCCAGTGTTGCTAACCTCTCCGTACGTAAAACCTCGAAAAACCCCGATTTCGGAAAAACACGAAATTTCTGGGTCACAAAATATGCATGGAATAATTACTAACAAAAAAACGCACACACATGCCTAATTATATTTTTTGACCTCATTACATGCTTGTGCAGTCACTAAGTAAAAAACGAACAAAATTTTTGAGTTTTGGGTCAGATAGTGATAACAATATAGCAAAATTAATAATAGCAAAGAAGCAAAAAACCTGGGGCCAGTTGCAATATTCGAGTTTAAGTCCGAGTTCGCGATTATCTCCAGCAAAATTATTCCGGGATCGTGATCGGCGGTTGCAATAACCTGGGGATGATCCCGACGTCGCAATTATCTCGAGCTCGGACTTAAACCAGAGCTCAAGCAGTGCGGTTGCAATAAATTTTCTAGTCTAATTCTGATCGTGAGGTCGGTTTCAGTTGTACACATACGTTAATCGTCATCGGTAGTAGGTTCAAGTCTGAGAAATTTGTTGTTTTTATACTTGTCACAATGAATTTTTTGCGTTATCGACTAAATAATCGCCATCGAGATCGAATTTTTCAACATTTCAACAAGAAATATTTGGTTTCGGCCTGTATTTAACGTTGTACAACTGAGAATTCCGATTTTTCGAATTCGAATTTTTCTTGGGCTATGGACAATAGGATTGTGTGCATTGACATCGGCTTCGATTATTTTCCAGACGTGGGGCTGGTTTCATCAAAGATACTTGAGCTCCAGCTGAGCTGCAGCTTAAGCTGTAGCTTAACTCTATATATTATACCATTGTCGTTAAGACACAGCTCAGCTGCAGCTTTCATCCTGCACACAAAACATATCGAGAAGGTTCAGATGCAGCTGAGCTGTAGTTTAAAGACAACGGCTGGAGTCTAGATCTCTTTGATGAAACCGGCCCGTTGTCCTTCTATTTGATCATATCATCAGCATTTCTATGTTCGGAATCCAAAACTAATCGATATTCCAGCAATTTTCTCTCAAAGTGTAGATGTTCACTTTCGAATGTGTTTTTCCTTTGGAAATACACATAAGTTAAGCGGAAACAAAAGACGTAGGAACAGCAAACAGAAACACAAACAATGTTTGACACAGTGTTTTTTCCCCAACTTTCGTTTACTTTGTATTTTTAAATGTACGTAGCCTAACTTATGGGCGATTTTTCTTCCTGGAAGGTCGAGATAATCGCGAGCTCGGACTTAAACCTGAGCATCAGTCAATCGTGAGCTCGATTTTTTTATGCAACCGGCCCCTGCAGCAAGAAATTCTGAATTGCCTAGAAACTCCACTGCTGGTATCATTTTCATCAGCCAAAGTAAAGAATTATGAACTGCATTGGATGTATCCTTGCTTTCGCTGCGAAGCGTCAGAAAAATTTTCAGAATTTTTTGCTCTAGAACGCTACAAAAATAATCGTTCCAAGACTAAATTACGGGATCTAAGGTTTAATTTTTCAGTCAAGAATGATGTTCAGACTAAAGTAATGAACAATCTTTTAACATTAATTTTCTAAACAAGCGGTCTAATTTTGCAGTAAATTTAATAAGTCTCCCTACTAAGAAGGAAAAAATGTAAAAATTAGATTGAAAGCGTGCAACTAAAATTAAAAAATCAGACTAGCAACTAAAAACTTGGATTGTTCAACCAGCAAA
Source organism: Romanomermis culicivorax (assembly GCA_963922205.1). NCBI lineage: Eukaryota > Metazoa > Nematoda > Enoplea > Mermithida > Mermithidae > Romanomermis > Romanomermis culicivorax. Next base: position 284,003 of record CAWUHX010000166.1, on the reverse strand, counting down.
AACTTCTGTCACTGTCTCAAACTGTTTTAATCACGAGCTAAATGCAGAAAGATTAGGTTCACAAAATTCGGATACCTTTGAAGACCTTAAAACGATTTTGTAAAAATAATCGAAAAAATATTGATTTTCGTCAAGTACTAAGACGTAATATTAAGGATCATAGATTGAACATAGAGAAGGGACATTCTGGGAAGGTGTTGACAACTATTAAATGTCAATTAGTAAGTGAATTGGACATGCTAACGGCCGCGCCCGAGCTGCATTATAGCAAGAAAAGATTATTATAAAAAAATTTTCGAAAGTTTTGAGATAATGCACCGCCAAAACCGATATAACCAAAACCCCCGCAAAAACCCGAACTAGTTAAAAACGCCGACCTAAACCCCGACCCAGACCTCGTCCCGAAAAACCTGAATTTCGGGCAAGAGCACCCGCGGTTGTTAACACAAGTGTCTAGAATGGAGATGGCTACGTCCATCGGGACCAGGGGTTGGGTTAAAAACTTGGCCGGGTTAAGAACCCGTGGACTGGATGAAGCATCAGTCCTACGGGAGAAATGTTGCATTATGGCAGGGGAACTTTCTGCAGTTTTTCATTGCACTAGACTTCAATGCACACATTTACCTATTCTTCCGAACAATTCCACACCGAGCGCTGCGAAGATGAAAAATAGCAGGAAAAATAATAATCCCAGATTTCCGACTTGCGGTAAAGCCTGCGCTACTGTATCCAATAGGGATCGTATACCTTTGGCCATCTTTAGTAATTTCAAGACTGTAAAGGATATGAGTTAGATGTTACCCAGTTGAGCAGACTTGCACGACAAGAGTGCAGGCTTTTTTTAGTCATTTTAGGGGCCCGGGCCCCTAAAAATTTGGAAATGGCTCCTAAAATTTTGGGTCTAGGAGCCATTCTGGCTCCTAAAATTTTGACTCATTTATTTATATTTGAGTGATTAAAGTTATTTTTATTCAATTTTAGATTTAAAGTAAGTGTTTACAGGCTCTTAAATCATAAAACACCGAAAATTTACCGGTGCTTCGCACCGGATTTTATTCTATGATTTTTGACCTATTCACTGTTTATCCATGAATCAAACTTTTTGAGGAAAAAGTTTTCGAAAAAAGGAAAAAATATGGGGGTTCGACACAGTGTTTTTTATGCACCGACTTTGTGCACAGTGCAGAAAAGCCAAAAAAGTCTCTGCATTGCTGTTTTCTCCTGTTACAATACAATAATAGTGAATATAATAAAAAAAACAAATTAAATATAATTGATATCAGAAGTGCGATATTTTAAAGTCTTGAAATAATTGATTTTAAAAGTTTAAAATCATTGACTGACACATTATAGAAGAATATATGTGATCAAACACATGATTCAAAAAATTATGCATCAGCACGGAAATCACAAAAAAAAATTTGCATCAAGCCTGAAAAGTCTGCACCGTGCAGAAAAAACACTACTAACTAGTAAGACAACGAAAAAATGAATATTTGGTGCATTTAAGAGGTCAAAATCTCAATTTCAACCTTTTTGCAACTATAATTTCAAATGTGGAGCCAAGTTTGAATTAATAATCATAATGGAGGTGATTTTCATAAATTTCAAGTTTAATTTGAATTTTTTAAAACTCATGAAAGTATAAGCATATTTTTAATTTGTAAAATGATATATACATGTACTCGAACCTTGTATGTTTATTGAATAAGCTATCCTTAAATTGACTTTCCAGCATTTTAGAGTGTCGAAATCTAAAAAAAATTCCGTTGCATAGCGCCGGAAGGATATAGAAAACAACAGAACAATAAGAACAGAAGCTGCATTTTCAAAACCCCTACTTTAGAGTCAGAGGGAATTGAACTGAAGTGCTACCTTGGAAGAAGGTATGTGCAAAAATAAACGAAATATCGTGCTTTTTTGCATAAAAAATTTTCTTTGCACAATGATTTCTCGGCCGATCTTTGCACACGTAGAAAGAAGCCTGTAACCGAAAACGCTGGTTGGAAATCAAATTTTGAACAGTAATTTTTTTCAAACGTATCAACTGATTGAATATCTATATAATTTATTTAAATAGTACGTTCTACAGTGTGTTACATGCCCGTTTTACATTCTTCAATTAAAAATTTTTGGCTCCCAAAATTTCAATTTGGCCCCTAAAAATTTAGGCCTAGGAGTCATTTGGCTCCTGGTTTTCAAACCAAAAAAAGCCTGCAGAGTGTCATAAGGGAGTGGTTCCGAGACATGCGAGGGTCAGACCAAAATGGCAAAAAATTGAGGAAAATGACAAAAATGGAAAAATACCCTAATTTGAGCTCAAAACGGAATTTCATGGAGGTTGGAAATTTTTTTCAGCCAAGGGGAAGATTCTCCAGAGGGATTTACTCCCTACCCTTCTGTGCGCCTATAATTGAGCAATAATTATCTAAAGTTTACCTCTGGCAATTCTAAGGACTCTCATCACCCTAATTATTGTTGGATTGATAGGTATGAGACCGGTGTGCATTTTTTCCATTATTATGCCAGCTATCGACAGGAAGACAATACCAACATCTAGCTGATTCCATCTGAAAAGCATGATATTGGAAAAATAGGAGTATATCACAGACATGAAAGCAAAGGATAATTTTCAAGAGTGGCAAAGTTCTTTTCAAGCAACATCTAGTTGGGTGAATATCATAAAATTTCTTGATCATGATCATTTTTTGTGTTTTAACAAAACAAATGATGACAACTACTTCGTTTTTAATGTAAACTGTTAGCAATTCGTGAAAACCTCCAAAGAGATCAACGAGGTCAAATAAAAAATTGATTAACTATTCTTGATTCACAGAATCTTAATTAATGAGTAACGGCGCCATGCTAAAAAAATTTACCAGAATCACGAGTAATGAAAAATGAAAAAATTTACCTGTCAGAAAAATACGGCTTAAGTCCCATAACAACTACTTTCATAATGGCTTCAAGAGTGAAAACTGCCGTAAAAAAGAAGTTGAAAACGTCCAAAGCATATTCCAGTTCTTTGGGCATGGCATAAAATTCCATGGCCATGGTAAGAACATTGACCCCGATGACGGCCGCGATAGCAAGGTCGAAATATTTACTCATTATTATTGTATGTAAATACATACGATTTGGTCCATAATGATACCAGTACGGTAATTCGCGAGCTTCTGCAAAATTTCAGCAATTTGAAAAACACAAAACCTGCTTTAGGTGGTTATTAACTTTATATTTTTCACCTCAACACAACCAAGAAAACGTTGTTTAAGTTTCAGAGAACTTTCTCATATTGTAGGACTAGTTGTAATGATAACAAAAAATTCAGTAGATTAATTCAAACAAACTTTCGCAGGAAATGAAAGGCATAATAACTGAACAGAATCAAATGACTAACTTTTCTCCAGGAGTTGGGCGCGACTCATTTGTTTCCTCAACCTTTTCTCTAGTTTTTTTTTCGCTTCTTTTTCAAGCATTTCTTTTTCCAAGGCCTCTTTGCATTTGTGGAAATTTTCCACCACGACACCAACGAACATATTCAAAACGAAAAATCCGACTAATAGTAAAAAGCTGATGAAATAGACGATGCGCCATTCGTTGTAATTGGTTATTGGCTAAAATTTGATTAGCATATGAAATACAAGGCTTGACTTCTGTTGCAAGGGTAGAGTTAAAAGTCCTCAACATTCCTGATTTTCCATTGAAATAAAGAACAAGAACGTGTCCAACGCAACAATCGATTGAACATTGTATTTTGGACTATCACTACTGTAATTTATTAATTTATTCGCTGAATCAATGTTACTGTAGAGTAGCATCATACATGTAATTGGGGGGGGGGGGAAGTGCTATGGGAACCCCCCAGAAATCGTCGACCATATGGCGAGCCATTGGGCGACCGCCCCCCCCAGGATTTTCCAATCCAATGGCTAGCCATATGGTAGCCGTTAGGACCCCCATACTTTTGGTCGGAAAAATACTGAAAAATGTCAATTTTTTGATTAAAAATATCAATTTTTGGACGAAAAATGATAAAAAATGTGAATTTTCTTGGCGCTCCGCGCCATGGATACATTTTTTCGGTCTTTTTAGGGAAAAATTACTATTTTTGAACTACTTTTTGGACTTTTTTCGTGAAAAAATCGATTTTTTTCCTTGAAAGACCCCTCCCCCCCAAAATTTTGGGAATTACTGACCCCCAGCTCCAAAAAAGTGGCCCAACCCTCTCCCCAGACCTCGGGGCTCCGTTACGTGTATGAGTAGCATAAGTCATATACCTGCTTATCTACTCCTACTGCGTCTATGCCTTGGTACATTATCGCTACCCAACCATCTTTACTGGCCACAACGAACAACGCCATCAGAGCTTGGCCCAAATTATCAAAATTATATCGTTGATTGTCCCATTGGGCGTTTGGCTCAATATCGCAATCATTTTTAGTTTTAATATGCGACATATCGTGGCCTATTGATGATCGGCAATACCACATAGTTCCTTTGAACAACTGAACACCCAAAATACCGAATATGATGAAGAATGTACAGCAAATGAGGACAATGTTTCCGATAGGAGCTAACGAAGATATTAAAGTCTGGACAACGAGTTTGACGCCTGGAGCGCGATTTATAACCCTAAATAAGGAAAAGTAATTATAAAGACTCTTCGCGAATCTTCGTTGCAAACATACCAATTAGACCAAAAATATATGTTATCACGACTCACCTGGGATCACTGAATACTAATCAACTTTACTTCTGGCGCCGGTGCGCCGTGGAGCGAGCAAAAGATAGGAAATGGGCAAGTGATAAATTTACGTGTCTCGTCATTCTATGTATGACTCATCTTTCATTTTTTGATCATTCATTTTTGATTGTGTTTCCGTTTAATGGAAGAGGAGATTCTTCGATGGTGACCACCAAGTTTTTGGGGTATATTTTTATTATTTGTATGTTATCTATTGGCCGGCCACAATATACGCTCAACACGATAACTTGCATTGTTTTGTGAACGTAATGGTAGGAGATTAAGATAGAAGTGGAGACGAGGGTAGGCAACTCCTAGCTAACTTCACGTTGTACTGTAGGCTGAAAGAGTTTCCAGGCTAAGTCACTGTGAATTCGGTTGGAGAATTATTAGTTTATATTATTGTTAGGTGTGTCTTAGACCTCCTTAATCCTCTTTAGTATAAACTCAAAGGTCAGAGCGTCATACAGTAATCAAGACCTACTTAAAGCCACATTTATGCTTTAGGGCACGGCCACAGCAGCTGTGACCAATCAAATCTAAGTGTACGTGACACGAGGTCAATCATACTTGATGTTAATTTTTAGCGGCACAATGTGATTGTTAACGGCCACCGTGGCTGTGCTGTGAAGTCTAAATGCGGCTTTATACTCAATCAATAACGGGAGAATGCTGAAAGTTCTTTTTGTAGATCCCCAGATAGATTTCAAATTTCTCAAAAACTATTCAATGACTCAAAACTAGAAGAAAAAAGCAAACGGTTTGTAGCCATATGCGCCAATGTCAATTGCGTTTTCCCATTTGCGCCCTAGCCAATTGCGCCGATTTTCAAGTGCGCCATTTTTATATGCGCCCTATGCATTTGCGCCATGTGTATAATGCGCCAACTGCAATTGCGCTTTTAGCAAATGCGCCTTGGTGTTTTCATTCATCATAGAAAGGGCAACGCATATGAAAAAAGCGCAATTGGCTACACCCCTATACTTCAAACGTTTGCATGATTTTCGAAACAGACGTACTCATAAATGAACCATTAGAATACCAATCAATGATTCAAGCGCATGAAAACTTTAGTATACTAAAAATTTTGGAACTTTGTTAAGGAAAAATAGTTCTCCATGCTTCAAACAATGAATAATAGAATGTTCATAAAGACTGTACTTCCTGAAGAATCTAAAAAGCATCAAACCAAGTTCCGATTTTTTCCATTTTGATCTAGAATACAAAAATATCACTAAAATCGCAAATGACAAACGCTTTTTCTCTCAATTTTAAAACTTTGAGAGACATAAAACTTACCGAAGTGGCCTCAAAGCTCTCAGCAATCGTAAGACCCTCATGACACCAAATATTTTCGGTGCTCCATCCAGGAAAAGTTCGAAAAAAATGCTGACCAAGTTAATAATGACCAAAGTTCCATCCAACTGGCACCATCCATCTCGAAAATATGTCGTCGGCCCCAGAATGCAGCCTTTGGCCACAATTTTAACAGCCATTTCGATTGTAAATATTACGGTAAATACATAATTACTGATGTTTAAGATAACGCGTTCCTAAAAAGGAAAGTTCATTATATTCTTCTACTTGAGAAATTTTCTATTTTCTTATGCTGAAAAGAACACCATGCCTATTAGCCATAAGGTTGTGAATGGAGAAAAAATGCGTTTTTGGATGTAAATACATGTAACCAAAAATAATCTTCAGCAAACAAAATCCTGTACATCTATGTAAAATAGACATATTAACTTTCCAAAAACGTTAAAAAAATCTTGAGAAATTTTCTATTTGTCAAACGTTTCAGGATGTTATTTTACAGCTCATGATGACGAAGTTTCTTACTATTGATCCCGGTTCAATGTCAGGCCTTTCCAAAGCCAAAGTGAGGCAATTTAGGCCAATAAATGCCAAAATGATGAAGTCGAACCATTTTTTACCACAAAGCCAAGTGCAACGTTGTCGAAATTTATTTTTCGACGAAAACAAATAAAGACTATAGTCACCGTGGTGTCCGAACCAACTTGTGTTGTACCAATTTCGAAAAAGCCCAGATAACTGCAAATTAAGAACTGGGAGTCAGAAAAAAGGAAATTGTTTGTGTAAGAACTCAAACGTTTCTCAAGTTAGGCATTCATGATAGTTTAACCAAAAAAATGAAACTTACAGTCTTCTTCTCCAGTTGTTTAGCTTCTTCGACTAACTGCTGTTTAGCTTGCATGAAAGTTTTAGCATATGCTTCAAGCATGGCTTTCCGACCGTGCACACGACAATATGGGTTGAAGCCGGCTCGTTTTCCGTAATAACGACCGGCCCAACTATTCAAACGATTTCTGAACATGGCGTTTTGATAAAGTTGATTGGACATTTGACACATTTGCGATGAGGATTGTTCAGTTTCAGCTGGCAGGCAAAGAGATGCTTGGCGAAAAACGGGCTTCCTATAAAGTATAATTTTCTTGCATCATGTTAAAAAAGCACTTTCTGACCTAAAACGCAAATCTAACCGTGTAAGATCTTGGCCATAATCAAACGACTGTCGGCTCGTCAATAGCCTAGTTGAATCATTCGGCTGAGTAGATAAATTTCCATTGCATCTACTATGATCTCCAGTTGCTTGCGGAGGAACACTGCTTGCACTGAAGACGTTAACGTTCAAACAAGTTTATAGGATGGATGTGATTGTAATCACTAGGGATTTGACTAACTAGCGATTAGACAACTATTACGGTCAATATTTCATTTTTCAAAATTGATTGACAGTCTGATCAAAGCCATATACAAACAACACACCAACATATGACCCCTACCGGAGGCCTGGAAAAACATTTACTTCCAGGTAGAAATAGTGCACTAGGTGGTCAAATTTCTAGAAAAACGGTGTAAGAAAACCCGATTTAGGGTGCAGTTCAATGCACTAAGCGATATTGCACAGTTTTCATCGTCGACGGTTATCATTAAAAAAACATATTAGGAAAAAAGAAATCAGCTGGGCAAAAAAAACATAGTGAAAGTAAACAATATTGCTGGTTGGTTTCCTTAGTTATGAAATATCAGTTTGACTGCTTGAAATCCGTATAATCTGTGCTGTTTTGTGCGAACTTAGGGAAAACAACGGTTGATTTGTACGTAACTATTGTGTTTTGTAGTCAATTGACTGCACTGTAGTACAGAGTATCTAGCGGTTTCCCGAAATGAAATTCCTTGACTTTTTCAGATTTTCCAGGTAGTTTGTCCTGGTTTTCTGGAAAAAAATTAAAATTGCTACATAAAATGGTAAAAATGTGACATAGGGAGAACTGAGCAATAGGCTGATATTTTCAATCGGCTAGATAATGCAGTCAACAAACTAGAAAACCAAAAACATCAGCTAGAAATCAACCATTTTTCATAAATTTGGTCAAAACAACAGAAATCACGCAAACTTCAGAAATCAGGCAACCAGAGTTATTTAGCAAAAGTCGCATTAGCACAGCCAATTCCCTTAGTTTGTATTACTTTTTCTTAGCACGACTCAAGTTTTCATTGCCACAGGTCCTACTTCATTAGCACCATGCAGAAAAACCCTGTAGGCAACCAACCAGAAATAGATATTCTCCGACTAGCAAGAGCTTCAATACTGACCAAAGGCTGTAAACATGTATAACATTATTAAAGCAGACATGATTATAAAAAATTATATTTTTTTAAGTCACATTTTTTACACACATTTACAGAGTCACACACACATTTACAGAGTCACATTTTTTAATTCGGCTATTTGTAAGACCAACATTTCTTTCTGAAAAAATTTTATTTAATTTTACAGTGTTTATCTTCCAACAATCATATTTAAAGTGCCACATTTCTTCGTTTCAGTAGCTGTCTATTTTTCTATAAGTTATTATGTTTCAACTCTTCGATAACTTCTTTGTGGCAAAAGTAGCCGCTTTTTACCACTCGCAGCATAATCGTGGGATATGTGTATTTAGATGCACATTTTACTCCAGATTTCAGCCGTTGTGTACACGTTTTTATGAGTTGAAAACGGTTTCATCTATGAAATTTTTTTTGTGGAAAAAGTGATGTTTGCTGTTTCAAGTTTCATTCCACATGTGTATAAGCCACTCAAAATTTTCCCAAATAAGAAAATTTTTTTCAAAAAACTCCTCAAAAAAGCTAAGCTGCTGTTTGTATGCAAGTTAGAATAATTAATACTTATTGTAATGACATTATTTTTAGAGTCGTGTACTATATGAACCTCAAGGAGGGTTTTAGGACATGTTTTATTCCTTCTCCACATAAATTTTATGTATCTGAAACATGGTTCTTTTTTTAGCACGGTGCTAATGAAAATTTTAGTCGGGCTAAGAAAGAGTAATACGAATTAGCGGCCGTGCTAATGGGACTTGTGCTAATCAAAAAACTCTAATCTGAAATATAAGGTCATATGAATTCAGTGACTAAATGGCCATCAGAATTTCCACTAAATCTGTCTTCAACTGCACTTCGGCAGTAATAATTCAAAATATGGACACAGGATTAATGATGAACTTCTGCTCAAAACAGACAATTGTATCAAAGATTTGAGTGTAATGTTATCAGAAATTTAATGAAATGTCAGTAAAATATACTTATTCTGGACTTCATCATATTTCCAGAAGTTTTGTTAGTAACAATATTTCCCTGCTCAACTGAAGCATGTAAAGTTCATGTGAGACCTTACTTGAATACACAAAAACTGTATGATCATCCCATTCACAAGCTAATATTGAAATGGTTAAGTGTCCCGGATTATTATTATCCTCAGACTAGCTATTCTTAAAAATGTTTGACTTTTCAAAAAAGGAGAATACGAAACAATATTGTCATGCTATATAAAATATCTTCTGAAAAAACTGATTTGAACTTGGATGACCATCATGCAGTCGATCAACAGATCACAAAACAACTTGAAACTAATATAAAATATTTTCTCAAAAAACTGATTTGAACTTGAAACTAGAAAACAAAGGATAATAGAATTTTCTGAAATTCTTTGAATTTCAACATTTACAAAGAAATAAATGTTATACAAAGTATCTTTCATAAGAGTATTATGCTCTACCTGTTCTTCGATCAGAGCAGTAAATCTCACTGCGTCACCAGCTCTCAGCATCTTGACATCATAATTAGAAGTAAGCTTTTAAAATAAATCTTGATATTCATCACTGATAACGTTATGACGATCATCAAGTTGGCAAACATACCTCAATAGAAAAGTTGAAATCCCTATTAACCTTCAAAAAACGTTGAATATTAATGATTGGAGACGAAATAGAACTACAGATGCACTAAAAGAGCTAAATTTTAATTGAATACTGTTACCGGACTTTCTAAGAACCGCATTTTAGCCAAACTTACATAAATTATGATACTAATGCTTAAAAGCGGCGAGAAGCGCCAGAAAATTGAGAGGTTTCGCACTTCAATAATGCAGATTCTGCTTATCATGTATTAATTCGAGCTTATCTTGTAATAAAAACAACTAGATCATCCTGATCAAAATTCCATGACTTTTCCAGGTACAACTTTTTTCATTTACTTTTCCAGGTTGCTGGACACCCTGGTTAGTAAACCTGGGCAAATGAGAGGACATGTTTGACAATTATAGTGTGCTGGAACACCCCTCGTGGCACATGCCGCTGACCAAGAAAAAGACTACTGACTCTACTCTACAAGACTATGCCAAAATCATCGATTTATTACTGACAAAATTAAAGACCTTGTAGATGTATGATACATATCGAGATTAATGATTTTATCAAGGGATTTTAATGCAAGTAAACTTCCCGTTGAAGTTTACACCCGACGAATCTTCGGAATTAAAATGATGTAAGAAAGTAGTCACAAAGCTATTGACATCGGACATATATAAATCACAATCTGATAACTTTAGATTATTGTAACAGAAATTTTCAAGCGGTCATCACAAAAGTTGAATAGCTAATTGTTTCGATAAGCTTTCGATAACCTTTTTATCAAACAGTGCGTTAGAAATTATTCTAACGTGTAATACACAACAGAGAACATCTAAAAAATGAAATGTATATGTGCATCTTAGCTTGGCTGATAAAGCGACTACACACTTTTTAAGCTGGTCTTTTACTTAACTTATTAAAAAGAAATCAAAATATTATGGAAACAAACCTGGATAAACGACTTGATGAGACTTCGGAATCTGTAGTGATTAAAGGCGTGCAAGGTAATTTCGAAGCGGACACATAAGCGCTAGCTTCTCGATCTTGCTGTGACTCGACTAACAATGATTCGACATCATTGTCGAATGGACGATCAGAATTTCCCAGAATATATTTCTCGCTATCGTCACCTTCTCCAGGCTCGTTATATTCCGAAAGTGGTCCGGAAATGGAAGTTCTTGAAAGCGAAGTGATGCTAGGGAATTGCAATGGAACTGCGACAGTCAGCAAATTTGGGTTCGGTGATATGTTGTACGATAGGTGTGGATAATAGCATGATGTGTGGAATCGCATAGGTGTCAAAGAACCATGACGTCTGGCCAAACGGCGTTCGTGCAATGATGTTCTGTGCGACAGTATCAGCGTAAACATTGAGGGATATAATGAGAGGTATACTTTCGGGAGTATAATGACACATGCAAGCGAGGAAGTGATTTGAGCAAGTGGTTCGAGAATAATTTAGATAGCACTGCTCTGTGATACGCTGGGCATCACTGAAGCATGCATGCAAGTGGGAGGAGGTGAAAGGATGCTATATTTTATAATTTTGATTCTTAAACGCTGAAAAATGTCAATTTTTTCGGTAGAAAATTATAGTCTTTTAGCAAAAATGATCAAAAATGTCAATTTTTTTGTCGCATCGACGCATAGATACAAATTTTTTTATGGACTTTTAAACCAAAAGTACGACTTTTTTGAACGATTTTTTCAACGTTTGAGTCAAATATTTTAAGACAGGAAATGGTGAAAAGTTCACTTTGATGGTATAGGTGATAAAGAGCTAGCTAAAACTTTACCATCCTAATGATTAATATAATGAGCCCGTCTTAAACTTGGGCACAAAGTACGATAACTTATTTTTTTGTGCCAGTAAAGTTTTTAATTTCATTTACCGAATCGCTTTTTATTATGCTACTAACCATTAATTGAATAAACCGCAAATCTCGACGTGACACTTGTCATTTTAATACTAAGTACATTTCTTTCTTTGGAGCAATAATGAAGACATGTTGTAAAGCCATACATTTTAAAACAATTGGTCACATTTTTTCAAAAAGTGTAGAAATGCGGCATTTTTGATTTTAAATGAAGAATTTTATTATAGGCGATTCAAAATAACAATCTTGCAAGAACATAAGGAAGATTGAGGACTATACCTCGAACATGGAGAACTGCAGGCCGAACCCTGAACATGGCGCAAAACTGGCGTCGGCATTAAGGTTGTTAATCGACTGGAAACTAAGAGAGACCCTTGTTGACCCGTAGGTAACTCGGGGTGACGACTTTTCGGTGAATTCATTTGTGATACTGTTCCATTGATCGGACGACTTTGATTGGTTAGGCATGAATGACTCTTCAGAGAGAAAATTGCGGAAATCAGAATCAGAAATACAATAAGAAAATAAGCGAAAGAAACTCGATTGCAATGTATTTGTCAGTGAATATGGGTTGAATACTGAAGACTACCGATTGATAAATGAGATGAGGAACCATAAATCATGAAAACCATACATGTTCAACTTTTCCGGTGCGTAGCACCGAAGAATTTTTGAACAAAAGAGCCTCCGAAATGTTGGAACATGTGTTCTGGAAATAATTTGTAATACTCTCGGTTTAGATTTTCACTAGAAAAATGATTGTATTTAACAAACGTATGAAGAAATGTGAGAAAAATTAAAAAATTCATATTCATCACGAAAATTTCAATTCTCACAATATTTTCAGAGAGAAATGGTCGAGTTTTACTCGCTCTAGTAGTGACATAGCGGATTCATGGAAACAATTAAGGATAACTAAGAAATAAATCTAAACTTCTTTTTGTCTGTGCTCTAGCATAATGTTCAGTGAATATTAGTGATGTTCCTCGCATATCCGGGTTTTTAGAGAGTTCGGATATCCGGATATCAAGTCATAAAAATGTGACCAAATCGACTTGTTCACTGATTTTAAATCTTATTAGAACTAAGCTTCTAAAATGTTTCTTGATATCATCACTGATGATGACGATGATGATAGATTTTACAAGTTTTGCACTCAATGTCGAATATTAATTGTTGGTTAACATTATTCATTGTGATTGTGTTAGTGATTGAAAAACTGTACTTGACTTCGTGAAAGCCGCTCTTGAGCCAAATTCAAATTATGTCTAACACCACCGTGAAGCGCTGTGAAATTCACAGATTTTAATTTCTAAGACGCACTAAGAGACACCTTTTTGTTCTTGACGGCCGAATTTTTTTTCCGCATTTGTAGAAAAATCTCAAATCCTTTTTTCGACAGGTGTAAATAGGAAAAAAATTATGCCTGTGTTTAGTATGTCCAGTCGATTGTATCACAACAAAAGCGCCTGTCGTAACTTAGTGCCTTTTATTTTACTTTGGCGTCCATGCAATGGTAGAAAAATTAATTTATAAATTTCAAAGTAAATTATGTGCCGGGTAGGTCGATGAAAAAATTGATTAAAAAGGGAAAAGAATATAATCGCAGGAAGTTTACAAAAATCTGATAAAGTAAATAGAGTAAATTATAGAGGAAATTTGTATTCTGTGATTGGCAAACGACCCATTTGTTAATCCGAGTTTTTATCGAAAATTTTAAGTGCAATCTAATAATATGTATAAGAACTAACATAATAAGAATTTATTTACATTTTGAACTGAATGTGCTGGAAATTTATTACCTACACAGCAGACTGTTTTTCGTTTGGAATGTCGTATGCCCATATTCACGTAACCGGCGCGTCAGAAAAATAACGCTCGATGAGGGGCTCGAACTCTCGACCTTCTGCATACAAGGCAGACGCGCTATTCAACTGCGCTAACTGAGCCACGTGGATAGTTCCAAAATTGTGGGTTTAGTGGTGGTGGTGAGTGCGGGACATGCCGCGTAATGAATAGCCAGATGCACCACTACAACACCCCTCCCCTTTGAGGAGGGAGGGCCTCTGGTACGGTCATCAATGTCGTATGCCCAAATCCACATAGCTGGCGCGTCAGAAAAATAATGCTCAATGAGGAACTCAAACCCTCTGTGGTAATATGTGGCTTGTATACCCTGGGCAACCCTCCTTCCGTTCTTGGGAGACTCCTAACGTGATCCTTCCCCTAATGCTAACTGGGCGAGATAAAGTTACAGAAGCAGTGGGTAAACTGACCAAATGTGGAACAATTGAAATTATTATTGAACAAAACAAGAAACATAAGTTAGAACCCAAAATTCACAATGGGAAAATACACCAAGGTCGGCACAAATGAGTAACCGACAACCCGGTACCGGGCCACGTGGTTCCAAAACACCCTACCAAAAATAAATGGCAAAGACTATACCAGAAAGGGGTCACACACTGACGGACACCAAAGAATGCCCATCAAAAACTGAACTTCTAGATAATAAGTGAACGTTAAGAAAGAAACCGTCGTCGGTGGAGTGCACCACACGTATACAACACAAGTGACTAATCGTCACCGCCCACGAGAAAAGGAAAATGGCGCACAAATCTAAAAATTTTACAAATGTTATGCAAAACTTCTTCATCCATTTGTTTTTTGATACCAAAAATAGTATAGCACAAACCATTGTGAAAGATTTGTTTACCTAACGTGAAGTGAACCTACTTTAAGAACAAAGGACTTTGGAAATAAAGCTAGACGCACCACTACAACAGGAAATTGGGTAAATTCTGAAGAGTCCTCAAAGATGGACATTGAAAAAAAATTTACAAATACAAATTCTTTGTGTAATTAATTTCACCTCAGAAATGGTAATGTTATTGCAGAAATCAGATACCAGAATAACCTAAAAAGAAGCAGAAAATGTCAATTACATGAGAGGATAAACCAAAAAATAAGACCTGAACAAACAAGTTCGTCAATAAAAGCATAACATGTTTATCATTAGCTATGAACTTTTTTACTTGATCACTTCGCATTTATGTCCAAATTAGTTTGGTCTGATTTCATTATCGCCTGTTTAACGAATCTATTTAGTGCTCCTTAGTATTTAGTGTTACTTAGTGGATATTTTTTCCTATCCGGTTATCTGAAAATCTGGATCTTCTCAATCGCACCATAATGGACATTTTCATCAATTTGTTGTAGTGGTGCGTCCGGCTGTTTATTACGCGACGTGCCCCGCACTCACCACTACCACCACAATTTGCGAATCATCCAGGTGGCTCGGTTAGCACAGTTGGTACCACGTCTGCCCTATGTGCAGAAGGTTGGGCGTACGAGCTCCTCACCGATCATCATTTTTCTGACGCGCCGGCCACATGCCTTTTGGCATACGACAAACGCCAGTAGTAGAAACGTACAAAAATTTTAGTTCTGTGCTGGAAAAACCCAAAATTTTTTCGCATAGTCCAAAAAAGTCTGCACTGTGCAGAAAAACCTTACTTCAGAGACCCCTTAACATTTTGGGCAACCAATGACTGTCCGCGTCAAAAAGTCGCTTGGCGGCCCCAGAGCTCAAGGCTCCGTCACATGTATGCAGTTAACTCGGCAACTGCAAAATAACTTTCGATTATTTGACTCGAAAAAAGATGAAAAATTCAACACCAAAAGCAGAGGGTTAATGTAAATGAATACAGCTCGATATACTGTAGATACGGATTTGAAATTTTATGGACTAGAATTGGAAAAACACGAACATCTTAGTGCGACTGGCTAAGGCACGACATACTTTTTGGGCCATTTTTTGGACTATCCTGTATATGACTGTAAGTTTTCTCATAACGTAGTCCGATATTATTAAGTTCACAAAAAGCGCAAATAATATTAATGATCAGTTCTCTTTTAATGATCAATATTGTCATCTATACTCACCTGTGTTACTCGACGCGAAATTCAATATCGAAAAATTAAACTTCAGCATCTTGTTTCCAAGAAAATCGAAATTACCGTTTTATCCGTAATACTTACCGAAGAATTTGACTCTAGACCATCTAAATGAGACTCGCCGGCGGGTGATGAGCTGTGATCATCTGTGCAATGAGCAAAAGTCAAGCCATTATCCAATGTTCTTGCCAAACAATGGGGAGAATGTTGCGGCGTGGGTGCTGTTTGTATGATATGCGGCGGCACTTGCATGAACGCGTCACTGCGGTTTGCCCCTTTGTCGTCGTTATCAACACCGCTGCCGCCAACCGGGTGAACGAGTAATGGTTGTTGCAGTTGCAAGGGTGATGAATAAAGCACAGCGGGCAGTGAAAGCAGTCGATCTAAAAGTTTGTGACAATTTTAGCAGTCCAAAATTATTGAGATTTTTTTAATGATTGATGCAAAAGCGTTTATTTTTTGTCCAAATGAGTGAGTAGCAGCCAAATTTAACTCCCAAGACACAGCATAATGGTGTCTTTCAGAACAAAAAGAATTTCTTTTATGAACTTACTATTCTTATGCTTAATATCTTTGGAGCGATCTAAATTTATTGCGGTCAAAAATTGACCAAAGATTATCAATATTCATATTCAAAATCAAACGACATAGTCTGAGGAAAATTTCTTCTTACCGAAAAAAACAAATATACCTCTGTCAGCTGCTGATCTATAAGAGCAAGTGCATATAGGCTCGCCTGAATCGTCACCCTCGATAAGCGGATAGATGATAGCATTTTGACTTGGGGTCTTATAAAGCATATATTCTTCCTCTTTTTTTCTGTTTTCTTCAACTTCTTCAGCTTTTTTCTTCTCTTCTTCTTCCAGTAAACGTCTTTCTTCCTGAATAAAGAACCGTGAATAACAGAAATTTAGGGTCTGAAAAAGTTTCATGAGTCAAAATGCTGTCGAAAAAATATAACCATCATGTTATCTAATTTTCATCGGCGTCTTATTGCCTGATCATTTATGGAAGCTAAAGAAGCTAAAATGGGCAGAGACATATAAGACAGCTTGAAGTAGTTCACTTTTTGGCTAAAAATGTATCGCACTATCATGAACCCATAGAATAAATTGAAATGAATAAAAATATAGTGCAACGGAAATGCTTACCTAGTGACATTGACAACCTTTTTCCTATGGATAAGAGTATCACTTCTAGAGTCATTGAAGAATGAAGGGAACATCAAAAAAATGACGCAAATATAATTTTAACTAACACCACGAATTGCAAAGTACAAAAGCTAAAATTTTGGGAGCTATTCGATAGCGAATAAATTATTTAATACTAACTTCTTTGCTTTCTTGAAAGCCCTCAACCAAAATTGCGACAAGTAAGTTGAAGAGGACATAATTTCCAAATGTCATGAGTGCTACGAAGTAAAGAGCTGCCCAAGGTGATGTGTGTGCCATTCCATTGAATAGGACAACATTCCAATCTTCTTGCGTAAGGATCTAAAATCGAAATGATCCACGACAAATGAATATGACTGATGACTGCTCATATGTGTAGCAGAAAAATAAACCAAACAGATTATTGCAGTGAGTGGATTTGTTTCATCCAAAATCTAATTTGTATTCTGAATTTCGCGAGCTAGAAATGAACAACATAGGCAAGAAATGAGAAATGGCGAATGAAATATCGGAGGAAAAAACTAATTCGAATAAGGTTGACCTTGGGGCTAGGAGGCAAAGTAAAGCATGCACTGCGAAATGAGCAGCGGAACGTGGATTAGTAAAATATATTATGTATACGCCTGTGCATAGGATGGAGTAAAAAATCATTTCAGACTGACGTAAATATAATTTGAGCATGCGATGCAATTTCATGTTTTTTTATTTGGTGGAAAAATATTCAAAAATGATCTGAAAAAATGAAGCAAAATCTGAAATTTTGAATTCATGAACTAGATTTGATTTACTGAGAAATTATTAACTTTTGTTGTTCTCGTAAGCGATACCTAACTTCAACCCAAAAGGAATATCGGACAGCTCACGATTTCTGTTCCAAGCACAGACATCTGAAATCGAAAAAATCATCACAAATAGGCCCAGCAAATCTAAAACTAGCATGAAGCAGGGGAAATTTGCTATTCTCAATCTTTAATTCCGATCACTTACTTGAAAAACCGTTAAGCTCGAATGTAAAAAATTGTCGAAATTTTTTCTGGCGCATATGCATGTAATTTTGGGATCACGCAGATCTTTGCAAGTGCATTGGGAGCCGTCGCTTTTATTGATGCAAAATCGACCGCCAAAAATCACCATTCCCAATAAGCTAAGATTATAACAGAGGAGATGCAAAAACAGTAAACAAATGGCAAAAAACTAACCTAAGGAGAGAGCAGGGCCTCCGCTAGGTAAGGTGACAATGCAAGCAGAGAAAACATACATAAACCATGCAAAAGCAAGCTAATTTCTCGAACACGTAAAGGTCAACCTTGACTGTTTAATTATTCATAAAACGAGCATTCATTCAAAACTCTACTAGATATTATATATACCTGAAACACCGTTAGTAAGGCCCAAAGCAAAGTGTCGAAGTTTTTCCTTTCGCAATCCTTCTTTTTTGTACCGTCGAAATTATCTTTCTCTTTGCAAAATTTACAGCCGAACAGATTCATGCCAAGTATGCTACAACAAATTTGTAGCGTGAAGGCAAAAAAAACAAATATTAAATAAATATTGTTCACTAAACACAGTCATAATGATCCAGAACAAAACAAATATCCACCAACAATACCTGTGCATTGGTTGGGGTACGGTAGCGGTATTACCCTACCAGGCCTGTCGCATGCTCATTTACTATCCATTATTTTTTGATTTACCGTCTGGGAAGCCACTTTAGTAGTACATTTTTGACGGGAGCCTAGTTACTACTAAAGGATTTCGCCATTTAAGCTTTCTCTGCTTGGGTGTGCTTAGTCAAAACCATTTACTACCCTGACAAATCCCAGTCCACCCCCTCAGGCTGACTGATCATGCACGGGTATGGCAACAACGCATATAAAATTTGGACAATGAAAATCTGATTTGAAAATCCAAAATATATTCCAAATGGCTTATTGAAAAAAGTAAAATAAACTACGGAATACGAGAAGGTTCGATTTTTTTGTCACAACTTGAAAAACGAGTTCGATAACCTGAAAAACATGTTGAAAGTTCTTCCTGACTCATTGAAAATTGCACACGATAAATCAAGTTGTGTATCACAATACTCAAAATTGCGACGAAAAAATCAATTTAAAATCGCACACACGATTTCAAGATTTAACGCACGAGAAATCAAGTTGCACCTCGGTTACAAAAAAGTAATCAAGTGCATCTTGATTACAAAAAAGATAATATTCACTTAACGATGATGTATGCTCTTTTCGAGGGAGTTACGGTTGGTTAAAGTTGGATTAAAATTTGGTTGACCTGCCCCAGATTTTTCTCGCTGCCGATGTATGCTTATCACATGCAAATTTTCTCGCTGCTTACATTTCTCTCTATGTCATAGCAGTTCAGTTTTTCAATCTCTCATTTTTCGAAACACATCGATTTTAAAAAGTTTCTAGTGTAACGGCGAAAACGTCGACGTCGAACCATCAATAGTTGTAACATGCATAATTAATAGCCAATCAAAGATATGTGCACAAAATTATGCGATTTAATTTAATTTTAGCAGACGAGGCATATTTTTGATTCTCTTTTCATGACACAACTCCAAGCATCAAATTGAAGTACAGAGTGGTTCATAACCTTTTTCCAGGGCTCACAGTAACACTTGTAACAACTGCGCTAATAATCGATATATCTTCCAATGATCAGTAACCCAATTGGGATGCTGATCATACGTGCACATGGGAGGGGGTAAACTCTACTATATGAGATCCTGGACTAGAAAAAATCGTCTGCCTGGCCTGGAAAAAATCGTTAAACTCTTCTATATTAGTCCCTGGACTGGAAAAAATCGTCAAACACCCCCCCTGAACTTTTTCCAATACAGTTTTCTTGATGATTTTGATGCATATTCTGTATGAAAAACATGCTTGCGGAACTTTTTTTTTCTTTTCTCGCGGCCACCCCCACCCTCTCGATAAAAAGTCCGAGAACCCTCTACCTGGAAAATTCTTGCCGTGCGTGTCTGATGCCGATTCAATATGTTTGCAATCCATTTTTGATCAATAAATGTTGCTCCAACGGGCGATGAATTTTACTCTGTCAATGACCGATTGCTTTCCCGAATCGAATTTTCCACTCATTTTGAGCAATTTTGACATATAATAGCTCATTCAAATACCTTTTCGATTAAAAGGAGGTTTTATGAAAGTTGTAAACTACTGCCGTTCTCGCTGTGACCCCCTAGGAAAAGGTTATGCTCAACCCTGTAAAACAAACATGAACACAAAAAAAGCGTACGGCTGGCACTCAGTCAGACAATCATTAAAGCAAGTGTATGACTTGAGACAAAAGTGTCAACAATGCTCGAAAAGCGTGCTCAGAAACGATAATTCTATTTAATAAGGCATGACTATCTAAGCCTATTAATACATTCTCAGACTCTTCTTTGGACGATATTGTGTCTATTCAGCCACCGTTTTTCACATAAAGTTCACCGTGTTAAATCAGCTACTGAGTCCATTTAGTCAGTCCATCAAATATAGATATATAAATATGTATATAAGTAACCTGAGGGACTGTACGCAGGGGGGTTGGGGGGGCCATGGTCTCCCGAAATGTTGCAAGTGTTAAAAAAAGCAGAGGTCGTGTGACCTTTGGTTTTTTCTTCAAGAAAAAGTCAAGTCAGAAATGCCACTCATACGGCAAATTAAGTGAAAAAAATGTGTGGCGCCTCTATGAAAAAATTCCTGGCTACAGACTTGACTACACTAAACATCGTGAATTACGATGATCGGAAATTAAACAAGCTCAGATGGAAGAAATGAGGAAATTATTTTGAAACAAGGCCTATACGTCATTCGAATTGCATTCTGAAGGGACTTTTAAAATTTGCATGCTGATTAGGTATTCGAATATACGATTGTGCATCAATTTTCCTACCGTGTTACTTTTTCGAAACAACGATTATTGTGTAATAATTAGCTTAATTGATTAAAATAGGAAGACTCAGAACTTTAAATCTGAAATTTTGAAGCAAGAAGCTCGCTAGTTTATATGCACGGAAAATCTATTGTCCAAGTTGAGATGTAAACATCAGTATGGGATTGTCTGTAACTCAACTGTTTTTATCATAAGTTAGATTAATTATCAATTTGACGAATTTATCAGATTCTGAAAAAACGAATATCATTTCTTGTTTTTAACTTTTCTAAAGAATTTTGAGCTGAAATTGTCTCAGGCCCGTATACCTGTGTAGTAATTTGGGAATGATCACTTGTACCTGCTAAGAACCATGTTCCTGTTGATCCAATTGCGATAGATAGGAGTTAATTGCTATCATGCTTTGAATTTCACAATAGATATCTCACTGCCCTAAATACCATCCGAACTTCAAGAATCACAAGGACAGTAAATGGCAACGCCTTGGGGAATTGAATTCCGTGACTAAAAAACGAAACCGCACATCCATACCTCCTCCCGTGCTGATTCAAAAATCAATGCGAAATTTCGCACTATATTTTCAAAGTTTAAATAATCGAACTATTCGGATAGTAAAACTGATCAGTTAATATCTAATTCGCAGAGAATCACTACTGTTAAACATAGACACACGTAATGGGCGGGGGTCAACCCCTGTAGCTCAGACTCCGGAAACCCTCACCTGCATACCTGGCAAAGTCCTATCGGTTCATCTGGTACCAGCCAGTCCAAAAATTTGGTTGGTTGTTGGGTGGTTATCAAGCCAAACAGAGGTAGGGATAGGGAACCAAATGTATACTTCATTTATCCTGTACAAGATAGACAGAATGCAATCAAAGATGTTTTTCAAACTTATTTCAGAATCTACATACTTTTTAGGACGTGCCAGTGTATCAAGCAAGCCTGAAAAAACTGTCAGGTCAGAGGTAAAAATTATGCCTGGAACCACGAAAAGTCAGAGAATTTGAAAAAGTACACTCTGGTGCGTTTTAGAGGGTCTCTAAAAATTTTTCTACGCAACACATTCATTGATTCCTCGATTAGTTTATTCCCTGAATGAATTGAATCATTAGTTGATTTCTTGATTAGTTGGCCGATTCTCTGATTGGCCGGTTGATTTCCTGGATGGCTCATTCATTGATTCCCTTATTTGTCGGTTGATTCGCCGATTCCCTGTTTGGCTGGTTGATTCTCTGATTCAATGGTCGGTTCATTGATTGTTTGATTACCCAGTTAATGGTTGGCTGGTTGATTCTTTGGTTAATGGTTGGTGGTTGGTTGATTTCCTGGTGAATGGTTGGTTGGTTAATTCATCGGTTAGTTGGTTGTTTCTTTGATTCTTTCGCTGGTCGATTTACGGGTTTTGTTTATTTCATTGATACATTGTTCCATGATAAGTTGGCTGGTTGATTTTCTATTTCGTTGATTATCTAATTTTTAGTAGCTGATAGTCTACATACATGTAACGGGGCCCAGAGGTCTGGGGGGGGGAGTTGGGTGACTTTTTTTGGGCCGGGGGTCGGTAATTCCCAAAGTTTTGGAGGGAAGGGTCTCGAGTAAAAAAAATTCGATTTTTTCAAGAAAAAAGTCCGAAAAATCGTTCAAAAAATAATATTTTTTCTAAAAAGACCGAAGAAATGTATTCATGGCGCGAAGCGCCAATAAAATTCACATTTTTGACCACTTTTTGTTCAAAAAATGACATTTTCAGTATTTTTTCGACCAAAGTATGGGAGTCCCAACGGTTATCATATGGATAGCCATAGGATTGGAAAATCCTGAGGGGAGGAGCGGTCGCCCAATGACTAGCCATATGGTTGACGATTTCTGGGAGGGGGGGTTCCCACAGCATTTCACCCCCAATTACATGTATGATGGTCTATCTCCAAGTCCTCCATCTCGCTTTTGCAATTAAAATTGGTTTCCACACCTGGCGCTGAGAATTGAGTCATCTGGTACCGAAGTCGCCTCATCTGGTACCGAGTTGAATCCAGTTGAACCTATTGTCCAGGTATGCTCATCTGGCCTGAAACAACCGTCAGATGCGCTCACCTGGACTGCTTTGAGGAATATTTTTCTGGTAACTTTCCAAATACTATATATAATAATGCTTATGGAGCTTTCCTTTTGTTTTTGCTCAATGATCCGCTCAAGAAAAGTTAAAGGACTCCCCAACTGAAAAATTTTTGCCGTGCATTTATCGATCATTAAAAACTTGTGTGCATGACATTTTTATGTGACACTCTATTATTACATTGGGCAACAATCGATACATGTACTTAAAATTCGGTGGAACGATCGACACGGGCCCACTGAATCAAGACAGGTGGCTGAATTGACACAGTGGCTAAAACGCTGAACCACAGAACCCTCGAATTATGTTCTGATAAAAAACAAATCAATGACAATACCTGAATATGAATATGAATAGGCACAGTAAACCGAAAAATACAGTAACATTGTCCATTGTCCTGAGCATAACGACCAACTGATATCGTAAGGCAGGCATAAAACGGACTAGCTTTAATATTCGCAGGAGGCGAAATGTTCTCAAAACTGATAAGCTTCCGCCGCCTCCTTCGGCTATTTCCCACAAACTAAAAACGACTATCATTAGAACAATTTATAATCATGGCAACTATATGACATGCCACGAGAATAGGACGAGGGAAACAAGATGCGTACACAACGTGATGTGGGCAGTAGGTTCATGCCAATTGACAATGATTCGGGAGTTCTGAAATTTTAACAAAAAACCACCCGAGTAAGTCTTTTCGCCACTTTATGCAAATTCCGGTCCACCTTTATTCTAAAAACAATTTAGTTCAAAAAATAGACCGCTTAAAAGATCTATAGTCTGTTCTTCTTGAAATGTTTACAAATAATGAAAGTGGAAAGCAAGTAGTATTTCAGATTTTTGCGATTTTCCGATAAACGATATAGCATGTAGGACTGGAAATTTGTGAACATACTGACCTAATGTTTAACAATTTTTCTAGTGAAAAATTTTGCAGTAAGAGCTCTATGTAAACGATTTTGACGACGGTACTGCTTTGTGTCAGTTTTCCATTTGGAAGCATTTTATAAAAAACAGACTATAAATTACAGTAAACGGAGCACATCCGAAGTTTCGGTTTCTGCATTCTATACAATCATTCTCCTATCATACATCTAATGTTTACAAGCCAAACATTGTTGTTCACTTAATTTTGGAATGGAGTGAACATTAATACAAAAGTAATGTTTTGTTCCTAGTGAATATAAAGGGTTTACTGTAGCTACAATAGTGAAATTTCAAATCAAGAAAGTAGAAACTGGGGTTGATAGGCTACCTGGACAACAGAACTCTAGCTTCAATGGCCGAGGTACAACATGCTTTTCGAGCGGGTCGTATTTGTTTAGACCACACCGTACGTACACGCCTAACATAGAAAAATAAAGTAACGTTTGATGCTCAACACGAAATCAGATACGATAACTTGTCTGAAGATTCAGAATTCGGACATGCCTGACTACTGTGCTGGATGCGCAAAGTCGCCCCTAAATAGTCGTATCTATTCTAGGATGGTCAGACTTGTAATACCCCCGCCACGTTGGGTAGGGGGGGTGTCGGCCTGGGATAATGAGTAGTGACCGACCGGGCCCAGATTTTACACCGGGCAAGCGTCGGGTCTTAAACACCGGAGGCCGATTTCATCAAAGCGACTTAAGCTCCAGCTCAGCTGCAGCTTAACTCTATAGCTCAGCTGCAGCTTAACGCGTACACAAAACATGTCGAGAAAGTTAAGCTACAGCTGAGCTGCACCTTGACGGCAATGGCATAACATATAGAGTTAAGTTACAGCTTAAGCTACAGCTCAACTTTCCCGATATGTTTTGTGTAGGAACTTTTCGTGTGAAGAAAATGTTTCCATGGCGCATTACCCGGATTTTATCCGAAAATTTTTCGTTCGATTATCGATTTTTTTCAGTAGTGGTTTATCGACTAGAAAAAATTCTGCTTTGTTGGAACTTTGCCAGTAGCTTGCGTAGGCAGTTTTGGAAGTTTGTTAAACTATTATTTATGTCTATATGTCAAAATGGACAAAACAAAACGAACGAACTAAAGAAGTGCTAAAACGCTCATCCCGGAACTTTGCCAATACCGGCGAAGTTCCAAAAAAGCCGAAATTTTTTCTAGTCGCTTGAAAAAATCCATAATCGAATGAAAAATTTTCGGGTAAAGTCCGCGCAATGCGCCATGGAAGCATTTCTTTATACGAAAAGTTTAGGTGCAGCTCAGCTGCAGCTTAACACGTACACAAATCATATCGAGAAAGTTAAGCTGCAGCTTAAGCTGTAGCTTAACTCTATATGATACAGCGTTGCCGTTAAGGTGCAGCTCAGCTGTAGCTTAACTTTCTCGACATGTATTGTGTACGAGCTAAGCTACAGCTGAGCTGCAGCTTAAAGACAATGGTATAACATATAGAGTTAAGCTGCAGCTCAGCTGGAGCTTAAGTCGCTTTGATGAAACCGGCCCCGGGTCTATATTTTAATGATATATAATGATTATAATTATGCCTAAGAATAGCGAAAAACAATGTCAGGAATGCATTAAAACTCGAAATAAAATATTATTATCCAGAACTAGTTACGTATTGAGCGATTATTGGAGCTAGTGACCACCTGGTCACCAGCTTACTTGTGAATGCGACATAAATCAGAACGAGTTCTCCACATTTTCCGGTGCTGTTTGTTGAGCTTTCAGGTTGCCTCGAATATAGATAGTGTGAGTAAGTAGACCAATCAGCGTTGTATATCAGTACACCCTAAGGATCCTGCAGTGTTGCTCAGTCAGTGATTGATTTTGAATATTACTTTTAAAAGTTGTTTAAAATGAAAGCATACACTATATCTCAAATGGCAAAAACACGAGGTATTACTCGCGCATGACAGTAACATTATATAAACTCACCATATAAAACTTGAGTGCTAAAAAAAGGGAAGTTGTGTAAAATCTCAAAGAACAAAATCAACTGGTACCGCCACTTTCACAATACAATGCTTACGACGACTGTACGTTTATTTTCAAACTGATATGAAACTGGTATTACTGCAGTGGTTATTATGTTTGATACTCATCTCTTGAATACCCCCCGACCACCTGAAATGCGAGGACGAAATAAGTTGATTTTGTTTTCTAGCATGCGTTAAAAATCATGGAATTTACTCTATTCTAACCATAATCGTGCTATTTTTGCTTATTTCAGTGAAGTGTAATGACAAATTAATAATTATTCCCCTAGAATATCAGTCCGGAGTGTATAACAAATATTGAGATCATGCGTTAAACATGAACCCAGTTGAATTCCTGATAAATGATTGCAGATAAGTTCGTAATTACGCATCGTAATATATTAATTGCAAGACATACTAAGGACTGAATTGTATTTTTGGTGAGCTTCTAACATACAAATTCAAAAGTATTTTCCTATGTTTCATATTCAATAGACGAATAAAAATTAGAGTTCATCTCTGTCTAAACTTCTGGGATTAACTGTTAAAAATATACATGCAAGTGGGGCGAAGTGCTATAGATTCCCCCAGAGATCGTCGGCCATATGGCTAGCCCCCACAGGATTTGCCAATTTTAGGTAGCCATAGGGATCCCCATACTTTTGGTGAGAAAAATACTGAAAAGTATAAATTTTCTCGGCGCTTCGCGTCATGAATACATTTTTTACAGTTTTTCAGACAAAAATTATTATTTTTTAAACCGTTTTTTGGGCTTAGATCGGCTGCACGGTCTACTACGGAATTATCTCCTGAAGAAACTTAGAATTTTGTTGATGTGTGATATTCATCCTTCCATATAAACGAAGAGAAAGCCCGGCCATTTTCTCACCGGGCTCGGGCCGGGTCACCCGGTCGATCACTAATAATGGGATAAGTGAATCAAACTCTGTTCACTTGTGATGAAAAATTTCTACTTTTTAACCCAAGTATATTTAGCTTTCCAAAATTCAGTTCGAAAAATAGGAAGTTAATATTTGTGCAATTCCAAGAACTACTTGTAGGCGAATAAGTGGGCAAACGGTTATTCAGCATCCTAGAATGTTGGCAAACTGGTCAGTAAAATAATGACTTGGGCGTTTTTGTATCCATACATACAAAGAGATAACAAATAATTTTCTCGTTTAAAATAGCTAAGACTTAATCCCGATAAATATGATTTTGGTGCGAGAAGCAAAGTGACGTCTTGAAATTATCTGGGGATTTTACAAGCATACTAAAGCTAATAAATATCTACAAAAGCTCAAACAGAAAGTGTATGACTTCTACAAGTTTTCAATTCTCTATTTTTTCGAGTTCGATAAGTCAAAAAAGGCTAGAGTAGTTCTTATTCCCGTTCGCGCACTCGTTATTCGAGTTCGAGTACTCGTTGCATGAGGTCGCAACAGCCGTTCAGGTGCAGGGGTTTGGGACAATTCTATTAAAAAAACTTAAATTAAAGACAATTTCTGTCAGGAGTAACTGAGGAATCCCCTACAAGTTACTGCAGGATATAGTATGATTAAAAGAAGCATCTCCGTAGTCCGCATCCCAGTTACAAGTATGCTAGCTGCATTAGTCAACTTCGAATGCGATAATTGATGTGTTAAGCAGCGGTTCGTAGCTAGTTAACAGTGCAATTGATATGTAACCGTGCTGACTTCGTATACAAGTAGGTGACCGACATACATGCATTTACATGAAAGCATATTAAAAGCACAAAGGTCAAATTGCAGCAACATTTAACGAAGCTGCAAAGTTCTACAAAGTTCACGATCAACTGATGTATGATCTACGAATAAGAAAAAGTAATTGGAGAGAAGAAGCTGTTATCAAAATTTTACACTCTGGAATCTTTTTATGGAAAAAATAGAGACAGATGTACTTTTAAATAAATTTTTTGACAGAGCATATTGCATCAGAATTTGGTTGAGATTTTCTGATATCTAGTAAAGTAACTTATGGAATTATCAGTACGGATACAGGGTGCGAAAAAAGGCGACCGGTACTGACTTTCATAGTTTTCAAATGGCTGAAGCCTTTTTAATGCGTTTTCTATCGTCGATAGATAAAACATCTGGCATAAAAAGTGCAAAATTTCAGCCAGACTACTCCAATATTGACTGACTAGAATCAAAAATACTAAACGTCGGTTTTTTTGCAAATAAATTTTGAAAAATTGACAAAATTGATGAGTTTGCACATGCACATCATACTGGTGCACGTGCATATACTTTTTGGGCATGCAAATTATGCCCAGCTATGTAAATTTATATGCACGTCTTATTTCATGTATAAATAGTTGGGCCTTTGGCCAACTATTCATTCGTCTCTTATCGCCTTCTTTTCGTCTTTCTTTACCATCCTATTGTCTACAAATAAATTATGCTAGTCGGCCAGTGTAACCAATACCTCTACAACTACAGTGTATGTGCGGGCTGCCCAGTAGAGGATAAACCTACTGACCCACACAACAAATTGGCACAGAAAGTTTGTCGACCGAATGCTACAGTAGGCCGATGGAATGCTACATTACGCTCATGGAATGCTACAGTAGGCCAATGGCTACAGTATACCTCCGAAGGTAGGATTGACCCCCAACAGTACGTCACACTATACGCCAACTTGCCTGGAATAAAATTTGACACTGCATCTGAATTTTGACATTCGACATCTGAAAAAGGTCGAATTTGCGAATTTTTGAAATTTTACGAAAAATTGTGAACTTTTGGTGAATTTGACGCAAAATGGCCACCATCCTGATCCTAGCAGTTACACCACTGTGGGAGCACCCATCCATCCAAATTCGATGCTATCAACATGGAAGCAGCAACTCGACAACATGTACGACTTGACCTATGCCCAATGCCCAGTCGACAAGCAACTCAAGGATGCCAAAAAGAACCAGATCATGTGCCCACATCTGGGAGCTGAGGCCATCCAATGGTTCAAACACTCACTGGCCATGGATCAGATTCCAAGGATGCCACACAGCAAGTTTTTCAATGCTATCATCAGGATCTTTGAGCAGCCAATTCTGCAACCCATCACATCTTACCAGTTTTGAACTTGCAAACAATGCAGGGATGAATCAACATTGGAATTCCTTAGCCAGCTATAAACTTTAAGAGCAGATTCCTTCAATGCCAATGGCAACCTGGTCTACATGCTTGCTCAAAATTGTTACTCGCAGGACACTCAGAAATGATTATTTTCATGACATGCTGCCATGCTGGATGTTTACATTAACATCATGCAGGCTGCGGAAAGTGCTGAAAGTTCATCTGCTGCCATTAGGGGGGGGATTCCAAAAGTGTCCAAGCCATCCCCAATATTAGTCGTCACGACAGTGACCAATACCTCAATCGTAGTTGAGATCAATCGCTGAATCAATCGAAGCACCGGCAATCACCTACGAGGTCAAAGCATTGCCGGGGCTGTGGTTCGACACATCATACATATTTATCACTCAATTGCAAAGGGAAGGACAGCAAGTGCATCGATTGTGGTGGTCGTAAGGGACATTTTGTAAAGTATTGTGAGTGATGTCAAGGCAAGTCAAATGGATGGAGTGATGAGGAAACAGCCGTCAAGACCATCCACTTACGAATGGTTACGCATAGTGCCACTGCCTCCTACGAATGTACATTTCATGTTATCCATCCAAATGGAAAAGTTTGTTTCACCAGTGGTATTGTTGATTCAGGAGCTGAAGCGTCATTGTTACATGAAATGGATTGGCACGCCGCTCAGCAAATAAAACTCTCAATTGTTCAGCTTCAATAATATGGAAATTGTCAATCTTAGAGGACAGTTTACAACAATCATCCAACACAATGGTCGCTTAGCCATGATAACTCTACTTGTTCTAGATACGATCAAACTTGCTACCTGGGGTACTAATACAATCAAGGTGCTACAATTGGTCATTGATGGAGCCATGTGACAAATCAACTTTGTCCAAACCATTGATTTGATGCCACCAACTGCTGCAGTCCAGCCGGTGCAAAGTATGCCTGCCGAAAGTCACAGATATCTCAGTGATATTGCCCGCAACTTCTCGAGACACATCTGATGGCATGGAAAAGTTTCCAGAGTTTGAGTATTGCATTATGCTCACGAACAACGCCATTCCTGTAGCCCGACCAGTCAGACAAGTACTGCTTGCTCGCCATGCTGCAGTTGAGAAAGAGGTCGAACAAATGGTCACTGATGACATTTGGGAACGAGTTACTACATTCAGTGCATGGGCCCTCAACCTCGTTACAGTTCCAAAGCCCAATGGCCGAATTCGATTTACGATGGATTTCTCACTTCTTAATAATTTTGTTTTTCCAGAACGCCATCTGCTGCTACGAATCAATGATTTGTATATGCAGTTGCAAGGAGCCACGACGTTCATCAAGTTGGACTTGTTGAAGGGGTATTTCCACATCACATCGGTGCTCCAGTCTCATCTACTTACGATGACAATTACACCATATGGTTTGTTCCAGTACAAATGCTTGCCTATGAGATTGATAGACACGGCCTCTATGTTCCAGTGCCTTGTCTCACAAAGGCTTGTGGGATGTGAAGGGTGCATCAGCTACCTTGACAACATATTGGTGTTTGGTTCCACGGCCATGCAACACAATGAATGACTACGAGCCATGCTGCAATTCCTCAGTGACAAAGATTTTCATCTAAACTTCACAAAATGTCAACTCCCCATCACTGATGTTCCATTCTTAGGACATTCCATATCAAGGGACAGCATCAAGACTGACCCGAGGAACCATTGATATGATCCAAAATGTGCCAATCCCGCAATGGATCACCCACATTTGCAGTTTTTTTGGAACTATCAGCTACGTGGGTGAATTTTTGCTGCATCTTGCGGATCATGCTGAGCCGCTCCAGCATTTGACCTGTACATCTGAGCAAACCAAATCTAAATGGAGCGATGAATATACGATGGCCTTGAACAAATTGATATCACTGCTGACCAACAATTTACAACTCCTGATTTTTGATCCCAATCATCACACTATTTTAGCCACTGACATGTCCAACATTGGTCTCGGTGCCTGCTTGTCACAGATAGCTTGAGGACCATTAGTGCCAATTGGGTTCACCAGCAAGACGCTTACCAACCATGAACAAGTTTACACCATGAATGAACACAAAGCTCTAAGTTGTGTTTGGGCTTGTGAACATTTTTCTAACTTTTTGCTAGGCTGAAAGTTTACGCTGATCACAGATCATCAAGCCCTAGTTTTGATATTGGTGCAATCCGACAGTAGACACAAAGCCCACAAATTTGATGGATGGGGTGCCTGACTAGCTGAGTTTTACTACCAGATTCAACACAAGCCAGGGTTGGACAACATCATACCCGACATTCTATCCTGGTTGCCATTACCACTACTTACAAACATACATGTAATTGGGGAGGGGAAGTGCTATTGGACCCCCTCCAGAAATCTTCAACCATATGGCTAGCCATTGGGCGACCACCCCCCAGGATTTTCCAATCCAATGGCTAGCCATATGGTAGCCCTAGGGACCCCCATGCTTTTGGTCAAAAAAATACTGAAAAATGTCAATTTTTTGATTAAAAATGTCAAATTTTGAATGAAAAATTGTAAAAAATGTGAATTTTCTTGGTGCTTCGCGCCATGGATACATTTTTTCGGTCTTTTCAGGGAAAATTACTATTTTTAGAACAATTTTTCGGACTTTTTTTGTAAAAAAATCGAATTTTTTTCCTTGAGAGACCCCTCGCCCCAAAATTTTGGGAATTACTGACCCCCCCCCAAAAAAAGTCGCCCAATCCCCCCCCCCCCAGACTTCGGGGCTTCGTTACATGTATGCTTAAAAAAGTCAATTTGATTGCTGCTGAAAACTTCCCACTCAAGACATTTTGAATGGATACCTCCAGGGATGACCTCTTGTGCCTCATAATCAAATTGGTCAATGAATGTGGCTGAAAGGCCAACCATCACCAGGATAACAACCTGACCCCGTATGATGTTGTTCGAAACAATTTAGCAGTGGATCAAGGATTACTGCTCAAAACTGATCAAATTGTCATGCAATCAAAGTTACACAGACAACTCATGAATAAAGCACACAAAGGACATCCCAGCATTGTCAGAGCCAAAATCAAGTTACATGAATTGTTTTGGTGACCTGGTATTGCTGCTGACATGGAAGAGACGATTGGCCATTGTCAAGGTTGTCAAGACTCCAGTAAGTCAAATCCACGATTGATGATTCGAACTGATCCATTGCTGCTTTTGAAAGCTGCCTGGGAAAAAATTGTTATTGACATCACTGGATCATTTGCAACAGCACCATAT
Source organism: Romanomermis culicivorax (assembly GCA_963922205.1). NCBI lineage: Eukaryota > Metazoa > Nematoda > Enoplea > Mermithida > Mermithidae > Romanomermis > Romanomermis culicivorax. The sequence continues at coordinate 251,708 of CAWUHX010000166.1, read as the reverse complement.
CAAAATCGATTTGTGATTGTTGTCATCAATTATCTCTCCAGTTTCCCCCAAGTTTGATTGTGTGCTGACCACACTGCTGAAAGGACGATCAAATTCCTAGCTGAACTTTTTGCCTGCTATGGTAATCCTGCCCTTCTTGTTTCAGACAATGGGCCGGAATATCAATCAGACACATTCACCGAATTCCTCTACAAGCATGAGGTACAGCATCATGCAATGCCGGTTTACCACCCACAGTCAAATGGCAGAGTCAAAGTGTTCAATTGCTCACTAAAGTTCCATGCGCAGGCAACAGCTACCTTGAATACGCCTTTTGCTGCAGCGATAACTGAACTGTTGGCTCGATTTGGTGCAGAACACCTGAATCTCGAAACATTGTCACCAACAGAAATAATGTTCAATGGACATGCCCGTCTACCATTTGAACCATGTCATAGCATCAGTGAACCTGCTGGGCTACAACCCAAAAAGCTGAAACGAAACGTTTGCTTTGAGGAAAAACGTCAGCCAAAGCAACAAGAACCTGGTCATCAAAATCCATTGTTCCATATTGGTGACAAAGTCACGTCTAATGACCAGCCAGCCTTATAAAGAAGTGGGAGTCAGCTTACTCCAATGTCATCAATGTTATCAACGTCATCAGTGATTACATTTTCAAACTTTCTGACAGCAACATCTGGAATGCGCGACACATGCGAAAATATTATCCACCGATAGTATTGAACATTTCAGCTGATGATAACCCTGGACAGATTCCCGAATTATGAGGCTCCAGACGTTCAACCCACAGCCATGCTCCCTGACAATTTCGGCACTGTTGAAGACCTTTCAAGAAGGGGACAGTTATGTGTTTGCACGTGCACATTATGCTGGTGCACGTGCATATACTTTTTGGGCATGCAAATTATGCCCACGTTTTTGTTACTTGGGCCTTTGGCCAACTATTCACTCGTCTCTCATCGCCTTCTTTCCATCTTTCTTTAGGGTTGTATTGTCTACGAATAAATTGTGCTAATCCGCCAGTGTAACCGATACCACCACAACTACATTGTATGTGTGGGCTGCCAGTAGAGGATAAACCTTCTGACCCACACAAATCAAATCAATATGTTTTACAACAGAAAAGTACAATAGATCCAATCATGAGAACCATATAAATGCTGGAAACTACAAGAGAACCATTTTAGAGCATCCTACTTTCTGTTTCACCAATAATTTCAATCGTTTTTCGATCTGGTCAATGACAGATTGATTTTATTTTGATTTTGATTTTGATTTTTTTTCCAATTTCAAAACAAAAACTCTTGATTATGGCGAAATTTTGCCCCATATTGAAACAAGAAGTCGATGACTTTAAATTACGTGTAACTTGCAAAGCTGGGTGGCTTTTAAAGTATTATTGTGTATAAAAAGCTTCAGAAAACTTTTTTCACAATAGGACAACTCTTACTCTGATTTCACCAATTTTGTTTTTGGAAAAATGACCACATTTACTAAATTTCTGTTTGTACAGTAACTATAAACGCTAGGAGCATGAAATTTGGTCTCTATAACAAAGATAAACAGGGCATTTTAATGCAGCAATCCGCATTAGAAGAGAGCTTCATCCGTTCAAAAGTTATCGAAGTCAGCACCGGTCGCCTTTTTATGGCTCATCCTGTATATATATCAGTAAAATGCTCGAATAGAATTTGACTTCTAAATTTGCCTAGTCAATTTTATATAGCATATGCTCCATACGTGTAATAGATAGGATAGTATGAACTCGCCCACCCAAATTTTGGATTCACTCAAAATGGTTTAAATACTGAAAAATATCTAAGCATCGATAAATGGATTTTAAAAACAATTCTAACTCATCGGATCCTCTCCCAGTATAAGGTCGGATGTTATCCCACTCCATCCAACCTGATCGAGGTATTGCATGTACATAATATGCTCTTGTAATTTTGAAACAATTGTTCGATGTCATTGTGCATATTCTTCCAATGCTTACTAAACAATCTTAGATGATTAAAACAGAGCAGCACCATATCATTCAAGTTGGAATCTGTTCAAGACATAAAATTTAAAAAAGGCATTATCTCAAAGCTATTTGGGATTATTACGCATAAACACAAAGAAAATCTATATACTGCATAGTGTTTTTTGTAGCAATAGCGTGCCAGTTCAGTATAATTATTTCTCCAACGCTACAAATTAAAAAATAAACAATGAAGAATAAATCAATAAGAATCTATGTAAAACAGGAAATACTCAACAACAAGAAAAAACGTTGCAAACCTTAACACGACAATGCCCCCATCAAAAACGTTAAAGCCGTCGCTAAAATACCCGAAAAAGCCTTCGGCAACTAATTTTAGGGTCATTTCGAAAGCGAATAATCCGGTGAAGAAATAGTTACTGTAATCCAAAACTTCAGTCAATACCTGTGGCTAAAATGAAAAATACGAATAAAAATTATTGGGCGTTTAAAAAACGTTAGAACCAACAATCGTAACATTATCATCAGCAAAGGAATTTTATAATCCGAAAGAGCAGCAACTATACCAGAAAGACCACATTAACCCAAACACTTCTCGTAGGAATTTGCTTCGAAAAAACAATGATAAAATGTTATGAGCTGAAGAGACGTTATATTTTAGATGTTTTAATGAAGCAAACTTTGTGGCTGGAAATATCGTCGGTACCATGCAGAAGCATGATAAGTCTAGTTTTCACAAAGTTGGAGTTATGACTATTTTCGAGGTATACCTGCACAGCTCTTTCATATGTAAGAAGGTTATATATTTACATTATATATATATATATATATATATATATATATATATATATATATATTTATTTACATATTTACATATATATATATATATATATATACATATATAATTTATATATATATATATATATATATAATTTCGATTCTTGGTCAGATTTTCAACTTTGAATCACTATATTCTCAAAACAATAAAAAGTGGATTTATCACCTTTCTGCATGGTACCGATGATATACTACTACATCTTCGAATTCAGAAATTGAAATCTCATACAGAAAAAAAGTGTCGCCTCTGGGATGCTCCTCAGGGAAATAATTTTCCTATCTGAAAATTTTTTTAAGTGAAACAGACGTGAGTGTGACAATAAGCGAGAAACTCGTCCCCAATCGTCTTTCCAATACGACTATTTTGATTATTTCTCAGAGATTAAACATTTGATTTGTTCAAACGTTCCCAAGGAAGTAGAATTGAAGCAAAAGTTTTTCAAACACCAATCCTATTTTAATATAGCACAAAAAATAACTGACTTGATTATGATGTTCAACACCCATGCTCAACGTATTGATAAGAATTGCAATCAAAATTCCTCGTGTAAAATGGTCGCCATCGACGAAAGCTTTAATTTTCGCTTGATAAAATCTTGCGTTTTTGCAAAATCTGCCGAAGCACGACATTTTGGTATTTCCAGATTCCTCATCACTCTCAATATTTTCTTCCTCGTCCTCGGCTTCGTCGTCTGTTTCGGCGCCACTCTCGCAATACTCTTCGTCACTAGAGTTTTCGTTTCGCTAGAAATTTTGTGAAACAAATGTATAGTCCTATTGAACCTGGCATTGCAATGCATTCGAGAAAACATTTTTAGGCTCTAAAAAGCAGAAACAGTCAAATTTTTAGGATGAAATCTACAAAATTTGACATTTTACAGATATAATGGCACGCACGATTTTTTTATCATTTGTTACTCAACAGAAGACATTCTAGAATTTGTCAGAAAATTATGTCGATAATACTGTAGTCATTGAAAGGCAGAGCGTATAATTAACTCGACTTCGTTTCATAATGGATAAAAAGTTGGATCAATCAGTAGTATTCAATCTGAAAATAGAAGGAGATGGACTTGCAGGTACAGAAAATGTTGCGCATTCCCCGCAACACATCTGAAAATACTGTTTAGCTTTTGAAAAGAATTGTCGTCAAGCAGCATTGATAACAAATACCGGATAACAAAATCAAACACTTTTTCTTGCGAAAGACTGAGCAATAAACTCCAGCTGTAAAAAAGTATTTGACACAGCTCAAGTTTTCAGAAAATAATATAACCAACTTTTGTCCGAGAATTTTCTTGATCGCTTTGCCCTTGATGATTGTGCTGTCGATTTGGAGGTGCTTCATTTGAACTGTTGCTTTTGGCCGAGTCTAGTCGATTAATGGCTGTATGAGGAGAAGACGAGTTTTGAGCTGCATCGATCATTCTTGATTGTTGCGATGCTAGGACAAAAGCGCCGATGACAGGGTTCCAGACGGCAGCTATCGGTGGTGGTACCTACAGGAGAAAACTGATGAATATGCCAGGACATTATAAGGGCCTAATTTGTGCGAAAATCGGTTTTACAACATTTTGACTGGACAAGCTTGAATATCACATACTTGATAGGGTTTTACGTTTATTTGCTATGGAACCTAAGAAGTGAGCGCAACTTACTGTTCTACCGCCGTTGCCAACATGTGGCGCCACTTGTGGATGACAACGCGCTGCTCCGTAATTACCGGCATTCAAGAAAACGCTTGCCGTTGGTTCCTCAGAAGCTGTATGATAACTTATCGAAGAATCTCGCGAACGGTTGCGATTTGGAGCAACGTGACCGGGACTGAGCGACATGCTGGTCGGATATACGAATACGGAATCAATCGAATTACTGAATTCACAATGAATTACAATAATAATATTGATTTGTATACCAGAAGACACAAGAAAAGTGATTTATGAGCTTATTTATAAAGCGAGAGGACAAAAATATAATTTCGACGGAAAGTCAGTAGTTGCGGAGGGGGGGGGGGTTACTTGCATAGCGGGGGTAACATGCCTAACCGCGCCAGTATTTTGTTTTCAGCTTCACTCGTATCATAAGTTATGCATATTGTGAAAATGATTTACACATATTAAATACAGCTTTTTTTCACCTGTCAGAATATAGTATTTTTATTTCTTAATTATTATTATTCGTTGAGCCGCTGTTGGGCACCCTGTTGATGCCAATTCGTGTGGGGAAATCGACATGCAAATCGACGAAAGGGACGACCAGCGGCGCAGACATTTGCATAGAATGGAGCGCCAAAGAAAGACGAAAAGTGATAGTGAAATCATTCTTCACTTTATATCGTTTTTATTATAATTCTTGACATTTTTGCTGGCGTCCCCAAATACAATTTTCCCAGCAACTTGTGTTTTTTATGAGTATTGCACTGTGGTATACCCACATTCTTTTTACATATTTCGCCGGAGTTATTGCTTGATATATTCGTTTGTTTATTTAGATAATCCGCGTCGACGAAGGCGGAGGGCCAGAGGCCCAGGCGCCGGCTTACATCAAGTAAGTTTTGGGAAACCCCTTTCGGGTTATACCCAAGTAAGTTTATCCCTGAGGGGATTCCTTGTCTCATCTAGGAGACTGCGGAGGACCTTGGTAAGGCCCCCGTATTTAGAACAAAGTTTATCTTTGTTGTTGTAGGTCTGGGGATAACCGGACTGTTGCACAGATCACCGAGGCTTAGCCAAGGTATCAGTTCTAACAGGTCAGTTCAGACCCAATCTTTTCTTATGCCTCTTAAGGAAAGACCTGCACAACAAGTGGTGGCTTTTAACTCCTTACCACGGAACTTCGTAGTCAGACTAGGAGAAAAGAAAATCCTCCAGGTTTCTACAGAAAGTTAGCAGGATTTAAAATGCCTAACGAAAGGATACCGAGAGGTAATACTTTACGTAGATCACCACCCAGAGTGGCGAGTGCTGGGAATCTAGTCAATTTGGGAGACGGAGATCAGCAATGGCAGGCTGCTCCGGACCCAGTGATCCCAGATCAAACTCCCGCGAGGTTCAACCATTGCAACAAAATGCAATGCATTTTACGCCTCAAGATGCAGGTGTACCAATTGACCGACCACCAGCGATTGCCATCGATCCGCAGGAGGCAGGCCCGGCGAATCCGAACCCAGACGCCGATGGACCGCCGCAGCAAAATTTCAAAAGGTCACCGCCACCAAAGGTCGAATTAGCAGGACCAAAAAGGGACGTCGTTAAGCCTGAAATTCGACCAAACTTCGAAGAAAGGGACCCCGAAATCGATCAAAGATTAGAGAGGATTCCCCAGGAACAAGAGCGATTCCAACCGCAGGAAAGAGCTCCCGAGATGTCCAATCAAGAGTTGGCGACGCAGCTACGCGAGTTGAAAGGGACCGTCGAAGCCTTGTTCGACATAATCGCGAATGCCGCCACAGAGGACAACAAAAGGGAAGCCGACAGGCGCCGACAGGAGCCGGACAGACAGGTTAGACCATGTAATAGGGGTGCAGAAAGAGACAACCGTCTCGCTGCTGAAAGGAGTGCAGGCGCAGGGCCTAGTAATAGGCCTGATGTTGATGAAGGGCAAAGGCTTAACTTTGTGCCCAAAAGTTGGAGAGGTCCAGCTAGAGATCTTCGATTCGAAGGAGCTGAGCAATCGGCAGACTTCAGGAATCAAAGTCAGATAGCTTCGCAGCATCCAACTTTAACTAGAGTGGTCTATGATGGTAGAGGAAATATAGTTGATCCAAATACCCTTAGACCAGATCAATTGGCATGTTTCCCATATAGGGATTACAGGTTTGACAGTGACAATATGCCATCATATCAAGGAGGTGTACCACCTCAACGAGATCCAAATAGAGTTATGCTGCAATCCCTGAACTCTGATCTTGATCCAGTATTAACAGCAGCTTATGATCAGAGGGAAGTGCCATCAAATAATTTGGCACAAGAGATTGTAGTCAGGAATATCGTTAAAGGTGTGTTACCCAAACTTTTAGATGAGGGCAGCTGCAGTAGTTGTCGTGGTGCCGCCGCCAATCCAACCAGCGGTGGCACAGCCGACTCAAGTACCTCAAGTACAACAACCGGCCGAGCCTGAGCCAGAGGTTGTCACCATCATGCAGTCTGTACCTCCGGCACCAGCTGTGTTACCGGCTAAAGTAAAACAGCTATTGCCGAAGATACGAAATTCAGACTCTGAGTCCAGTTCAGAGGAGGATGTCGAAGAAGAAGAAGAGGGTGAAATTCTGGAATCTGAGGGCCAGACATCAGAGAATAAGGATGCGATGGAGGCCAAAACTCAGAAACAGGCTCTTGAGGAGGAAAAAATCCAGACTCAAATTGACGAAGCAGTCACCAAAATGTCAGGGATCGATGTCAGACTGGAGAAGATGCAGGAAGCATCCCAGGAGATACCTGTGAAGGCCAAAGATCCTAAGGATCATGACCGACAAGCGAAGCAAGAGGCCTTACAGGCCAAAATTCAGGAACAGAGAAGGCTGACGCAGCAGGAATTCCTGCGTCAGAGGGCAATCCAAAGAAAGCTGAAGGAGCAGGCACTAGCCGACGATAGCTCAGATTCAGCCATTGCAGCGACAGAGCTGATGCGGAGGGGAAGAATTGCCGAGGAAGGTATTCCTGGAATTTATTCCCCAGACAAAGTTCAGCAGATGTTAGCTGAAGGGATGTCGGAAAAATTTATCCGGCACCTAGCCAAGGAAAAGGTAAGGCGCAGAAAGAGAATAGGTAAGGCCAAGCGACGCAGACTTGCAGCTCAAGGACAGCAGCAACAAGGAGCGGCCGCCACCGGATCTGAAAACGACGCCTACGATACGGCCGAAGAAACAACGACCCCACAATACTCGACGAGCCAAAAGTCGAGATCGGAGACTTCAAAGGGTCAGACGAGGACGGAGACTTCAAAAAGTCAGACGCGAACGGAGACCTCCATAGGCCAGACAAAATCGGATAGGACAACAGGGTCCACTGCGACAACATCGTACACTCAGACGCGAACGGTATCGAAAACCGGCGGAGAGGTTAGTACTTCTTCTGGCAAAAGTAAATCCCTGCCCTCCAGCTATACCGCAAGAAGTAGCAAACCTGCGGGAAGCGTATTGGTGAAGCCCGATCTTGAATCGGAGGAGAAATTGATCAAGAAGGTCAAACTGAATGTGGTAGCTACTAGACCCGAAAGGGAACCACAGCAGTTTGTCACTCCTGGTCAATTAGCCGAAACTCTGATTGATTATTGGGAGTGGCAACGGGAACAAAGGTGCTTAATTGGGCCGATCTCATTTGAAAATCCAGAGGTCGCCAATTATTTCGCCTTTGATCGGCAAGAACGGCCGATAATTTACAGAATGGTCAATGACGCCATAGCCGAAATTCACGAAAATTACCGCCAGCAATTGGAAATGCAGGGCGGATTTATGTTTGACGGAGAGCGCATCCCTGAGAAGATCTGGGAATGGATCATTTTAATTCTCATCCCCAGATGGCTTCAGGACTACGATGCCTCAGACGTCTTTACGGCCATTAGGTATGTGACCCTAATGATTTTTCTTCAGTTGGACTTCGCTCCGATCACACCAACAGCAATTGGTAGGTGGTATGCCCAGGCGTGTTCGTTTGCGAACAGACAACTAGTCGTTGAGGCCCAGGGAAACTGCGTAGACGATGTCTACATTGCAGCCTTTAATCAGTATATTTTTATGGGCTCGCAAAGGTTAAACCAGATGGGTGTTAAGAGGAAGGCACCAGGCGATGACAGGTCGCAAGCTGATAAATTTCAGCGAACGGCTGCCAAGAGCCCGAGTAAGTTCAAGGTGCCTAGACTCCCTCCGGCTAAGAAACAACCACCGATGATACAACAATCATCGGCTACGACCAGCCAGAGGTCATATAGTGAAGCTGCTAGCACTTCTTATAAAAGTCCGCTCTCTCGATCAAAATCAATTTCATCAAAATCTCTTAATTCAACTTATCGGACACAAAAACCACAACGCAGCAGCTCCACTAGCAGTGGTCAAAGGCAGCAGGGGAGAGACGATATGTTCTCAAACCCGGCCCCGTATAGGGCTAGACCGGGGTACGACCAAGGTCAACCCAGAGGAGGCTTCAGAGGGCGCCCTCAGCGACCCTACGGAGGCCGAGGATCCTGGCAACACCAAGGTCAAGACCCGGATGCTCAATTCCATAATCCGAATTTTATGCTGCTAGGTAGACGCGGCGGGAGCCAACAAGGCCAAAATCGAGGCCAAGATGGAGGTCATACCCGAGGCTAACCAGGTCAGAGGGGGTACTATCAAGGTAGACCTCGAGGAGGCTACCGAGGCGGCGGGCAGCAGCAGTAAATAGCCGCAAAATTTTGGCCCAAAAATTTCCTTTTTCGTACACATATTTTTACTTATTTCATAAAACATAAAACCCAAAAACACTAATAAAATCACAAAAAATCCAAAAAAAAAAAAATCAAAAAACAAAAAATCCAAAAACATTATTTTCGGTGCTGCTGGCCATCAAAAATTTCTTTTTTTTTTTTGACAAAACCGGTGCAAAAAACGCAACCGTAAAAAATATTTTAAAACTTTTGGCCACATTTTTGCTCAAATTTTTTAGCGCATTTTAAAATTTTGTGATATCCGTACATTCCCGCGTCGTCTTTTTGTATCGTAATATAATCTCGTATTTTAGTTTAATTTAGAAAAAATAGAGACGCGGGAAGTCGATTTGCATGCGGTTAGACCCACGGCCAACGAATTGACACAGCATGCAGACCGAGCGGCTGAGCCCGAAACCGGCCACATTCGGCACCGACGTTTACGTCGTACTCCTTAGGGCAGGAGGTTATTCCATCAACGCCGAGGTCAAAATGGACGTCACTTGCCAGCCATTGCGGCGAAGCCCTTGGTATTCGTTGTGTCCAACGACCAGCACAGGAGTTCTATTAGGACAGACTGTGAAACGGGAGTCCGAGTGAGACAAATGGTTTATCAGGAGTCAGCCGGAATTGTAGATTTTTTCTTTTTTTTGATTAATTCTTTTTAATGCCGGGGTAACCCGGCCAAAAGTTTTTTTTTTTCTACCTCCCGTAGGTCGGTTTCGACGCGCGAGGGATGTTGGGCACCCTGTTGATGCCAATTCGTGTGGGGAAATCGACATGCAAATCGATGAAAGGGACGACCAGCGGCGCAGACATTTGCATAGAATGGAGCACCAAAGAAAGACGAAAAGTGATAGTGAAATCATTCTTCACTTTATATCATTTTTATTATAATTCTTGACATTTTTGCTGGCGTCCCCAAATACAATTTTCCCAGCAACTTGTGTTTTTTATGAGTATTGCACTGTGGTATACCCACATTCTTTTTACATATTTCGCCGGAGTTATTGCTTGATATATTCGTTTGTTTATTTAGATAATCCGCGTCGATGAAGGCGGAGGGCCAGAGGCCCAGGCGCCGGCTTACATCAAGTAAGTTTTGGGAAACCCCTTTCGGGTTATACCCAAGTAAGTTTATCCCTGAGGGGATTCCTTGTCTCATCTAGGAGACTGCGGAGGACCTTGGTAAGGCCCCCGTATTTAGAAGAAAGTTTATCTTTGTTGTTGTAGGTCTGGGGATAACCGGACTGTTGCACAGATCACCGAGGCTTAGCCAAGGTATCAGTTCTAACAGGTCAGTTCAGACCCAATCTTTTCTTACGCCTCTTAAGGAAAGACCTGCACAACACCGCGGCGTATACCACGAAGTGACCCCGAATCGTGACAAAAAGCATGATGCTAACTCTTTATATTATCACAGTAACTAATAGGGCTAGGACATCACTTTTTTCTTTAATAGTCTATATATAATGCCCGTGAATGCACCAAAAATTTTTGATATGGGTTCTTATGTTGAAGGAGCTGTGGCTTGTTATATGCTAAAATTACGCTAGTTAGGGCTTACTATATGCTAAAATTACGTCAGTTAGGGCTTGAAATGTGTTGTTTTTTTAAAACACGTCAAGATATGCATTTAATCCCATAAACACCTTAAATGCAATTGAAGCGGAAAATATGTACGTTCTCAATGAAATATGCATGTGGCCCCATGCCGAGGTAACATGCATACCTGAAGAAATTAAAAAAAAAACTCAACTTGCATAGAAGTGAACCAAACAAAACTCTACAGCATCGTAGATCAGCCATCCCTTCATGTTTAGCCGAAATACCATGCAAATTGAGTGATCCGTTGAGAAGTTACGCTCAAAAACGTGAATGTTTTTACGAAAAAGTAACCCCTCACGACTATTTAAGTTTTTTTCTAAAAATCATGGATTTTTTTTTAATTTTGTTATTTGGAAATTATTAACGGATATTTCCGAAAAAATAATCAACGTTTTTAGAGTTGGAATGAATAACCTTATGATCATAGTTTAAGAAACTTTTTGGGACTTGCCAGATATACAACAACCCACATTCCAACTATTTTTATACTTCCGCCGTATAACTCAAAATTAGTGAGGCTTTTAGTTTTAATATCTGTATGAAACGGGTCAACAAGAAGCTCTCAACCGAATCAATGAAATGTAGCATTTACATAATAATTGCACAATGAACGGTGGAAAACATGACAGGAAGAAAGTTAGAATTTGAGCACATCTTCGGCCAAAGATTGACGCGTTTAATTCCAAAAAGATATAAGTTCCATATGATGACTAATGTACATACATAATATTGAGAATTTACTGTAAGAAACTTTTATGCAGGCCTCAGAAACCCGATTATGACCCAGACTCATAAATGTAATTGGGGAGGAATGCCATAAGCGCACTCCGAGAAACCTCTGCGGCTGGCCATATGATGATCCTTCAAGAGTTGTCAATCATATGACTGAAATGAGCTAACCATAGTTACCCCATTCTTTTAGTCAAAAAACTAAAAGGATGTGAGTTTTTGGCAGAAAACAGTCATCCTTCAACAAAAAGTGGTCGAAAATCTCAATTTTTCCGACGCTTGCGGCATAAGTACATATTTTTATGGTTTTCCAAGACAAATGTTTCCACCTTTTGAACCATTTTTCGGACTTTTTAGGCGACAAATCGAATTTAAATGATCCTCCAAAGCTCTGGACAATCGATGACTCTACCCCCCCAAAAAGTCGCTAACGAGCCATATATCTGAGAGGTCAGTTTCGTTGATTAATTTTTTTACGTTTTGGAAAAACGAGCAAACTAAATGAACAAACTAAATTAGTTCATTTTCGAAACATAAAAATTTCTCTCAAATGTTACCTATGCTGATTATGCATCAATGCTTTTACGTAAGGCGAATCAAGAATTTCTGAAACTTCGGGACTGGCTTTGGGCGGCACGGGACTTCTATTTGGATCGAAATTGCAAATGGCGCCGCCTGAAATCATGCTGGATAATTGCCGCCTCAATTCTCTGTCGATGTTGGCCGAAACGGAGTCTCGGTTGCCAGGCACAGAAGGTAAGCGTACAACTTTATAGTGGCCGGTAATTTCATCCAAGACGAGTTGCTTGCTCATACGTTTACGATACTTTTTGTGCTTACCCGTCTTTGGCTGCAAGAAAAAATGATAGGCGTTTAAAAAATCAGGTTGAAAAAAAGTTGGACACAAGTAAACTAGTTTATTAGAAAATGCCCCGATGGGGCAGAAAAAAGAAGAATATACTTGCTTACATAGTTGCCAAGCTACAAAAAGAAGTGGACTAGATTTTAGAGAACTTGGGTTGAAGTTGGAAAAAATTAACTTTCGTTAGTGATACTGAATTTTCATTCTTCCTCAAAAAAATTTTCCATGTCTGTGAAAAAGTATATTCCGCGGCATCGTGCATTTTGTCCTTGCCCTGGCATCCATTACAGTAACATTTTTCTATATGAAAATTATATGCACATGACTTCAAATGAAAAGAAATGGTAAACCAATATCACACTAACTCCCGACCGATTCAAAACTTCCGCCTCTCACACTAGCTGAAAAATAGTGAGGGAGGCATATTATGGTCATTTTCAGAACTATAAAGAAACCTTGCACTAACCCAACAAGAGGATAATCTCAACATCGGGATTAAATTGATGATCCTGAATCGCAATGTCCAGATTATTCTCTTCCGGTGCACAAACAATACTCACTTCAGGATTAACTAATACTGATGTTTAAGTTCGAGCTTGGAAATTGCAATCATTTTTATATTCATTTGCTTTAGAGATAAAAAAATTATGTGAAAATATTGGTGCAATCCGAAAGTTCGAGCAGAGGATAATCTCTACGTTGAGCTCGTTATAATCCTGATGACATTAAGATTATGCCAAACTTGAGATCATACCGAGTCGCCTTTTTGTTCGAGATTATCTTGAGCTCGAGCTTAGACCCCTTTAGTGCAACTGGGCCTTGGTGACAGTCGTTGGGCACCAATCTGCAAATGGGAGAACAGGGTAATGCGTACAAAAATGCTCCTGATTCAGCCATGCCTATAATAGGGGTGTGCGCCAACTCCCGTACCCGATTCTCCCCCACTATACTTGCACTCCCATGGCAACAGTATGACTTTTTTAAAGTAGGATGAGAGCGACAACGATCGGTGAAATTGCTTTCCGTTTACAATCCTGCGAGAAACGCTCTTTCTGCAAATTTCAGTTAAAATCCAAAAACTGCGAATGATGCTATTTTATTGAATAGTTAAATAGAAGAGAATAAATATGTTTGTAGCTTATATTCAGTTGAACTTACAGGGTGAATTCTATACGATATGTTATATAAAATGAGTGAATTAAACATGTCTTGCACAACCAATTCAGTTCTGAGTAGACTTTGTGCTGTAGCTTTTTTCCAAAAAAGTTGAGTGAGAGTTTATGTACCACATTCCCACATTTGATATTTTTTGTTGACACCAAACTCACTAAAAAAATCAGTACAGTTGGAAGCACACATGTATGAGGGGGAATATGAGGGTACAAACTACCTCAAAGGTTTTAAAACTGGAAAATTTGATATGAAAAAAATTTTTTGGCCAACTTTTTTCGAATTATTTGTCTCAAAAAACGCCAAAAAACCAAGGTCCGCTCATGTACCCTCCTCAAAATTTCGGAGATGCACATGTATGGTTGGGAAGTGTATTGATGCACTCAGCTGCTGAATATGCTTTTTCACAGACAGAAGATTTTTTTTGAGCAAGAATGAAAATCCAGTATAACTAACGAAAGTGAATTTTTTCCAACTTCAACCCAAATTCTCAAAAATCTACTCCACTTCTTTTTGTAGCTTGGCAACTATCTAAGCAAGTATATTGTTCTTTTTTCTGCATCATCGGGGCATTTTCTAATAAACTAGTCCGCCTCTTTTTAGTCGGCCTCAGCCATGCACGAAAACCTTGAAAACCTTCCCAGAAGAACATTGACGTTTCAAATTTGGTCATCTTCACATCAAAGAACCAATAAAAACAACCTCAAAGCTACGAATTCTCACATCCAGTAAATGTAAAAGATCTGTAAATCGCATATAACTTAAAGCACATTGTAAACAGGACGTAAAGTGACCATTTCCATTGAATTCTCCATGATCAAGAACCTCTCAACCCAAAAAATGCAGAAATACCTTTTTTACAAATAATAAATAAAATACCTTTTTTTACACCCAGAACAATTTTTTGTGTGAAGTGATCACATTCTTTAAATCCCCCATGGTCGAGAACCCCTTCCACAAAAATTAACGAAAATACGCTTGTTTACACCCAAGATAATTTTTTGTGTAAAGTAACGCATCCATTGAATTCCACATGGTTAGAAACCTCTTCCCCCAGAAATCGCAAAAATACATTTGTTTACACTCACTATAATTTTGTGTGTGTAGTGATGGCATTCATCAAAATCCCCGTGGTCGAAAACCCCTTCGACCGAAAAATCATGAAAGTACGTTTGTTTAAAACCTGGATAATTTTTTTTGTGTAAAGTTATCGATTAACATCCCCACAGTCGAAAAATCCTTCCACAAAAAAATCACAGAAATAGGCTTGTTTGCAACGGGAATAATTTTTTTTGTGTGAAGTGATTGCATTCATTAAATTCCCAGTGGTCGAAAACTCCTTCCATCAAAAAATCACAGAAACTTTACTGTTTACACCAGAGATATTTTTTTTGTGTAAACTGTCACATCCGTTGGATTTGGTTAGAAACATCTTCTCCCCAAAAATAGCAGAAATACTTTTGTTCACACTCAATATAACTTTGCATGTAAAGTGATTACATTCATCAAAATCCCCGTGGTCGAAAACCCCTCCCAAAAAAATCACAAAAATAGGCTTGTTTACACCGGAGATAATCTATTTGTGTGAAGTGATGCATCCATTAAACTCCCCTGCAGTCAAAAACTCCCTCCACTAAAAAGTTACGAAAATACGCTTGTCTACACCCGGGATAATTTTTTTGTGTAAAGTGATTGAATTCAAGTGCAGATTTAGGGGGGCGGGGAGGGGGGCGGCTGCCCCCTGAAGCTTTTGAAATACGATTTTTTTCTGTACATCTATAGGCAAATTTGAAAAATTTTTGAATTTTTTTGGGAAAATACTTGATTTTGGGCATCGCCCCCCAAAAAAATTTCAGGATCTGCCACTGATTGAATTCACTGGATTCTCCATGTTCGAAAATGTAATATTTAAAAAATCTTTTCTTCTTTCATTTGGGGACTCTCATGTGGTTATCCACCAAGAATTGAGATTGATTTTGAGCCAAGAATAATTTTGCAGGAGTTTGTCCAAGAGGTTCTGACCTTAATATTAAGACTTACTTCGCGTTGGGTGTGGGGGTATGTATGCCTTTTGACGAAACCAAAAAATGCTCAAAAATAATTCACAAATCGAAATTTTCTAAATTGAGAAATCGATTTCTCAATTTAAAATATTAAATAAATTGGCGGCAGTAAATAGCCTGATGAGTTTTATTGGAGAAGGAAACCAGATGGTAAGAAAACGAACAAATAATGATTTCACTGACCAATTTTGGGCACATGACCCAATGACTACAGTAATTGCATCACCCAACTTGAATTAAGATGGCATTGTGGGGACATGCTCATCTTTGGTTGTAAAGATCAGGAATATGTAAAGTGGCATTAAAACAGTCGTGGTAAACTGGAAAATCCCACTCAAACACCCTCCCCCTTGCAGCAGATCCCCTTAAGTGATCAATACTACAAAGTACATTAGAGTCGTTGTAGTGAGAGTATTTTCTGATCCTCACTTGTCGAAGAATGAGGGAAAGATGTGACAGAATCCAAAATGTCGAGAATGTCGAGCTCAGAGATACTTACTTCAACTATGCAAGACACAGGAACGTCAAACCAGTTGTGTGAAATTGGTCATCACAAATAAAAATGCCCACATAAGAAAAAATTTCACAGGGCTGGTCTGAAAAAAGTACAAAAGCTCTAAAAAATGAAAGTATAAAAGGGCACCGAGATTGTCTTTTGAGCAGAGAAATTAAAACAAAACGAACAAAACAAATACAGAAGAACTAAAAATATCAGCAGTTGTGATAGACTGCTGATCTAATGATGGGCAGTGTGGGAAGGGGAACATTGATGTGACTGGTGAGAAGGTTGTGGAGTATCATCAGGTAGAATATTAGCACCAGGTACAATGTGAAGGTAATCAGGAGGTGCAGAATCATGAGGTAGTGGCATAGGAGGTAAGTCAGGAACAGCAGGTACATAAAACTGGCGGAGAATGGGACAATTGACCTGACGGCATGGGTGTTGACGCAAACTGCGGCCAACTTCCGAAGCTTCGCCTATGTCTCCAAGTTTTTGAAGGATAGTTTCTATCATCTCAACAGAGAAAGTTAGGCAGTGGCATATTGCATCATACATGACAATGATTGACATTCCTGCAGGAAGAGAGTGAGGGTCCCTTTTTGAACACAAGTAGCGGTGCCATACATGGTAGCCCATGGCCGCATCCCGTGGAGGATGGTTCGCAACAGGGTGTCAGGAATGGTGTAGTCAGTGGCGCTAGTGAAATTGACATTATAAGTGTCTCTGTACAGTTGGTAAAGGGAAAGAGCTGCCTCATTAGCCATTTGGGCAGCACCGGATGGTAGTTGGATATTAAGGCGAGATAGAAGATTAAAAATATCAGGCTCCACCAACGTTCTAGGCCTGAAGAACCTTGCAGGTCAATTAGCTCGTGGGGCTGATGAAGTAGCAGGTTGTGATGTATAAGCAGACATGGATGGTACAGAAGTGGAAGTAGTTGAAGTTATGCTAGAAGAAGGAAGCTGAGTAGTTTCACTTGTTGTGGTAGACAAGATGGATTGCCATATTACCAGAACTTGCTGAACAGGTGAAGGAGGAGGAGGTTGAGCTGCAGCTGCAGCAATTAGCTGGCACTGTTGCTGAAACTGATCAGGAAGTGTCAGAAAAGAAGTAGGATAGGCAGCCCTGTGGTGCCTGATAGACAATGGTAGGCTGTGGTGTGGCATAAGCCACTGGAGGAGGAGGGAGTTGAACAGAAAACTGATACTGAGAAACAACAGGTGGTTGATACTGTTGCTGAATATAAGGCTGGTAGATGGGAGCAACAGCTGTGGTTAGCTGTTGTGGTGCACCAAAACCAGGTGGAAAAAAAATGGGAAACAGAGATGGAATAGTTTCTATAGGAACCTTAGGAACATATTGTTTCTGAGGTTGTGATGTAATTACAGGTTTTGCAGAGGCCTGGGGTTGTGAAAAACACTGAGGCATGACTCTAGAATGATGAGATTCCTATTGCTGAGCAGGTGTGGATTTAGGCTTAGTTGTAGGTTTAGTCTTGGAAGCCTTGGCACCTTTTCGAGCAGCTGGAGAAGACTTTGCAGTTGGTTTGTGAGATTTGCCAGATTTGTCCTGAGGCTCAATCTTCCATTTCTTTAGTTGACTAGATGTCAAGGATGTGAAAGTCAGTGACAACTTTAGTTCCTGTTTGGATCTGAGCTAACGCATCAGTGAGGTCTTCATGAGTGAGTGTAGGACCAGAAATTGGAGTAGCAGAAGTGGAAATTGAAGGCTTTCTGACTACTCTGGCGGCAGCAACCTTAGGTATATGAAAAGGTTGCATAGGTTTCACATGTGAAGACTGTTGAACTGCAGAAGTTGAAAGTTGAGGCTATGCTGGAACTTGAGATTGCGGCATGGCACTCACAGGTTGAGGTTGAGGAGAAACAGATGTTTGAATGGTGAGAGTGCCAAAAAGATTTGTTTGAACCATCACTGGCTGACCCATGGTTAGGGCAGGAATGGTAGGAAGAGGACCAAAAATAGATGTAAACAGAAAGTTATAGGTAAGTTACGGCAAGAGACTAAGCTCTCATGGGCTGGGTGACACGTTAGCTGGTGGGACAGACAGACCGGCCTGTCACCTAATCTGAAAGGCTATGCAGTACAGATTTAGGTCAAGGTATACATGTTCATCGAGGTCAATCGTGGATGTATCTGTTGGTACTACGGGTGGTTGCTGAGGTTGAACAGAAAGTGATGTAGAAATTAGAGAAGGTGGCAAGGTCATGGAAACAGATGTGGAAACTGTAGGAGCAATGACCTGTGGTTGAGTTGGTGGCTCAGTTGAAATAGTTGTAGGTTCAGTAGCTGAAGTAACTGAAACTATTGAAGGAACTTGTGACTCAGCTTGAGACTCAGTCTGCAGTTCTTCAGTTTGGTTCAAATTGATAGTGAGATTTGAGAGTCACCTCTCTTCCTCAGTCAAAGGAGGAGATGGTGTGTCCAGTGTGACAGTGAGTGCCTGAGATTGAAGGTCAGCATCAGACATGATAACGAAAACTTGGGCTCCTCTGAGGCGAGTGTAAGCTCCATGTCGGATTCGACTTGGGTCGAAAGCTATGTATCTTCAGAAGTGGGAGTTGACTAAAGATTAAAGTTGAGAATAGCAGAAGGTGGCATCAAAATATTGTATAGTGGTAGAACACGTATTCATTTAGACATCTAGGAAAAGTAGTACTGAGGGTTACTTGCCTAAAGGGGATCCTGGTGTAGCAAGTTCGAATTATCTATGGCCATTATAGTTATGGAGACTAGAACAGGTCATAGGGTGAAATGATTAGTGACATGAGTGACAGATTCATGCCCGAATTTAGATTCAATTCGAGGCAACGTTGCCTTAAATGGCCACAGGATGTGCACAAAACAAAACAAAGCACCCTCCACATTGTTCCAGCATTGGAGAGTGAAAAACTTCCCAAGTTCATCATCCATGCCCCTGAGGGCATTAGGAATAGTCTTTTCGACATTTTCATATTCCTCTAATGAACATGGCAAAGTTAACAGAGCAGGTAGTAGAAGGTCAATAGTTAAGATGTTGAGGTTGATATTGGTAACTGTTCTTGTACTGATTTCTCCACTCCAGTTGATTCAACGCCATGCAGTCAGTGAAGGGGTCAGCTTCACAAGGTATCAGGTCAGATGTGGAAATAGAATCAACAAGGTTGTGGAAGACCTGTTGAAGATCATACCTGTAAGACCTCCGATCAGTTGGGGGGGAAATGATTTTGGGTACAGGGTTGGCCAAGTTGGGGGAGGGGTCCCCCCCAAACCCACCCCAAGTACAGGTATGTTGAAGATAGTGCATCGACATAGGTGCGCCCAGAGCATAGTGCAGATTGGCAGTGGTACTGGATCAAACAGCTGTGGCTATGGCCATTTACAGATCGACAGCATCATCAAGAAGCTTGGGATACTCTTCTGATGACTGAGCATCACCAGGTTGAGTAGTGCAAAGATGCCTATGTTGATTTCAGGATAATTTAGGAGGAGGAGGTGGAAAAGCAGAATGTTGCAATATTCTTAAAGGTGCTGCACCATTGGTCGGTTTTGGGAGCACGTTGGCTGACCATGGGTGGGATGTATGGCTTGTGTGAAAAGATAAGAGAGGGCCAACAGTGCTTCATCCCGCATCACTGCCGGTAAAAATTCCGTCCACAGTGTGGGGTTATTAGGGATGTCTAAGCTAGTATTTATCTTAGAGTTTGAATCTAACCCATGGCAAATAAGAGCCCTTGCAATATGGTCAATAATGTGAGGGTGGAATAAGTCATAAGGAAAGACTTGGGTGGGGCAGAAGATTTTGTCAAAGAAACCATAGTGACCTAAGGCGAGATATAGCAGAATTGGAAAGAAAGCGTCTCAACCCACATATATCAGCTTTTCTCCAAACAGTTCATGTTCAGAAGGGGTTGTGTAATATGTGGGGTTTTTAGAGAAGTCATGGTGAAAAGAAACGGTGTCCCATGCCTACCTGCAGGTTATGCATGCTTTGAGAGCATGATGCTCAGGGAAAAAGCCCATAAGCCTGGCTTTTTGGAAATGATCTGGATCCTTCTCAATTACTTTGATTAATTAAAAAAAGGTCGACCATAAGTATCTTGAAGATAACTGTAGGTTCAGCATTGTGGCTCTCAATATGAAACTTAGGACCTACAAAAGAATAGAGAGTACCCCAGTCCTTGTCAGCATCGAAAGTTGCGACAATGGTGTGGGTTTTGTTAAAGTGCTTAAAGAAGGCTGTCCAATCACCTCCTGTGGCCAAGGGAGCTTAGAAAATGAGAGCTCAGCCATCTGGATAGGAAAGTTGGATGTAGCAAGGGAGTTTTGGTGTCAGTGTTAAATGGTATAAAAGAAGAATGTTGAAACTTTGACAGGTCTGATGTGTTAATCGATTCCATGTCAAAGCTGATCAGAGTATATTTCCCAAAATTGAGCATCTGCACTGTGGCCAAGGCTGAGTGCAGGTTACCCAGGAGTACAAACTCTGGGGAGGTAATGAAACTAGGAGAGTGCTGGAACAGTGACATATACCACTGTTCCAACTCTCTTACCTGAACAAGCCATTTGACATTAAACTCTGAAAACACTCAATCTATATTATACACATTACTTAAGAGAAGATCACTGAGAGCTGGTACTTGGATAAAGATACTTGAACAGATGTGGAATTTAGAAAATATAGTTTTTGACCAAAAGTAATGAAAAATAAGGAAAGTAGTTTGTGAAGATTTGGAAATGAAATTATTTGAGAATATGATGATGAGAGTGTTTTGAACTTTGGAAAATTAGTTTTAGTTTATGTTTTGAAAAATTTGAAAAGTTTTGACTTTTCAGAAATTTTAGTATTTTGTTTAAATTTGAGATTTTGGACAGATGGTTTTCTCGATTATAGGCTTGAGCACGACCTTCACTGCCAAAGTTAACTTGAGATTAACTTTACAAGCAGTCTCCAGCCTCAGTGTTGGAAATTGCGCGAGCTAGGCCAAGGCACAACAATTTATCAGGTCCGTGGAAAATGACCACTGGAAGTCTTATTGGCTCTCAGGCAGTCAGAACATGAGCACAGTGGGAAACTCAAACCAGAAAGACCGAGGAAAAGGAATGTGCACATAAAAGCTTAAAAATGCATGCAACTTACCTTCCACAAAAAATGAAACATCATTTTGACATCCCGATGATTTGGCCCAAGCAGCATACTGCTCCTGAGTGTTGATGCCACTGCTAAATATCCACAGCAGCTGGCAATCATAAGGCAGCAGCAGGGGCGGCAGCCCAATGTCTACAGAAATAGCCGGTTGCGCCATAAACTAATCTCAAAATTTTTTGAAAGCTAAAATTTGGGGAGCAACTTTGAAATAAAAATTTTCTAAGCTAAAGAAAGAAAAAAAATAAAGCAATTGCAACAAATTCAAAACAAAAACAAGCATCATGCAAGAAGTGAAATCCTGAAGGTCTTCCAAGGTCTCCTCTTAGAGGTTTGAGGGTCAGTGTCAGGCTTAACTGAGCTGAATGACCACTCACAGTTCAGAATCTACAGCTACAGGTAAGTCCCTCTACTTATGTCCATAGGGTAGATACAGGAGTCTACACCAGTAATGCAGTCATGAAGGGACATGTATATACACCATGTTTAGCATGCATAATATACAACTCAAGATATGTTTGAGGAAGTAGTCTGAGCTGAAAAAAGTTGGTTGTTTGGGGGGACTATACCCATTAATACAATACAATGCAGAAGTGAGGTGCCAAAAATAATAAGTTTTAGAGCTTTCGGTAATTTGTGAAAAACAGATATGTACAGAAAAAAAATACAGATACGTGACTAAGTTAACTTAATTATTAGCCTTGGCAGATGGCTGTGGAGGACCACCGGCTTCAGCTAAAAAGATTTCCCCAGCAGATCATGGAATATAATTTTTAAGGTGAGATGTGGACACAATTTGAGGCTTACCAAGAGAATCTAATGCATCAATAGCGACAACATTATGCTCAAGAGTAGAAGTGTCAGTAACAATGTATGGGCTGATGTAGTGGGGCTGTATCTTATTGCCTTTCTCAGAGTTAACCAGTAACACGAGATGGTTTATGACGATCTCGCAATGTTTGGCTTTCTTATCATAGTAGGATTTGCTGATGGTTGCAGCTCTTTACAGGTTTTCGCTAACGTTATTATACAGATTCAGATTATATTGAGTGATAATATTCAGTTTTTAGAGCAGCTCATAGAGTGGTGCCGATAAGGTAGTGAGTTTAGGAATAAAGCCCTTGCACTATTGTACAAGGCCAAGAAAGCTTTGCATCTGCTTTCTGGTACTCAGAAACTGGTAATCGCAAATAGCTTTTACCTTATCTGGATCAGTGGAGATGCCATCAGCATTGAGAAGGTCAAAAAAGAAATTTGACTTTACAAGGTAGAAATTCACATTTGTCAGGTCTAAGAGTGAGATTAGCATCTCTGAGTGCTTTGAAGATCATCTGAATGTGTTCAAGATGCTCTTTGAAGGTTCTTGAGAAAACAATAATATTGTCAATGTAAACTAAACAGATTTTACAGATATTAGAGTGAAGAATTCTTTCCATCAGATGTTGAAATTCTGCACCAGCATTTTTCAAGCCAAAGGGTAGAACCTTAAAGCGAAAAAGTCTTTCCTGGCAGATGAAAGTAGTTTTGTCACAAGATTCAGAGTCAAGGGGAACTTGCCAGTAGCCTGCTCTCAGATCCAAAATTGTGAAAAAACTTTGCATTTCCAGTTACATCTAAGTAATCATCAATTTGAGGAATTGGAAAATGATCACAAGGTGTAACTTCATTAATGCCTCGATAGTCAACTAGATGGTGCCAAGAACTGCCCTTCTTTTTCACTAGAAAAAGAGGAGCAGCCCAAAAGGTCCATGAAGGTTCAATGAAGTCTTTATCGAGCATTTCTTGAATGTGAGACTTGACTACAGGACATTGTTCAATGGGAGCATGATAGTAGTGTCTAGCAATGAGTTGAGCATCACCAGTATTGATGTTTATGGTGAGTTCAAGAGTAAAGGTAGGAGGATCACCAGGTAAGCTGAAAACATCCCGATACCTTTTGAGTATCTTATTAGCTTCAGCCTTCTGAGTGGGCGAGACAAGGGTATTTTGGGTCATTTTTTGGACAGCTAGATGAAGTTTTTAAGGATCAGAGGTATTAGGTAAAGAGTGATCTAATGCAGTAGGTTGGTGATTGGCCCAATCCGGTTCTGATGCAGCTACAGCAACACAAGTAAGGCAACTTTCTCGTGAGCCAGTGTGCGACTTCTCCAAGGAGTGGTTTACAATAGCAACTACTTGTTTAGTAGAGGCTTAAGACAGTTTCCAGAATTGTTGACAAACAGAAGTGGACAGGTTCCATTACAGATATTAATCAACAAAGTCTCTATGGGAAATTCTTCGCAGTTAGAGGTGTTAAGTGCAGGTTGAACTATAAGATCAGGTATGGATGTGTCTGTTTATGAAAAAACATGACCATGAATTCAGTTTTGAGAATAAGATTGAATCTTAACAGTAGCAGGAATGACAATAAAGATAGGTTAGGCGAGTTCAGCCATTATTAAATTGATGGGATCAACAACTGTGGGAGTGTGGGTTTGAGCAGGTTGATCAGAGGATTCAGCTTCAATCTCTTTGACTTGCTCATCACTTTCAGATGATGGATAGTTGGAGAATGGGTTGTGAATTGGAATTTCTTCCATGATAAGTCCTTCAAGATTGGCGAGAGTAGAAATGATTTCAGGTG
Organism: Romanomermis culicivorax; assembly: GCA_963922205.1. Taxonomy (NCBI): domain Eukaryota; kingdom Metazoa; phylum Nematoda; class Enoplea; order Mermithida; family Mermithidae; genus Romanomermis; species Romanomermis culicivorax. The sequence continues at coordinate 227,785 of CAWUHX010000166.1, read as the reverse complement.
AGTTAGGCAGATGTCTAGGAATTATGGTATGAGGTTGCCATTTATTGGCTATCTCAATGTATCCTATCTCAAAGTTCAGAATGGCTTTGACATCAGGGTGAGCGAGAAAATCAGTACCAATGATGCACTGGTCCCCAGTGTCATCATCGAGAATGACGCATTTGACAAGATGCTGACCAAAATCAGATTCCATAGTAAATAGAACGGGACCATGGGTCTTTACCACTGCTCCATCTGTGACACATATATGTCCACAGACAGGTAGAGGGGTATCTATCATTTCAAAAGCTCTTCTTACAAGGTTAGATGATAATACAGAACACTGAACACCAGTATTGATGAGAAGATTTGCAGTTATGCGTCTGATTTTGATAAGAATCAGAAAGGCATTAGCAGGGAGATAGTTTTTTACATAGTTACCAGAGATAGGAGTACAATTAACAATATGGCATATTGTGGGGTATGCGATCCAGGGATCATTCCCTGAAATGTCTTCCACATCCCAACTAATGATACCAGGACAGATGAGAGTGGCATTAGCAGAATTATCAGACTTAGAATCAGTTTGAACCATATTTGAGAAGGTGGTTGAGAAACTGATTCAGATTGTTGAGTAGGTTCAGTAGTACTAGAAGTCAAAGTTTGAGATTGAGGAGCAGATAGTGCAAATGGATTAGAGGTTATCTCAGTAAAACACCTATTATTAGCAGAAAACTCAGCCCAAGGGTTTGCCGGAGCAGTCCCATTGGGGTAAGTATGATACTCAATAGGGAAATTAGCAAAATGTTACTGAGGAGCAGAAGTGACAACATTACAAACATCCACATTGCAGTTAGCATATGTGCTAAAATACGAACCACGACTGTGATGGTAATACAAGGTTGCTCTATTACTGTAGCTGCCACTGTTGTTTCTCCAATTTAGGTTGATGCCAACATCATTGCCAAAGTTCGGATTGTAACAGTTTTGATACTTATTAGCAGTGTAAGGGACTATTTGACAGTTAGTAGAAGGTTGAGTTTGAGGATTAACGCACTTTAACCGTTTACAATCTGCGGTGCTTTTATGAGCTTCACACCATCAATCGGTGGTTTGAACAGATAAAGGTCAGTTTTGATCTCTACTTTGAGATGGATCATAACAATAATGAAAGTCAGAAGGATTATCAGAATGTGATTGATCATGGCTATGTGGTGCCAAAAAATCCCAGTGGGCAGCGTTATCACAACTTCTATTAGTCGGATATTGAATGCGAGAAAGGGGAGAATCAGAAGTGAAGGAAGGTTGCCTTTCATTATGAACTCCATCAGTGATTTGCTGAAGAAGATCAGTAATCTTACCTACAGGAACAGTAGCTTCACTAAGGGAGATTCGAGGTTTATCAGAAGTGGAATTATCAGAATTACAATTAGGAGAATGTGACTGAGGAAGATGTCTTCTATCATAGTGTCTTTGAGAAGGAGGAGTAGGAGAATGAGGTTGAGAATGAGGATCAGCTTGATTGATGAGAATGGGTCATTCTGCAGCACAAATCCCAGCTTTTGTAGCATCTAGAATCTTACGAGCTTCAGAGATAGCAGTGGCAACTTGTTGATCAGTAGAATATTCCTGCACAGCATCACCAATTGAGATTAGGTAGATAATAGGCATTTTCATCAAAAATGTCTTGATGACTTTCTCATGGTGGAATTTTTTACCTTTATCTTGAAACAGAAGTTGAATGTAGGTCATGACTTGACTGAGAAAAGCGGCAGGGTCTTCCCCTGAGGGTCTAACTCATCTTCGAGAGCCATCTTATCACAGTTAGGAGTGAGAGAAAATATTTATATGTGCTTAGCTTCTTCATAATCATTGATGTCCTGAATGGTATCAGTAGGAGCATCAGGAGTTAGTCTGCGAAGTGCGCTGATCTTGACATAATTACTCAAGTCAAAACTAAACTCACTTTCGAGACAAATGAAGAACCATAATAATTGCTTATCACAGGTAGCTTTGCTTATACAGAGAGGATACATATTCTTAACTATTCCTTCATTTCAACTTCCCTCATCACCATGTGATGGGTAGCAAATATCAGCAGTGTGATAACTATAGTTATGTGAAAAGTTTCAAGGAGGATAGTCAGAAAAACCAGGAGGAGCAGTGTGCGAGGAATTGTGAGGTATATGCTCTTCTTTGATTACCGAAGAATCCCAGTGACTAGGAGGATTAGATTGATTAGAATTATGAGTTTTTAACTTAATTATAGAAGCTATAGCAGGTATGTGAGATCTTACTGATCCAGTAGTAGTGGCAGATATACTATGAGAAGTGACATTATCAGATTGAGGTACAGAAAGAGGAGGGATACTTGAATTACCTACTTGAGTTAGAGTAGACAGAGTAGCAGAAGTGGCAGAAACAAAAAGATCCATTAAACTATTCAAAGTAGCAGACATAGTGGTGGTTTAATTATCATGCTTTGCCTGAAGTTTGTTTAGGAGTCGCAGATTTCATTCGTCACTTTCTCGGGCTTTGTCTTCAACAAAAGGGAGAATTTGACTAACAGTAGCAGTAGTAGGAATATTTTGTTGAACTGACTTAGTAGCTTCTGCCAGGGCAGCTAACTGCGCTGAAGCTTCCACTCCAAAATTCTCAATCTCAGCAGTACAGACATCACTGATGCTTTTAGGCTGTGAGGGCCAGATGAGGGCAGTAATGAATAATCAACAGTTGCAGAATCAGAATCAGAAGAAGCAGGTTGAAAAGAAGTTTGCTGAGAGCTTGAAATGGCACAGCCCGACAGCAAGAGCTGAATTTGGGAGATATTGTTGGCTTGAGAACTGGTAACCCCAATAGGGGCAGTTGCTGATTGAAAAATCAGAGCTGCAACTGACTGAGGCGACAGCACCAAGGAAACTGGATTAGCAGGGGTAGTTTGAGCTGAATTCAAAATATTAACTACATTAGGAGACTGAGCAGTTGAGTTTTGAGATACCTGAGTGTGATTACTCGGTGCCAGATTTGCTAATAATTGCGTCTGATCCAGAGCATCCTGTGGACTCAATCTCACCTGTGGTAGAGTGAGAGTCGATGGTGCAACTATCAGAGCATCTTGTGTGGGTTGCACAGAAACAGAAGTATTTGAGGACTCAGATGCGAATAGTGAAGTGCTATGTGCCATTTGGGTGACTAGTGAAGTGCTATTTGCAGGTGGGGTATGAGGAATTTTTTGAGAACTTGTTAGCATTTTATCAAAACTGGGAAAGTATCCTAAGGCAGATGTCGTACGAGGTCTAGCCTCCAGAATTTGATTAAAAGTTAAGGAAACTAGGCCTCAATGCAGAGAAGATAAGTACTTAATAAACCTAAACCGATCACCAGTGTTATATTTTAAAAAATCTTTTCTCCTTTTATTTAGGGACTTTGTGTGGTGATCCACCAAGAATTGAGATTGATTTTGAGCCAAGAAAAATTTTGCAGGAGTTTGTCCAAGAGGTTCAGACCTTAATATTAAGACTTACTTCGCGTTGGGTGGGGGCATGTATGCCTTTTGACAAAACCGAAAAATGCTCAAAAATAATTCGCAAATCAAAATATTCTAAATTGAGAAATCGATTTCTCGATTTAAAATATTAAATTAATGGGTGGCAGTAAAAAGCGCGAGGAGGTTTATTGGAGAAGGTGACCAGAATGTAAGAAAACAAAAACCATTATTAATTTCACTGACCAATTTCTGGCACACAAAGCAATGACTACAGTAATTGTGTCAACCAGTTTGAAATAAGATGGCATCGTGGGGACATGCTCATCTTTGGTTGTGAAAATCAGGAAAAGTTGTGGTAAACTGGAAAGTGCCACTACAACAAAAACCCCCTCCACCAAAAAATCATGAAAATACGCTTGTTTACACCCAAGATAAAATTTTGAGCAAAGTGACCACGTCCATTGAATTCCCCATGATCGAAAACCCTAGCAACCAAAAAATCCCAATAAGGCCACCGGTTCAATTGAAACTGCAAAAAATTCTGACACTGTAGTGCATTATGCTGCAAAACATTATTTTTTTGAAGCCGTAAGTATTATATAACAAAACTGCCAATTTTCTCGTTTCCAGGAACTTTGAACCACCATATAATTGAAGTGAGGCCATATTTTTAAAAAATGAAAAAGCACATTTGGGATTCCACCGGCAAGATGCTTAGGCCTAAGTATGGAGCTTGGATATGGCACACCCATTGCGGGGCATGGTGTAACAGGGAGCTCTTAAAAATTGCATTCTTTGCATTTTTTGGGGCCCCACCAAGCACCCCTTGCAGATACAGGCGAAATGACAAAAGGCACCCCATAGTTTGCCCCTATGCCCGAGGTTATGCAAAAAAGCCAAAGGTTCTAGCTCTTACCATTTTGGCTCTAGGGTGGGGGGGACATGAAATTTGGGGGTCAAGTATATTATAGGTTGACGCTATCGCGCCACCTATGATATCAAATTGGTGAACATTCATGATATTCCAAGTGTCAAGTGGTCATTTGTTTATAAAAGCAAAATCGAAAATTATAGAGATGGGACAGATCTACTTTTCTGACCATGTGGTAAAATTTGCTTTTTGGGAACTGGATCTTGAAAATTGTAATAATCGAATATGGGTCGGGATTGGGATATAAAATGGCAGATCCGTCCGGATCCAGAACCTGTGCATTAGACATATAACATACATACGGTACGGACAACTGCACTACATAATCACTGTATAGCACACATATAGTATTTTAAATCAAATTGTATAAATTCACATTTCTCTCATTACAATATTGGTAATATTCAGACGGTATTTTCAGCCTCATCCAACACTTCATACTGTACAGAGTAACTGATTTCAAGTTACTGATGAAAACAAGGTGAAAATAAATGAATGATGAACGATACCCTTGAGAAGTGGGGAAGGCACAGGTAACCAAAAAAGCATTTGGAAATGAGTAAAGTTCAAAGAATTCTAGGAAAGATTCACATTGTATAAGTATATAAAGGAAGTGCACCCTTAAAAAAGCAATATTAGAGTCTCCAAATATCTTCATTTGAAGGTGCCCAGAAAATTAGCTCAAACGATCCAAAAATTAAAACGAAGCATGGAGTTCAGAGCATTAACATTCTTGGATAAGTCATTCGGGTCAATAAGAAATGAAGAAGTGACATGTAATTGTTATTTTTACAGAACTAGCTCTTTGCAGTTTTCTTTTTGAAACTTTTTAGAGGCTATTGAATTCCAGATAGATATATTGGATTTTTCAGTAAAATTTTTGTTCAGATTAATGAATATAATTTTAAATCGCTCACATTTTACAAGAAGATTCTGTTTGTATATCACAAGATTTTAAGGAAATTTCGTTCAAACTTTCATTACAGGCATATGTGATGGTTAGTGATTTTGTCAACAATATCATCAACGCTTTAAATGATTATAAATTGGAAAATATTGACTGTGCAGCTCATCAAATGAACTTCATAATAACCTGAGGTCGGGATTGTGCCTCATTTTGGCGCCCGTCTCGCTTTGGCGTCCAATGTTGTAGGCGCCAAAGTGAGACTATCGTCTTACTTTGGCGCCCATTGTTTAGTAATGACTTTTCTTGGATGTCTTAACTTGGCGCCCATCTCACTTTGGTGCCCTATCATCCTCTTCTCTGAGAACACTGTAAATTGTAGGATTTCGCACAAAATTCACACGGTAATAAAGATTAGTGTGAATGTCGTTGAATTTTCAATTATTGTCAAAAAATTAATTACAAAGATCTTGTTGTCAACTTTGCTGAATTACTGAATTGTGAGATTTTATTCTATTTATTTATTTATTTTTCATATATATTATTTTTTTATTTATATATTATATTTTTATTTATTTACTATTTATTTAAGTAAGAAGTGACCACCAAATTATTTTATTGCCTTACAAAATATTTTCGGCAGCTTTGAGCATTTCATGTTTGATACACTAAGCTTCAACTTCGGATCGGGTAAATGGCACACAAAGTGGATTGTGACTGTGATCCGGATTTGATTGCACCCTGCCTTCATGAACTGTAGCACGACCCATGTGATTCCATGACTGTTGCAAGAAACGCATTCGAAGTACATGACTTCACCACCAATGACTAATCGTTTCACTTTTTTCTTTTTGAAAAAATAAAAATTATCCGGATTAACTCTACTTTCACAAACCAACATTGACATTTGACCTTGCAAAGACAAGATAAAGCGGGCTTCCCTGAAATCAGCCATTTTAGCTTTATGAAAAGTGTTTTTATTAAGTGAAGTTTAGCAGGATAACTGATTATTTTATTTTTCAACATTTAGAGAGAGAAAAATTCAGGGTGGCCTGAGCTATTTATAGCCATTATCAGACTGCCCCATAGGGAGGGGTATGAGGGGGGTATTACCCCTACCTAAAATCCTTAGAATTGATCACTAGTTGCCTAATTTGGAGACAAAATGACGTGCCTAGTGGACATTTAGCTACACTACCCCCACAAATTTTCAACTCTACCCCTACCTGAAAAATCTGACCTTGGGGACCTCTGGCCATTATGGCAATATAAAACTGCGCGTAAAATTTGCATAGATGAAGGCACATGGCTTGTTTATTAGGATATACAATGCGCCAAAATAGGACGGGCGCCAAAGTAAGACGGGCGCCAAAATGAAACGGGCGCCAAAGTGAGACGGGCGCCGAAGTTAGACAGGCGCCAAAGTGAGACTGTACCGAGGTCGGCGAGAAAAATCTTGAATAATAATCACAAAGATGATATTTTAAGCAACACTCATATTTACATTTCCAGCATAGAATTTGGTGAAAAGAGGCAAGGGCGTTCAAGACTGATGCAGTTGAAAAATTCTACATATAATTGGGTTAATGTTGGCTTCAAACTTTGTAAAAAATTTGAATAAGTATATTGAAATTGTTCTAATGACCGGTTCTCAAGCTTGAACAATATCGAATACAGATGAAAAAAATTTTCTCTTACCGGATTCGGATCTGAACAATTCAAGTGATCGGACCCAGACCCAGGAAAGTCCGGAACTCCGTCCCATTCCAACAGAATAAGACTTCCCTCTTAAAAATAGCACCGACTAGCTCTTAAAGTTTTCAGATAGCAGTATACAAAAACATAAAAATATCATCAATTTTGCTGCACATTTGCTGTAGCGCAGATATCTATTTGTATGCAACTTTAATAACTACACTACCTCAAATGGCTAACCACGAGAGAAAGGCATCCAGGATGCCCAAAATTGCCTGGCAACAGTAGTACAGTCTCATCACTACGTATTTCTCACTTGAACTTTCACTTTGGCTTCAGCTGACTCATCAACGTTTGCATCTTTCGGCTTGGTCGAAACAGTTTTTCTTCCCTTCTTGACCACGTTATTATTTTTATTGGTCAAAATTGTATTATTATTATTTCTACTGGCGTCCGAACAACGTTGTTTTGGGTCTTGCTTTTTTGCTTTCATTTCCTCTCGCCTTTCGCGCCATCTATGGTAATAAACCATGAACTTTCGTTTAGCTTTTCGCGCCAAATGCCCAATATATTTTATCAAAGCTCGATAAACGCTATCATTACCAACTTGATCGCTGTCGGCTAAAATTTTAAGTAAGGTTTTTGGCAACATTGTTGATACACGAAACGAACTTAATAGACACGAAAATATTTTAAGATTTTTTCTTCATAAAAGTAAGTCATCATTTTGTATTTTCTAGCGCGGCGCTAATACAGTTGGACCTGTGCTAATGAAAATTTTGGTCGCGCTAAGAAAAATTCACAAAAATTAAGAAAAATTACCGTCTGCGCTAATGAGTATGCCGCCAAAAACACACTGCATCAACTCTTTTTTAAAAAATTATTCATGTTGGACCGGAAAACGTATGCACTGAAGTCTTCTTGAAGCATGTTAACAGGAGTACGTATCGTATCGGTAGACGTGATGACTGTAATCTCAGCAAAAGGTTATCGAATCATACAGAAATGCTATTAAACCGAGTTTCCGGTGAAATTTTTTCGTGATTCAAAAACTCATTGTGTCAATGTCACTGTTTTCATATTATTGACGCACATAGACTGCTCGAGGAAAGATATCGCGCCCTTTCGGCCATCATACGCTCAGTTTCTCGACGCTTAGTCTCCGCAAACTGCGTTGCAATGACCACGAGACACAAATTGATCATAAAGAAAGCACCAATCTGAAAGCAACAAAAAATTAAAAACCGTGATAGTAATAAGAACGATTTGGAATTTACCACAATGAGCAAAACGAAGTAGACCCAGTTCCAGAAGGAATGTGTATCTTGTACATAATACATTATTTCGGACCAGCCTTCTAAGCTGATGACCTGGGAAAAATTGTAAAAGTTTTGAGATTGCTAGATTTCAAGTCATTCAGTAGGAATTCTATCATCGGAGCCATCAGGCGATGCTGGTTGAGAAGACTTGTAAACAGCTTATGGAAAATGTCAACTGTAGTGGAATTTTACTACGCTCAAGGTCATAGATTTAATTGATGTGGAAGTGCCATAGCAACCCATAGCAATCGTCGGTCAAATTGTGACCCAGATGTGCCAATCATACGGCCAACTTTGAAGTGCCCATAGGAACCTCACCTATTTGGACAAACAATTAAAAACTGTCGATTTCTAGTAGGAAATGATTATTTTTGAACAAAGATCAAACTTGTCATTTTTTCGACGTTTCACGCCACAAACACCAATTTTAATGGTTTTTAGGCAATAAAAACCATCTTTTAACATCTTTTCAAGCTTTTCACATAAAAAATTCGAAAATATTTTCCTCCAATGATTAGAATTTCGGGCTGCCGATGACATAACCTACAAGAACGAGACTAATCCCCCGCAGATCCTGGAACTCAGACACATGTATGTTCAAAGCATTTACTAGAAATATTGAAACCCATGCAAATCCAATGTTGTCGAAACTGATTGATCCTTGGAAAGGATTTCTACTGGTTGGTTTGCATACTGTATAATACTGTGCAAAATTAATGCAACTTGTGTTGCTTTGTGTGAAATTTTCTTTGAGTAAATAATCGATCGTTAAATTGCACCTATAACGACAAAAATGAAATCTGTACAGCATAAGAAAAATAAGGAGGAAGTGTTACTTTGAATTTCCAAGCATCGTTGGAACTGGTCCTGGGCATCTGTGCATGCCATTATTGTTAGGTAATGAGCAAATATATTCCATGCCTGTTTCTTCTGATGTGTAATACATTGGCAAATCGGTAGCCGATAAAGCCCTAGACGAAAAAAAATTTTTATTTTCTTAATTTGACATATTTTGGGTTAAATGAATGTCGAAGAAATGAAGTCAAAAATAAGGTGGGCAAAAAATTAAGGCACGATTCTTACGTTGAATTTAGCGTAGGATAATCAGGTGTACACCTATTTCTCAGTAGGCCAGCCCACAGTTGAACGCCTACAATACCGAAAATGAAGAAAACGAAGAAACATAACAGAAGGACGTTGCCGAGCATCGGCAAAGTGTCGAGTAATAAATTAACGAGTATCCTCATGCTAGGTACTCGATTAATTGCGCGTAATGGTCGTAATACTCGAATAGTCCGAATTGCCGTCAAGTTAACTGTACTACCCAAATATTCGTCCAGGAGGAATTCCATACATCTCAAAACAAAGAATCACTAGAGACGCAAAAATTGTTGAACTTAATGTCATGTATAAAAATTCCAAATTTTACAAATCGGAAAACGCAGACCTACGCTGAGATGCATGACAGAATTTGTTGCTAAATATTTCATTGCTAAACTTCTTCAAAAAATTTTGGTGAATTCTTAAGGATAAATCCTATAAATTATTTTATAGAAAATTTTCACATTGCTACTGAATTTCAACTTTTATCGGTCACAATCCGAAGAACTCAAATAATAGTGTAGCTGATGCCTCATTAACTATCATTCAAGTTACTAATTATATTGTAATGTTCCACTGTAAGGTGTAAATTGTCTGATCTTACCCGGCTAACACAATAAAGCAGTCCAAACGATTCCACGTTTCAGACATATATCCCACTGGACCAAAAAGCCCATAAGCAAGCATTTTGATAAGCTGAGAAGGAAAAAAATCCATAAAAACGGCTTTTATGTAGGAATCACAATAACACCAACAAATGATTCTCAAATCCTAATGAAATTAAGATGAAAACCGTTATTGTCATGAATCTTAAAAAACCCCATCACAAATGGAATAAAAAAAAATCAACTAATATCTCAGCTAGAACTAAGTTGTTGCATGGAACTTTGCATGACTTTTGTAGTGTCTCATATGAGAAAATTTTATGTTATAACGACGTTTAGCCAAGATTTGATTGCATTGTAGAAAATGACAAAAAATAGTGCTTTTTCGGCTGACTTTTCAGGATGTTTCCACCGGCTAACTGAAGTAGTGTAAAGTGAATCTTTTTCAAAGGGTGCTAGGCCATCAAGTCGACTATGCGGCCAGCGATTTACGCAGCATATATGTACTACTTTAGCTTAATGTAGCATGTCAAAGTAAGATCAAAAAAACCAAATGGGTCTTAAAAAACTGATCCCAATTCCACTCATAATCCATGATATGATAGCATAGGCTATTCTAAATATTTTGCAGTTGTTTTTTCAAATGGATGATTTTGGGCGAAAAATCCGGCAAAAATTATTTGTAATAAAAAAACTGAGTGCCCAAAAAACAGTCATAAAAAGCGCGAAATTTTAATGATCAATGCAATGTGCTTATGAACATCTCCAATCGTTATTTCTTTCTTTACAACTGCTAATTCAGTAAAATTTGTAAATACAAATAAAAACTTTGTATTTAGGCCGGCTCACATTTATTTTACACATTATCTAAATGATCTAGAAGAGTTGATATAAATGCAACAGTTATTACTCAAGAAAGAGTCGGCAAAGCCTCAAAAGGACAGCAAAAAAATAATCGAACTTCAAAAGCAGAAAAAATTAACAAAAAAGAAAATTTTAGAAAGTGGCTGCGATGACGATGATGATTCACCCATTCTAGTTAGTGATGATTTATTGTCTGAAGGGGATTCGACTGAAAGTGGTCAGCTAATAAATTTACGAAAATGAAGTGGAATTGGACGAAAATTTGAAAAGAACTAAAAATATCCTAAATGGCAAAGAATGCGATGTAAAATACTAAAGAAAACTATTCGACTTTGTTGAACGAAAAAAAATTTACATTGGCTGCTTTATAGCCTTATGAACACGTTTTGTGAAGATCAAAAAATTAAAAAGTCAACGAAGTTTCATTTATGTTTCTGGACCTCTAAGGTGATGGTCGATATTTTTCGAGGCCGAATATAATTTGGGACTTTAGGCCCTCAAGAAATGTCTCTTCTTTGGCCCAATTGGTTATCAATGTGATCCAATCAAAGATGGTGGTTATTTCATAGCCAAAAGCAAGTATATGGAGATGCGTCAAGCAGCTGGAACGGATTCTGCTTGAAGGTTGGCGCATAATGTGAACACTTTGATGTTAACTTTGAAATAAATTTTGAAAAATGTGTCTGCTTATTCATGCCAACGAATCAAAGATCATTGTAAAGGGATAAGAAAATTGCAAACTACATCTAGAGCTCTACAAAATAATATTTAAACAAAAATCTAAGTGGTTTTTTTGGACCCCATGGGGCCGGTTGCAATTAACAGGATGATTCCGAGCGCGAGATAATCACGAACTTTTTTTGAGCACAAAACATATAAAAAAGTTCGCGATTATCTCCTTTATTGCAACCGGCCCCTGTTTTTTTTGGCTTCATCAAAATTAGTCATTCTTTTATTCCTGACTTTTGAAAATAAAAATGGCGTACACAGGAAGTTCGAGATCTTTTTTTAATGGATAGGCCTTGCAAGACCTTACACAAAAAAACGTTGCCTATTGCGAGAATCGACGTCTGGGTTTGGAAAAAAGCTGAAATGATTTCCTAAAACCCATGACTATACTAATTATCCAGCTTGATTTTTAATTGAAAGTACTAATATAGAAACATTTGTCCATGTAATACGAATTAATAATACCAACGCGCCTTTCGGCAGACATTCCACAGAAAAATTCGCTCACCATTTCTACGGCGAAAAATGTAAAAATAGCCTGATCAATTAAGCGCATAAGTTGGCACCGTGTTGTTAAGCAATGGACGTCTTGACCGTCCTCACAAGGTCGATACATGCCCAGCGTGACGCAGTTGATTATGATGACCAACATGCTTATCCGCTCAAACCACGTGCACAGGAGTTAAGGAAATCGTTGAATGACTTGATAATAGTTACAACAAAAAAAAAGCAGAAAAGACATGGAAAATACACCGTCCGAACACCGTCAGAGAGCATTCAGAAATTATGGTGAGAATATTATAAATCCTGCCTGATTCTCTTAAATGATTAAAAATCGTTTATCACCAAATTTCACGGCATTACGTTTAAGACCTTCAGCATTGACAAATGACTATTTAAATTCTGAAATTTTTTCTTTTTTCAAATAACCATATAACTCTGCTCTGCTTTAATCGCCGAACAGAAATGAGCAGATTTTAATTGAATCAAATTTTGGAGTTTGGCATCTTGAAAAAATCAATAGCGAAATCAAAATGGATTTTACTAAAACATGTCCGCAGACTTCCGCGGCATGATGTTCACTGTCTCAGGAGTAGCAGATAAAGTTCCGAAACGTCGCACGAAATTGTCATTTTCGAAGGTGCCTTATTCATGACCGTCATTAAGCTTCATCTTTAAGATTATAAATCATTTTTTAAAGATGGGTGTAGTTAGGCTGGTAGAAATATAAGTCGCAGAAAAAATAAGGGAATTCAGCTTTTTATAGCTTGAAAACATCGTCCGACGTCATAAACTAAGCGAATTTCACTGACGTGTTTTTCTCCAACTCTCTCAACGAAGCTTTGTCAATTATGTGGACAGAAGAAAGCCAGAAAATGGGGCGTCAAAAGTATCCCTGCCGACTTTTGCAAAACTGCGAATATCTTGGCTGCAATAGCATATACTAGTCGTCGGTGTGAAAGAAAAGGATATGGGTTATTAACCATTCGAAGGCACCAATTCCTAGGAGGCGTTGTTTGCTTGAACCACCGAAACGACTTTTCGGCGTGACCGGGATATGGCAACTCTTGCTCTTCTTCAGACCAGGGCGAAAGAGGCGTCGAGAGGGACACCGATTTGGACGCAAGACCTTGCCGTGGCTCTGTTAGACTACTCTTTGAAGGCTGGAACAATTGAACACACATTACATTAGAGGGTAGGCTCACATTTTCGTGGCCTATTTTGTGAATAGTATTTTTTCAGTACAATTTTAATCATCAAATAACAAGCGACTAGGAAATAAAGTGGATGCTTTTTTTGTATTCGGGAACCAAAAAAATTTGTACACAATTTTTATAACTTGGTTAACACACCTGTAGGAGCTCAGACCAGTTGCCTATCGGGGTAGAAGCCATTTTAGGGGGAGAGAGAAGCCAATTTCCGAAAATTCTCGAGGCAAGTGTTAAAAAATTTGTTTTTCGATCCAGGAATTAAAAAATAATATATAGGCCTTAAAAGTGATATTTTTTACTGACGGGAAAAATTTATACTCTTTGATCGATTATGGTTCCAAAAATAATTTTTGACAATTGCATGTAATTGGGTAGGGAGGGAGTGCTGTAGGAGCCCTCCGAAACCATCGGCCATGTCGCGGGCAATAGGGCGGCCCCCAGGATTTTCCGATCCTATGGCTAGCTATATTGTAGTCATAGATACTACCATACTTTTAATCGGAAAAATACTGAAAAATGTCGATTTCTGAATAAAAAATAGTCAAAAACGTCTACTTTTTCGATGATTAGCGCCATGAACACATTTTTTACGGTTTTTAAAGACAAAAATTACTATTTTTTGAACTCTTTTCAGACTTTTCCGACAAAAAAATCGACTTTTTTCCTTCGGAGACCTCTTCCCCCAAAATTTTGGGGAATCACTTACCCCAGCCCAAAAAAGTCACCTGCCCCCCAGACCTCAGGGTACCGTGACATGTACGTTTGGGTGAGGAGGGTTAGCCCAATCCCCCACAATTACAGATATGCTGATTAGCACACGTTAAAATCAGAGGCCAGTTTCGCGAACCTCCCGAACATAATTCGTCAGCGAAATTGGCAATTCGTTGACGAAATTTCCAGACTTCGTTGACAAAATTTTTTTTGGGGTTTCCCGAAGAAAATTTCGTTGGCGAGATTTCGCTGACGAAATGTTCAGTTCGTTGACGAAATTCTCCATTTTTTCGACGTAATGCGGCTTTGAGATTTTCAAAGCTCCCCAGATACTTTATTGCCGAAATTTCTGGCTCGTTGACCAGGAAAAAAATAGGCCGGTTGGAACCTCTCTAACTGTTCATAACAGCCGTTTTTTATTGTACTAAGAGTAGGACGGAAATCAATAGTCCTCCAATTATTCAAATGTGTTGATTGATCAATTTTGCAATTTTGTTGTGTTCTATGTTCCAATGTTTTGAAGAATTGTGTCCCAACTTGACGCCCATCTCACTTTGATGCCGCGCTTACTTTGGCGCCTTGTCTCACTTTGACGTTATACTCTCCTGCACGAAAATTATATACTTCGCTGGAACTTTTTAGTAAACATGCTAACTTTGTGATAATTATCTATATAATAATTCAGCATTTCTTTTATTTCCCTCTCATTCTTTCCTTTGTTTCAGTTTCTTCCTTTCTATTGTCATCATTTTGAGTCACACAATTCTATGTCCCATGCTTTTTCGTTCCATTTTCAGATTGTGTTACTTCTGTTTGCTTCTCCACTTGACGTGGACACTAAAAAATTATTCTGTTAATCCTCTTCCCTTATTTTTTTTTATTTTCTGTATAACATTTCTTTTTTTCCCTCTCATTCTTTCCTTTATTTCAGTCACTTCCTTTCTATTCTCATCATTTTGAATCACACAATTATATGTTCCACTGTTTTTCCGTTTTATTTTCATATTGCGTTATTTCTGTTTGTTTCACCACGTTTTTTTCCATGCATTTTTTTCCGTTGCCCTTATTATTTTATATTCGTTTGTGTTTTTCTTTTTTCATTTCAGTTTCTGTTTTGTACCTTTTTCCTTCCATATAGTTTCTTTTCCTTCTTTGCCTTCCTTTCTCTTTTCCTTTTTTTGAAAACTATCACGTTTGGGGTCTGGTCGTTCGCGTTACTGTAATATTTCTCTTATAGTCTGCTAATTTATATTCTAAACCATCTTCAATTTGTTACAAATTCTTATGTTACATTATGATCTATAGCAGAGACACATGATATTTCTGGACCACTGCAAGGTAACTCCTACCGACAGGCTTTTTTTAGTTTTTTCCTGATTCCCAAATTTTTTCCTCAAAAGACCTCATTTGAGGAAAAACAGAGACTAAGCATTGCGGAGCGAGATCTGTCATCAATTTGATTGATCGAAAAATTTATCGATTTTTTATCGTTCACTGTAGTCAATTCGAATGACAAATGTTCGTTTTCAATGTATTGTTTATTACCTGTTTTGCACTCAGCCGCGTTGTTTGTTTCCATGTCACGCTAATTAACCTGTAGGTATTTGTTTTACTTTGTAGGCAAACAAGCCGTTCGAGTGCGATACATGCGAGACTTCCTTTTCCTGTTCGACCAATTTTAGCTCGGCATCAACGAACATAACATCCTCAGGAAGAAAGAAGAAAAGTTCGTAGGCGTCAGTGTGGTATCTGTGCACAGAAATTTAAGATCATGCCCGAATTATGTCAAAATTTAAAGAACGACCATGATTTGACAATTACCGTTCGAAATAACAAATTTTCAACCAAAGGCTTCTTTTGAAAATTGGCGTTCCGAAGTCGAAAAAGGAAAACGTTTCGAAGCTTTGCATGGAGGAAACAAAACCGGCATATTGTATTTATATTGTCATCATAGCCGAAAATTTGAGAGCAGATCCAAAGGTTTAAAAGCTCCAAAAGTGGATTTACGGAATATGAGAAGGGCGACTTGAGAAATTTGTTACCATTTGAAAAAACCATTAAATACCTTCGAAAGTGATGCATAAAAATTTTTTAAGATGAAGCGCAAAGATTCCAAGACGCTTCGTAAAAAGTTCAAGATGCAATATGTTTTGCAAGGAGAATCCAATTTTTATTTATGATTTTTTGAAAAAACGTCGAAAATGCTTGTTTTTCACGCAAAATCAGGGTTTGAAGAACCCCGTTTTCAAAATTTCGAATTTTATTCTTCATAAAGCAAAATGTTCTTAGATCATTTTTCCAACAGTCGTACGAACCGAATGGAATAGCGCTAAAAGTTGCCCTAAATTGAAAATATACGCAGCATTTAACTTGTATGTTGTGTTGTATAATCCCATCTCAAATCTGTTGTCATGTCAGTGTCAGAAGAGGCTGCATTGCAGTTACTAAATTCGGCTCAACTCTCAATTTATTCTTAAATCAGGAAGAAAAATTCTTCAGAACAAAATGGAAAAAAATGTAGTTTTTTTTGAAAAAGCTGAAAACCCAAAAATGTCTAATTTTCTAACCCAAGAAGCCATCAGCCCAAAAACCCAATGCCCGCCAAACCTGCTCAAAATCCACTAATTTAGAAGAATCCAAATTTTCGTTTCTTTGTAGGGTTCCTGAGCAGGTAGGGAATGGCCTCCCTCCCACAGCTCAGGGTTTTCTTTTTCCACACCCATCGTTCTGCACCTTGCGGAAATCGACCAGAAAAATTTCCGCACCTCCATTAAAAACCAGTAAAAACTTTAAAAAGTTTCCGTTCCCTGTGGAAAACTCTACAAAAATTTTCCGCATGACCTCAAAAAAATCCACACTGTGCGGAAAAACCAATGATGCCCTCTGCCAGCATGTTGGGCACCCTGTTGATGCCAATTCGTGTGGGGAAATCGACATGCAAATCGACAAGGATGGACGACCAGCGGCGCAGACATTTGCATAGAATGGAGCGCCAAAGAAAGACCAAAAAGATAAAGTGAAATCATTGTTCACTATTATCGTCAATTTTTATATTATTCTTGTTATTGCTGGCGTCCATTAAAACTTCCCAGCACTTCCTCTTATTTTGCATATTATTCATTGTGGTCAGTCCACATTCTTTTTACATATTTCGTCGGACATATTGTTTAATATATTCGTTTGTTTATTTAGATATTACTAGCGACCGACGAAGGCGGAGGGCCAGAGGCCCAGGCGGCAGCTTACACCAGGTAAGCCTTGGGAAACCCCTTACGGGTTATACCCTAGTAAGTTTATCCCTGAGGGGATTCCTCGTCTCAGCTAGGAGACTGCAGAGGTCCTTGGTAAGGCCCCGCTCTTTAAAGTTAAGTTTATCTTTGTTGTTGTAGGTCTGGGGGATTGGACTGTTGCACTATCACCGAGGCTTAGCCAGGGGATCAGTTCTAACAGGTCAGTTTAGACCGGATATATCTTTTCTTACGCCTCTTAAGGAAAGACCTGCACAACAAGTGGTGGCTTTTAACTCCTTACCACGGAACTTCGTAGTCAGACTAGGAGAAAAGAAAATCCTCCAGGTTTCTACAGAAAGTTAGCAGGTTTCAAAATGCCTAATGAAAGGATACCGAGAGGTAATACTTTACATAGATCACCACCCAGAGTGGCGAGTGCTGGGAATCTAGCCAATTTGGGAGACGGAGATCAGCAACGGCATGCTGCTCCGGACCCAATGATCCCAGATCAAACTCCCGCGAGGGTTCAACCATTGCAGCAGAATGCAATGCATTTTACGCCTCGAGACGCAGGCGTACCAATTGACCAACAACCAGCGATTGCCATCGATCCGCAAGAGGCAGGCCCGGCGAATCCGAACCCAGATGCCGATGGACCGCCACGGCGAAATTTGAAAAGGTCACCGCCGCCAAAGGTCGAATTAGCAGGACTGAAAAGGGACGTTATTACGCCAGAAATTCGACCAAATTTGGAAGAAAGGGACCCCGAAATCGATCAACGATTAGAGAGGATTCCCCAAGATCAAGAGCGATTCCAGCTGCAGGAAAGAGCTCCCGAAATGTCCAATCAAGAGTTGGCGACGCAGTTACGCGAATTAAAAGGAACCGTCGAAGCATTATTTGACATCATCGCGAATGCGGCCACCGAGGACAACAAAAGGGAAGCCGACAGGCGCTGACAGGAGCCGGATAGACAGGTTAGACCATGTAATAGGGGTGCAGAAAGAGACAACCGTCTCGCTGCTGAAATGAATGCAGGCGCAGCGCCTAGTTGTAGGCCTGAATATGATGAAGGGCAAAGGCTTAACTTTGAGCCCAAAAGTTGGAGAGGTCCAGCTAGAGATCTTCGATTCGAAGGAGCTGAGCAATCAGCAGACTTCAGGAATCAAAATCAGATAGCTTCACAGCATCCAACTTTAACAAGAGTGGTCTATGATGGTAGAGGAAATATAGTTGATCCAAATACCCTTAGACCAGATCAATTGGCATGTTTCCCATATAGGGATTACAGGTTTGACAAAGACAACATGCCATCATATCAAGGAGGTGTACCACCTCAACGAGATCCAAATAGAGTTATGCTGCAATCCCTGAACTCTGATCTTGATCCAGTATTAACAGCAGCTTACGATCAGAGGGAAGTGCCATCAAATAATTTGGCACAAGAGATTGTAGTCAGGAATATCGTTAAAGGTGTGTTACCCAAACTTTTAGATGAGGGTATGGTAAATCAGCAGGTGCTTAGCTTCTTAACAGCACTTGAAGGGGAATTCCGTAGGGATACACCCGAATCAGCTAAGTATGAAGCACTGCTGAGGCTTTCTAAAGGTAGACCCGAAGGCTGTTGCAGGAGACAACATGACCTATAGGGAGGCCAGGAGAGCCATTATAAATGTCTTTACACCTGAGTGTAACCTGGAAATGTTAACCAGGGAGTTATTTGAGATCCAACAAAGACCCAATGAACAGGCCGTAGAGTTTTTGAAAAGGGTCAGTATATTAGTGGAACTAGTAAAGGGTGATTTAGACTATCAGTCTAAACAGAGACTGATCATTGACACCTTCATATATAAGAGTGACCCCACGTTCCAGTCTGAACTTAAGAATTCAAAGCATACCTTTCGAACTTGGTATGATCTAGCAGTTGAAGTTCATGACATTGAACGAAGATATAGAAATGCCTTTCAGAGATATGGACCTAAGGGTACACAACAGGATCCTATTGTAATTAATGAGGTAGGTATGCTTAGTGGCCATGATCCTGAAATTGCCGTAGTTGCTAGGAACCAGTCAGAAGGATATCAACAAGGCCAGAGACAAAGGTTTCGGCAACCATATCAAACTGTAGGTAATCAGGTACAGGCCCAAACCCAAAGGTCAAGGAGTGATTCTCTTGAGATAGAAGAGATTCCAGTTCGGGAAGCCCCTAGGGCTCAGACCGAAAAAGGTAAGAAAGAATCCCTTCTATTGAAAATATCTAAAGAGATGGTACAACTGGTCGAAAGGTTCGATCAGCTTCAGCAAAAGGTTGATAGTAGGCAAATGGAAAATCAGTCTGATGTGGCCATACCTAGTACCAGTCAGGGAGGTCAAGTTTCCCGAGATCCGACAAAGCCATGGTGTGAGTTCCATAAGAACATAACACATAACACTGCAGACTGTAGGACATTGAGAGTATTCTCCGAACGCAGGAGCAGAGGCAGAGCCAGCTTCCCTACCTTCAACAGGGGAGGCTTCAACACTTTTGCTAGAGGTAACTACAGAGGTAGAGGAGGTTACCCTAATGCCAATTTCAGCAGTAGAGGCAGAGGTGCTTATAATATAGGCTATTCAGGTTATCAGGATAGCCACGAGAGTTACGAACAGAATTCAGATTATAATGAATTCCTGGAGTTTAAAAAGCAGAAGGAGCTGCAGAAGCAGTTCCAACACATGCAGCAATACCAACAGCAAGCTGCATTACAACATCCTCAGCTGCCTCAGGCTATTATGGGTCCGACTCAGACTCTTCAACAGGGTCAATTCACAAATCAGCCACCCCAGAAGGATTATTCGAGTGTTATGGTTGCAAGGCAATCACAAATGAGTCCTTTAGGGGAAGTAAATCAGAGAGTGAATTGCCCAAATGTTGTATTAGGTAGTATTGTGCAAATGAATGCAATTGCACCACAACCTGTAGTACCATCAGTACAATTAGTAAGGAGAGGCACACCAGCTAGTCCTCAGGAACAACATTTGCTGGATACGTACCCCAGAACAGCCCCATTCCCTATCCAGGTTGTTATAGGAGGTCGTAAGACACTGGCTTTAATTGACACAGGAGCTCAGTGTACCGTCATGTCGGCTAAGTTTCTGAAGGAAACTTTGGGCCCAGATTATACTGAATATCTGAGGATATTAAATGTCACTGTAGCCAACGGTAAGACAGTCCAAGCCCATGGGTATATCCAATTTAGGATGGATACATTGTGTGGACAGTTCCCCATAAAAGCAATTGTAATTCCTGAAGCAGGTGAAAATGTTATTGTAGGAACAGACTTTTTGGCTCATCCTCAGGTAGGAGCCATAATAGATTTCAGAAATAGGACGATGAGGCTCAACAACCGTCAACAGCTGATATACGTGACCCCGGACTAGCCCCAATCGAATTGTGGAGAGGTCATGACCACGAGCGCCGTGGAATCAACGATGAGCACCGCCGACCAATATCAGCCAAAGATTTGTCTGCTAAAGGTTTCGGTGCCAGTGGTGAGTGTGAGTCCCATTTACTTACCTAGTGGTACTGATATACTTCTGAGGGCAAAACTTTGGGATAAGGTAGGCGAAAATTGCCTAAATGGAATCATAATAGAGTCTGAAGAAAATGAAGAAAGGTTCCACATAGATAGTACCATAGTAGATGGTACAAAAGACGATTTTGTTGTGATGGTATCCAACAACACAGGATCAGGATGCCATTTGAAAAGAAATCAAATAATTGGCCATACTAATTCAGTGTTGTGTGATACTGATAACCAAGATCAACTCAAGGGGAAGATAGTTGAGGATCTGGAGAAGCTGCAAACTTGTGCAGTTCAAGCTAGACCTGAAGCTCCTCAATCGGATGAGAAAGCATTCAAGGAAGCCTTGTACAATATGCTGGCTAAATCCAACATACCATCAGAGCAATTGGAGCAAGCTCTACGATGTCTCGCAAAATATAGAGACGTGTTCAGCTTGCCCAATGATCCTCCAACTACTACACCCTACTTGACCTGTAAAATAAATACAGGTGATGCAGCCCCTGTGGCAAAAAGGTACCACAAGACTGCTATTAATTTACGGCCACATGTTCGTGAGCATGTCCAAGATATGCTCAAAAAGGGTGTAATTGAGCCATCAAAGTCGCCTTGGGCAGCTCCGTTATTTCTAGTAGGTAAAAAGGATGGTACCAAGCGACCAGTAGTGGACTTTAGGGGTATAAATGATGTTACCAAGGATGATAAGTATCCCATTCCTAGAATGGATGACTATCTAGACTGTTTAGGTAAAGCAAAGTTTTATACCACCTTAGATCTCAAATCAGGGTATTGGCAAGTGCCAATGGATGAAGAAAGCAAGGAAAAAACTGCTTTCATATGCCAAGAAGGGCTTTATCAATTTAAAGTCATGCCCTTTGGCCTAAAGAATGCGCCAGCTGAATTCCAGCGCATGATAGAAAGAGTTTTGCATCCATATGTGTGGAAAATCTGTCTAGTGTATATAGACGATATTATTGTTTTCTCAAATACGTTTGAGGAACACTTAGTTAATTTAGAGCTAGTCCTGCAAGCTCTAAGGAAGGCTCATTTGACCTTGAAACCAGAGAAGTGTGAATTCTTGCCTGAGAGAGTTCATTTTTTAGGACATATCTTAAATTCGGATGGAGTTTCGCCAGATCCGAAAAAGGTCAAAGCTATAAATGATTTCCCATTCCCAGAGTCTAAACGTAAACTGCAAAGGTTTTTAGGTATGTTGCAGTGGTGTAAGAAGTTCATACCAGGGTTAGCTAAACATGCTGAACCATTGTATAAACTAACTGGGAAGAACTGTGTTTGGGAAATTACGGAGGTTCGCCATCAGGCTTTTAGGAGCCTGAAAGAAGCACTATTGTCAGTGCCATTCCTTAGGTATCCGGTTTTGGACGGGTCTGCGGACTTTGTCCTTCAGACAGATGCCAGCGGGACGGCACTAGGAGCAGTCCTTTACCAGGAGACCGAGTCGGACCGCTGGGTAATTGCGTATAACAGCAGAATTTTAAAGGCGGACGAGAAAAAGTGGTCAGCCACGGAAAGGGAGTGCTTGGCAATAGTGTATGGCTTAAAGTTATACAAGCACTACCTAGTAGGCCATAAGGTGATCATAAGAACTGATCACAAACCCTTGTTGTCTATGAAGGTCAACGCTATGACCAATGGTAAATTGAAGAGATGGTACTCGTTCATCTCTCAGTTCAACCATAAACTAGAGTATGTGCCTGGAAAACAAAATGCCATGGCAGACTTTTTGTCTAGGATGGATGAACCAGACGATCAAGCGGAAAAGATACCGCCAAAATGGGAACATATGTTCTCAAAGGATAAACGAGAGTCTGAAAATCTGAAAGATCTTGAGGCACAGCTAATTGAGAAGAAGCATCTCAATTTGGTAAAGAGATTCAGAATTCTGACAGATCGGAATCCTGAAGACGGTACTCCGTTATATCCAGAGCCAAAAGGTAAGAAAAATCAGAGGACTGATATAAGTCCGAGATTTACTCAAATTTATCCAGAAGATTCTGAGGGTGATCCAGAATCAAACTCGCCTGCAGACTTGGTAAATGCCGTAACTACAAGGAGCATGGCGAAAGAAGCGGAAAAGAGTGATCAGGCACAGATCCAGCCTGATGGCAATCAGGGTAATGAAAAGGTAAGTAAGGGAAACCAGGAAAAAAGTAAGGAAAAAAGAGTTACCTGGTTATACCCAGAAAAAGAACAGGAGTTTACTTTGGCAGACCCCAAAGAAAATGAGTTGCCAAAAGGGCTAATTAGAGATGATCTCATGGCCCTCTTGCAGAGAAAAGATGAGGTACTACGACCATACTTTGATAGATTGGGTCCAAATGGGACAACCAAGTATCAAAGTGAACTTTATATCCAAAATGAAGTGTTATACCGCGAAGCCGGACAGGGGTCGGACGATCAAGTGGTCGTCCCATCCTGCCTTAAGGACAATACTTTGCACCAGTACCACGGTGCCGTAATGATGACTCATCAGGGGTTCAAAGGGACCCTTGCTATGATTAAAAAACGGTTCTGGTGGCCTGGAATTGAAAAGGATGTCGGGCACTGGATAAAGTTTTGTCCAGTTTGTCAAATGGCTAATCAGGGAAACACGGAAATCCCGCCACTGATACCGATTATTCCACAAGGTCCTTTTGACATAGTATCAGTGGATATCGTGGGTATTTCTCCACTCAGTGAGAAGAGACCGTATGTCATAGTCTTTTAAGACTATTTTACAAAGTGGGTTGAAGCTGAACTGATCCCGGATCAGTCAGCTAGCACCGTTGTAGATACTTTTCTACAATCTATTGTGTTTAGGCACGGGACTCCACGGAGACTACTCAGCGATAGAGGAGGTTGTTTTACCTCAGATCTAATGAAAGAGATCTGCAAGTTACTAGAGTGTCAAAAAATTTATACAACAGCCTACCATCCACAAGGTAACGGTATGGTAGAAAGGTTCAACCAGACACTCATCAAACAGCTCAGAAAGGTGGCCATTGAGGAAAAAGATAACTGGCCAAGATACTTGAGAGCCCTGGTGTTTGCTTACAATGCCACACCACATGCAGCCACGGGGCAATCCCCATTTTCATTGCTTAGAGGTCATGAGGCAACCTTCGGGTTAAACTTATCGAAAGCATACGATATTGTAATGCCGGACAGCAATGCAGAGGCATACAAATTTGTGTTGACCAATCATTTAGTCAACTTATAGGAGGATATTGCTAAAAATATCCAGAGTGCTGCCAAAAAATCGAAGAAATACTTCGATAAAAAGTCCAAGCAAAATGGGTTCAAAGAAAGGGACTGGGTTCTGCTCAAAGTAGACAAGCAGAAAAAATTAGGACTACCATGGTCCGGTACATTCATAGTTACGGACATTTCGCGAGAAGCAGAGAACGTTGTCACCATCCTACATTGGGACAACCCACTAAATCGCCAAACTGTTTCAATCAGCAGGTTGAAACATTTTCGTTACGAGACCACTAGGGTCTTGCCGCGAATAGCGCGAGCCAATCAGGACCCGCCACGTGACGAAAATACGTCACTTTCCAATATGGCACAAACAGTTACGACTGGAGCGCCAAACCAAATGAAATCATTTGGAAATTTGCTCAAGGCGAATCTATGCGTGATCTCGCGCTGATTTTATTTTATTTATGTACACATCTCGTGCGTGTAGGTACTAAATTTTAATTAAAAATGTATTATTTTGTAATATTTATCGCGTTTATGTAGTATTCCTATTAATTTTGTAAATTTTTTGTATTTATTTCAGACTTTGGGAAAAATTCTTCGGAATTTTAGACCAAAGTGACAACCCAAAATATTTCCGATATTTTTCCAAAAAATTAATTTTCAAATTTTTCATTTTTTCTAAACTCAAATTATAGCTGCCCCGCTTATCTGAATTCTAAACTTCCATCGGAAGGAAGAAGTAAAATATTCCCGGAATCGAGATAAAAAGGAAATTAGGAGAACTGCTAGATTAAACTTTTTCAGCGTTCAAAATTTTAAAGAAATTTATAAAATTATTATTCGAAAACAAAGATTTCGAAAAGAAAAGAAATGGGAAAGGGCGCGCGGAACCGCCAACAAGCTCCGACGCGCGAGTGGTCGCACACAGAGGGCCACGTTGAATTTGGCAGGGCCCAGCACCGCCAAGATAATCGTTTTTTCTTCATCGACGGTAAGTTTCGAACTTATTTTTATCAAATATTCTTGGAAACTGCAGGTAATGTCCAGAAGTCACTGGAAGACCAGCTTGGCGCCCCAAAGGGCAGACGAGGTTAGAACTTAGAGGGAACAAAAAATCGGAGTACGGAGAAGCGGAAGCTCGAAGCCAAGCAGGGAATTTCCAAACTTGGAAATATACCTGATA
This sequence comes from Romanomermis culicivorax, assembly GCA_963922205.1. Taxonomy (NCBI): domain Eukaryota; kingdom Metazoa; phylum Nematoda; class Enoplea; order Mermithida; family Mermithidae; genus Romanomermis; species Romanomermis culicivorax. The sequence goes on along the minus strand of CAWUHX010000166.1, from coordinate 202,571 downwards.
CCACCAAGAGCTATACGATTCAAGGGAAACCTAGAACCTTGGGTTCAGCCCATTCAAGTTTTATCATTCAAAAAATTTATCAAAAATTATTTATTTTCAAATCAAATCAAATCATATCACTTTTTCTATATCTAAATTATTAAAAATAATCAATCTCGAGCACTATAAAAATTGTAAATACAGCGCCATAAATGGAGCGTAGTTGGTCGCTCAAGCAGCTGGTCAGAGATTGGTGTCCGATCAAGTGGTGGACAATCGGATCAGGTCTACCCTCCCCAACATATAAAGGTAGCAAGGGTAAGATTTGGTAAAGTGTTAGTTGCCTACCAGCTCAATGTTTGTATATCAGTGGCTCACCTAACAACCTGCACTAAATTTAATTTCTGCGAAACTTAACCCGGTTGGTGTTGTGGTGCTGGTGTAGTATAGACCCGAAAATGCGCTGAAAAAAGGGGAATAAACACTAAAATTAATAGTATCTTATGTTTAGATTATAACGTCAAAAGGGCCGTGCGAATCCATGAACTGGATCAGTGGTTCAAAGCCACATTTGGGTACTGGCCGGCTAATCCCAAGGAACCAAAATTGGTAGACATCGGGAAAGTCAGCCAGACACTCCACTTTATCCGAGAAGTATCAATCTTCAGAGGACAGCCAGTTTGTGGATTCGATGTCGAAAAAGTCAACTAGGATAAAGTCGCCGCCTTGTTTAAAACGAGAGAGGTCGACAATCCAATGGGAAAGCAATTTGCCCGATACGTGAGCTTCGGGTTAACAAACGGTCAAACGTACGTTATCGATACAACGTCAATGATGATCAAAGAATGGACCAGCCTCCACGACTTTTTGAATTCCGACATGCTCTTCGCCGGATATTCGGTATTGGAGGATTTGGTAAGTATCTATAACGTATGTGGTGCAGGGCGAGACAATAAGGACAGGGATAAAACTGTGCCCTTACGGGAATTTCTTAGAAAGACCAAGGGTCGATACTTTGATTTAGACCGTTTCGCTCTAACCATGGTAGGGGTAAACCTGGAGAAAAAATGTTTTCAGACAGGTATCTGTCCGGAAACCTTTCAGTTAAAGGGACTGTTCACGGAATTCTATCTGATAGACGTGGGCCTCTATCAGTATGACTTTTCATTAAAGGCGAACTGTGATCGGTTTGCCAAAAGAGGTATATTGCCGGAAGAGCTGAGGTACGCCACTCTAGATGCATATTATTCCTTATTGGTCATGTTTGCCGCGATTCACTATGGCATGGCTGATCAGCTGCTCATGCAAATGCAGATTTTTGACCATGACAAGGTTGATCCCAAACAGATCAATACGGTTGCCCTACATTTTTATCAACAATACTTAATGATTCGGGGCAACGTGAATAGAGAAATGGGGCTAGGTACCCCAGTTATGGAAACCGATCAGGTACAGCCAAATATGGTCTATCACATGATGAAATGTGAAATGTATAACCGTTGGGCCGTACAAATGCAGGGAAATAACACCGGTTATTTTACCGCACCAACGGAGTGTAACCCCGTGCGTCCTCAGGGAGTTCAGCTGCCAAGTGGTTTTTATCCACTACTCCCTAGAGATGGTAAGCCTATGAAGGATGACGGATACACTGAAGACAGTGATCCCGACGAAATCCAGGACGTACAGATACCAGACTGGGTTAACATTTCAAAGGATATCTTGGAAAATCTCAAGTCAGGTGGAACCTATTGGGATTTAGATGGTAAGATTTCTTTGTCCCTATATGAAAACGCCAAGCTATACTGGCAACAGGCCGGGAAGCCCGATCAAATTCCTGAAGAGGTGTTTTCGGCAAACAACCACTACCCAGTGGGTATCGATGGTCATAGACAGGCCTACAAGACCAATTTTTATACGCCAAACTTGGCAAAAATTTCAGGTATGTTAGATGAGCGAAACTTTGCGGAGTTAGAGGTCATCTGTAAATTTATGCCATTGGCCTATCATTTGGCATGGCCTCACTCGAGAGCGGAGTGCGATTACGAAACTAGCACTCTGCTGAACTATAACTTTTTAAACAGTTATACTAGAGAAGGACAGGAGATGATAAAGCGAATGTCCTGGAAGTCAGGCGACCACCTGGCTTATTATTTAGAGCTAGCAGCAACGCTACCGCCGTCGGAACCCTGCTTTCCATCTAAAAAAGGGGTATACACGTGGCAAAATCGGTTCGGATTTGTCCCGTTACAATTTCGAGAAGCCGAAGAAATATTGCAAATCGGCGACGACAAATCGTTATTGAAAGACGGAGCCTACAAGGTAAACCCTTACTTTTACGTAACTTTTTACTATGTAGGCTTCGAGACTTTGACGCCGGGACTGCGGTATCCGATGACAGAAGATGCATCGCCGACCGATTACCCAATTACGTACGCACGGAGAAATCCGCTCGAGCTCAGACCGGAGTTTGTCAGCAAAAGCTTCCGGGAGAGAACAATTGCTTCAGAGATGCCCGGGTATACACTAACTTATACCCCAGCTGGTGAGTTGATATCTAAGGTACCGGTAAATCATCCCTCTACTTCCCAAATGGCGCAAGCTGGAGGGACGGGACAGGTTAAAACGCAGCCGCAAGCGCCAGCCCCAGTGGTCAAAGCTACACCAGCTTTGGACATTGCTGCTACGCAGGCAGCTGCAGTAGTAGTCGTGGTGCCGCCGCCAACGCAACCAGCGGTAGCACAGCCGACTCAAGTAGCTCAGATACAGCAACCGGCCGAGCCTGAGCCAGAAGTTGTCACCATTATGCAATCGGTACCTCCGGCACCAGCTGTGTTACCAGCTAAAGTAAAACAGCTCTTGCGGAAGATACAAAATTCAGACTCTGAGTCCAGTTCAGAGGAGGATGTTGAAGAAGAAGAGGAAGGTGAAATTCTGGAATCTGAGGGCCAGACATCAGAAAATAAGGATGCGATGGAGGCCAAGACTCAGAAACAGGCTATGGAGGAGGAGAAAATCCAGACTCAAATTGATGAAGCAGTGACTAAGATGTCGGGAATTGATGTCAGACTGGAGAAGATGCAAGAAGCATCCCAGGAGATACCTGTGAAGGCCAAAGATCCTAAGGATCAGGATAGACAAGCCAAGCACGAGGCCCTACAGGCCAAAATCCAAGAGCAAAAAAGGCTGACGCAGCAGGAATTCCTGCGTCAGAGGGCAATCCAAAGGAAGCTGAAGGAGCAGGCATTAGCCGATGACAGCTCAGATTCAGCCATCGCAGCAACAGAGCTGATGAAGAGGGGAAGAATTGCCAAGGAAGGTATTCCTGGAGTTTATTCCCCAGATAAGGTTCAGCAGATGTTAGCTGAAGGGATGTCGGAAAAATTTATCCGACACTTGGCCAGGGAAAAAGTAAGGCACAGAAAAAGGATAGGTAAGGCCAGAGGATGTAGATTTGCAGCTCAAAGTCAGCAGTAACAAGGAGCGGCCGCCACCGGATCTGAAGACGACGCCTACGATACGGCCGAGGAGACCACGACCCCACAATATTCGATGAGCCAAAAGTCGAGAACAGAGACTACGAAAAGTCAGATGAGGATGGAGACTGCCAAGACTCAGACGCGAACGGAGACCTCCAAAGGCCAGACGAAATCGGATAGGACAACAGGGTCCACTGCAACTCTTTCCTACACTCAGAAGCGAATGGTATCAAAAACCGGCGGAGAGGTTAGTACTTCATCTGGCAAGAGTAAATCCGTGCCCTCCAGCTATACCGCAAGAAGTAGCAAACCTTCAGGAAGCGTATTGGTGAAGCCCGATCTTGAATCAGAGGAAAAGTTGATCAAGAAGGTCAAACTGAATGTGGTAGTTAATAGACCCGAAAGGGAGCCACAGCAGTTTGTCACTCCTGGTCAATTAGCTGAAACTCTGATTGATTATTCGGAGTGGCAAGGGGAACAAAGGCGCCTAATTGGGCCGATCTCATTCGAAAATCCAGAGGTCGCCAATTATTTCGCCTTTGACTGCCAAGAATGGCCGATCATTTATAGAATGGTCAATGATGCTATGGCCGAAATTCATGAAAATTACCGCCAGCAATTTGAAATGCAAGGTGGATTTATGTTCGACGGAGAGCGCATCCCTGAGGAAATCTGGGAATGGATTATTTTAGTTCTCATCCCCAGATGGCTTCAGGACTACGATGCCTCAGACGTCTTTATGGCCATTAGGTATGTGACCCTAATGATCTTTCCACAGTTGGACTTCGCTCCGATCACGCCAACGGCAATTGGCAGGTGGTATGCCCCGGCGTGTTCGTTTGCGAACAGACAACTAGTCGTTGAGGCCCAGGGAAACGGCGTAGACGATGTCTACATTGCAGACTTTAATCAATATATCTTTATGGGCTCGCAAAGGTTAAACCAGATGGGTGTTAAGAGGAAGGCACCAGGCGATGACAGGTCGCAAGCTGATAAATATCAGCGAACGGCTGCCAAGAGCCCAAGTAAGTTTGAAGTGCCTAGACTCCCTCCGGCTAAGAAACAACCGCCAACGATGCAACAATCGTCTACTGCGAGCAGCCAGAGGTCCTATAGTGAAGCTGCTAGCACTTCCTATAAAAGTCCGCTTTCTTGATCAAAATCAACATCATCAAAATCTCTTAATTCAACTTTCCGGACTCAAAAACCACAATGCAGCAGCTCCACTAGCAGTGGCCCAACACAGAGGCAGCAGGGGAGAGACGATATGTTCTCAAACCCGGCCCCGTACAAGGGTAGACCGGGGTATGACCAAGGTCAACCCAGAGGAGGCTTCAGAGGGCGCCCTCAGCGACCCTTCAGAGGCCGAGGAACCTGGCAACACCAAGGTCAAGACCCGGATGCACAATTCCACAATCCGAATTTCATGCAGCTAGGTAGACGCGGTGGAAGCCAACAAGGCCAAAATCAAGGCCAGGATGGAGGTCAGACCCGAGGCCAACCAGGTCAGAGGGGATACTATCGAGGTAGACCTCGAGGAGGTTACCGAGGCGGCGGGCAGCAGCAGTAATTAGCCCCACAAATTTTGGCCCAAAAATCATCTTTTCGCATTTATATTTTTATTAATTTCACAAAATACAAAATCCAAAAACACTAATAAAGTCACAAAAATCCAAAAAAATCAAAAAACAAAAAATCCAAAAATATTATTTAAATTTCTGTGCTGCTGGCCATCAAAAATTTTCTTTTCGGCAAACTGGTGCAAAACGCAACCGTAAAAATATTTTAAACTTTTGACCACATTTTTTGCTCAATTTTTAGCGCATTTTAAATTTTGTGATACTCGTACATTCCCGCGTCGTCTTTTTGTATCGACATATAATCTCGTATTTTAGTTTAATTTAGAAAAAATAGAGACGCGGGAAATCGATTTGCATGCGGTTAGACCCACGGCCAACGAATTGACACAGCATGCAGACCGAGCGGCCGAGCCCGAAACTGGCCACATTCGGCACCGATGTCACCGTCATACTCCTTAGGGCAGGAGGTTATTCTACCAACGCCGAGGTCAAAATGGGCGTCACTTGCCAGCCATTGCGGCGAAGCCCTTGGTATTCGTTGTGTCCAACGACCAGCACAGGAGTCCGATTAGGACAGACTGTGAAATGGGAGTCCGAGTGAGACAAACTGTTTATCAGGAGTCAGCCGGAATTGTAGATTTTTTCTTTTTGATTAATTCTTTTTAATGCCGGGGTAACCCGGCCAAAAGTTTTTTTTTTTCTACCTCCCGTAGGTCGGTTTCGACGCGCGAGGGATGTTGGGCACCCTGTTGATGCCAATTCGTGTGGGGAAATCGACATGCAAATCGACAAGGATGGACGACCAGCCGCGCAGACATTTGCATAGAATGGAGCGCCAAAGAAAGACCAAAAAGATAAAGTGAAATCATTGTTCACTATTATCGTCAATTTTTATATTATTCTTGTTATTGCTGGCGTCCATTAAAACTTCCCAGCACTTCGTCCTATTTTGCATATTATTCATTGTGGTCAGTCCACATTCTTTTTACATATTTCGTCGGACATATTGTTTAATATATTCGTTTGTTTATTTAGATATAACTAGCGACCGATGAAGGCGGAGGGCCAGAGGCCCAGGCGCCAGCTTACACCAGGTAAGCCTTGGGAAACCCCTTACGGGTTATACCCTAGTAAGTTTATCCCTGAGGGGATTCCTCGTCTCAGCTAGGAGACTGCGGAGGTCCTTGGTAAGGCCCCGCTCTTTAAAGTTAAGTTTATCTTTGTTGTTGTAGGTCTGGGGGATTGGACTGTTGCACTATCACCGAGGCTTAGCCAGGGGATCAGTTCTAACAGGTCAGTTCAGACCGGATATATCTTTTCTTACGCCTCTTAAGGAAAGACCTGCACAACAAGCAAGTTGTGACCTCAAAAATCCACTTTGGAGGGTTCTCGTATATATAAACATAGAAACAGGAGCAGACATGGTTAGAATTTTCCTGGGCGCTCCTTGGTCTTTGTGTCGATGGGTGTGGGGCAAGAAAAAAGTTCTCCAATTATGTTTTCATATAAAATATTGATAAAGCCATCAAAAGAACTCATGGAAAAAGTTCAGGGGGTGTTTGACGATTTTCTTCAGATCAGGAGATCTCCAGTCTCAGGCAAGATGGTTAACCCCCTACTATCTGCCTCCATACATTAGAAGGTAGAGCTAGGTCCAGAAATTTTCATCTTTAGATATATGCTGCCTATCTTGAATTTTAAAGAATCAAACGTTCATTTTTCGGAATTTGGTATGTTTTTTCCACTTTCATGTTCAATTTATGTTCTGTGCATACATGTGATTGCGGGGGGAGGGAGTGCTATAGCGACCCTCCCAGAAATAGTCCGCCATATAGCTAGCCGTTGGGCGACCCCCCAGGGTATTCCAATCATAGGTGTATGGCCATGATATGAGGAAAAAATTTCTTTGATTCTACAGCCAAGTTTACTGTATCAAAGATGTAGGGTACCCTGAAAGCAGCAACATAAGTATAAAAACCCGGGCCTTAAAATCAACAAGGTCTCTACAAATTTGGAAAAACACGTAAAAATAAGCAAAAGCACCCCCTGGAATCTCAAAAACTGTTGGGCCTAAAATCTAGATAGTGCGTTGGTGTGCATGGGACCAAGTTTCATTGGTAAATTTATGAGGAAATTTGAATCATGTTACTCTGCTTAACATGATAGTAACTCAAACTTTGAGTTAAAATTTTCCTCTGTACCACACTCTTATTTAGTTTAATTTCAAAATGAAGATATACAAAATATTGCTCGTCATGAGTACTACCCATATGCCAAAAAAGAATCCACCAGCCAGAAGTACAGAACTCTCAAACAGGTTAAATTTCCTCATCCACTCGAGTCCTGTCACTCAGGTTTTCTGAACCATATCTCGTGCTGCTGATAACTTAAAACTTTGAAATTTTTACAGTAACATCAACATTATATTAGTGAAATAGTGTATATATTCTCACTTTAATGCAGACCGAGTGGCAACAGCATGATTTGCAAAATCCCAAGGCAAAGGTTTGATGCAATTCCCTCTACAATGCATTAGGGATGGGCTGGATCAACTTTTTTGGTGACAGCGGATCCGGATCCAAAAAAATTTGGTTCAGCAGATCCGGATCCGGATCTTGAGGAACAGATCCGAGCGGATCCGGATCTTTCAATAAGTATATGTACTATGTCTAATTTGTCTAAAATTGAGTTGTATGAATTTATATTCATTGGTGTCAACAGATTAATAGATTATTAATGATTGAGGTGTTTGTTTATTGAGATAGTTAACATGTACTAACTAGTAATTTTTATTCATTAAATTGTATTCATGCTTAGATTAATATTGGTTTCATCAGAAAGGAAATAAATAGAAATGGAAACTTTTTTCAGAAATTATGGATTCAAGTTCTTCTTTAACTGGCTGAGTGTGGGACTACTTCATAGTGTCCCCAGATGATGAAGAAAAGGCAAAGTGCAATAAATGCAGAATACAGTTATCCAGAAAAGGTTGTGCTACTGGATGTCAGAGAAAACATTTAGAGAGAAAACATATGGCAATATACGAGTATAAGCAGTTTGCAGCTAAATAAAAAGAAGATAATGAAAATAGAAGTAATTGTGGAGCGAATTGCTACTAGTATAGAAATGTTAAAGAATTAATTTTTGTGTTTTCTTTGAAGATAGCCAAAAAAATGACCCTAGCAACTCAAAAACGAAATTAGAGCATGAACTTAAATCTCAAAAAGATCGGCCAAAAAGTCTTTGTATGAAGAAATTTTTTTTATACACTGAAAAAACCATGATCTAGCACTCGAGTTCCCATCCTTCATAATCATCTTACAAATTAAGAAAATATACTCATAACTTTCATAAATCTGAAAAACTTCGAGTTAAAGCTGAAATTTCTGAAAATTACTTCCATGATGCTTCTCAATTCAAACTCAGCTTCATGTTTAAATTTACAGTTGCAAAAAAGTTGGAAAAATAGATTTTGACGTTCTGAAATGGACCAAAATTTGCCTTTTCCATACGGGAGGACCACCAACATTTTTTCCTTTACTCGAAATTTTTTCTCCAGAAAGCACGATTTGTAGAAAAATAGTATTGCGAAGAATTATAAAATCCAGCGCGTAGCACTGGAAAATTTTTCGTGTTTTCCAATACTGCAAAATTTTATGTGAATAATAATGAATAAAGATCTGATTATGACCGGATCTTAATCATTGACAACAGTGGATCCGGATCCTGATCTTAAAAAATTTGGTTCAGTGGATCCGGATCAGATTGGGATCCAAAAAAATTTAGTTTAGCGGATTTGGATCAGATCCAGATCCTAAAATTTAGGCGGATATCCGCAGATCCGGATCTGGATACCCGGCCCATACCTACAATGCATTGAGTGCCACCTCATGTCACTGAAAATTTACTGATGGAATTCGGCCCCATGTACACCCACAAAGTATCTCGATTTTGGGTCCAATAGTTTTTGATATTCCAGGGGGGTGTCATTGCGCATTTTTACATGTTTTTTCAAATTTGCAGAAACCATGTTGATTTTAAGGCCTGGGTTTGTATACCTATATTGCTCATTTCAGGGTACCCCACATCTTTGGTACAGTGCACTTTGTTGTCGGAACATAATTAATCTTTCTTAAATGATGGCACCCCCCTACGTGCATGTATGACTTCAATCCCATGGCTAGCCCTATGGTAGTCATATGGACTCCCATACTTTTTGTCGGAAAAACACTGAAAAATGTCAATTTTTGAACAAAAAATGGTGGAAAACGTCAATTTTTCTGCACTCAGTTTTTTACAGTTTTTAGATAAAAATTACAATTTTTCAAACCATTTTTCGGGCATTTTTCCCGAAAAAAATTTAATTTTTTTTTTCTTCAGAGACTCTTCCCAATGAAATTTTGGAATCGGTGACCCCCATGCCTCAAAACGTCACCCGACGCCCCAGACTTCAGGGCATGATGTATGGTTCTGTGTCCTTATGCATTTCGTCCTGCCATATACATGTCAACTTATTCTGTTAGGGTACTTCCATGGACATTGATAGCCCACAAACTCCAGATAGAGTTGATAATGGCGAAAAACACAAAAATTTTTGATCCAAATCACTTATGTTGAGCAATTCACCTGATTCTTTATCGGACAATCAAATACATGAATATGAATCCATGTTGGCTGATATTGAGAATCGCCAATATCAACTGCGATCTAAACAGTCGTGTACTACGGCCCGAGTTATACCCAACAGCGTATGTCCTGTTAAAATTTTCAATTTTTGTCTTGACTCCAAACGCAGAAAACCTGTTTTTATTATTATAAAACATTTTTTGTTATTTATTATTTACAAGCTCAACGTCGTTTTTTGATTAAAAGGAAGATCAGTATCACGAAAGGACAACATTTAAAAAAACCAAAGGTCGAGAATAAGAAAATAATTTATGCCCAGTGGAATAGCTGCAGAGTAAAGAAGCTGCTGAACAAGTGCAGCCAACCATTATAAATTTTGTTGCATTTCTGTGATTCAGTTATTACAGTCAATGTATTGAAATTGTTGATTCTCACGTACGGAATAAAGTATACACATAGAAGTTTATTTGTTGATTCTCATTTACGGAATAAAGTGTACGCATATCAGTTTACAGGTTTTCGCCACAAGCTGCGTGCAATCTGGAAAATTTCAAGAATCTAGATTTGATTACTCGGCTATTTTAATTGTAATACTTTGAAAATGATGGTCGTGTTAAAAATTTAGATTTAATTACTCGGTTATTTTAATTGTGGTATTTTGAAAATGATCGTCATGTTTTTTACCAAATTCAGTAAACCATAAAAAGTCGATAAATTTTTCGACCAATCGAATTGATGACAGATCTCGCTCCGCAATGCTTAGTAAAACAGGGGGCGAATAGAGGTAGAAACTGAGAACAGAATAAATCGGAATACAGTAATTACTTTGACTAACCAGCAAAATCAAAAGCCATTATGTTACTGCAAGTCACAAGTATTAATTCATCAATGAAGCAAAATACGTTGACGAAATCCTTGATGAGATTTCGTAAACGAATTAGAAATAGTTCGGAAGCTTTGAGAAACCCAAAAAATGAGGCTTCCGAAATCTCGTCAACGAGTTGGAAAATTTCGTCAGCGAAGTAAGTTTGTCAACGAAATTCTTAAGTTCGTTGATGAGATTCCGGGAACCTGGGGCCGGTTTCTCGAAGCTCCCGAACTTAATTCATCAGGGAAATTGACAATTCATTGACAAAATTTTTTTTGGGGTTTCCCGCAAAAATTTCGACGATGAGATTTCACTGATGAAATGTTTAGTTCGTTGACGAAATTTTCCAATTTTTCCGATGAAATGTGGCTTACAGTTTCTCGAAGCTCCCTAAATATTTTGCTGCCCAAATTTTTAGCTCATTGAGGAAAAAAACTAGGCAGGTTGGAACCTCTCTAACTGTTCATAACGGCCGTTTTTATGGTGCTAAGAATAGGACAGAAATCAATAGTCCTCTAATTATTCAAATGTGTGGATTGATCAATTTTCTAAATTTTTTGTCTTTTATGTTCCAATGTTTTAAAGAATTGTGTCCCAACTACACGCCCATCTCACTTTGACGCCGGCCTTACTTTGGCGCCTTGTCTCACTTTGGCGCCCAAGTTGTGTCTTACTTTGACGCCTGTCTCACTTTAGTGCTCGTCATGCAAATTTTAGGAGCAGTTTTGAATTTTACATTTTGCTCCACGCTATAAAATATCTGCTACGTACGAAAATTATGTACTTTGCTTAAATCTTTTAGTAAACTGCTATATCTTGTGCTAATCATCTATATACTAATTTAAATCATAAAATCAACAGTACGTGGTGTGAAAACTTTGTGAAAATTCTCACACATTAGAGAAATGACGTGGACACTGAAAAATCATTTTGTTAATCCCTTTCCCATATTTTTTTATTTTCTGTGTAACATTTGTTTGTTCCCCTCTCATTCTTTCCTCTGTTTCAGTTTCTTATTTTCTTATCCTCATCATTTTGAATCACACAATTCTATGTCCCACTGCTTTTCCATTTTATTTTCATATTGTGATATTTCTGTTTGTTTCTCCACTTTTGTTTCCATACATTTTTTTCGTTTCTCTTTTATATTATTTATATTCGTTTGTGTTTTTCTTTTTTTGCATTTCAGCTTCTGTTTTGTATTTTTTTCTTGTCATATAGTTTCTTCTCCTTCTTTGCCTTCCTTCCTCTTTTCTTTGCAAAAACTACCCGGGGCCTGATTGTTCATGTTACTGTAATATTTCTCTTATAGTCTTCTAATTTCTGAGTCATCTTTAATTTGTTTAAAATCTTTGTCACATAACGACCTATAGCAGAGACACATAATATTTTAGGGCCACTGCGACTCCTACCGACAGGCTTTTTTGGGTTTTTCCTCAATCCTAAAATTTTTTCCTCGAAAGACCTTATTTGAGGAAAAAAGGTGGAGAATAGACAAAGAAATGGAGAACAAAAAAATCCAAAATACAGTAATTACTTTGACTCAACAGCAAAATTGGAAGCCTTCATGTTACTGCAAACCACAAGTATGAATTCGCCAATGAACCAAAGTTCGTTGTCGAAATCCTTGATGAGATTTCGTCAATGAATTAGAAATGGTTCAGAAGCTTCGGGAAACCCAAAAAAACAGGTTCCCGAAATCTCGACAACGAACTGGAAAATTTCGTTGATGAAATTACTTCGTTGACGAAATTTTTGTCAGCTTCGAGAAACTGGCCTCTGGTTTTCCGGGTTTCCCGAAGCTTCTGAACCATTTTTAATTCATTGACGAAATCTCGTCAAGGATTTCGTCAACGTTGATGAATTAACAGTTGTGATTTGCAGTAACATAAAGGCTTTAGATTTTGCTGGTTAGTCAAAGTAATAACTGTATTTTAGATTTTTTTCGTTCTTCATTTCTTCGTCTATTCGCCATCTTTTTTCCTCAAATGAGGTCTTCCGAGGAAGAAAATGGGAATGAGGATAACACCAAAAAAAGCCTATCAGTAGAAGTTGCTTTGCAGTGGCCCTGAAATATCATGTGTCTCTGTGTTGTAGTGGTGCGTATGGCTATTCATTACACGGCATGCCCCACACTCACTACCACCACAACCACAATTTCCTAACCATCCACATGGCTCAGTTAGCGCAGTTGGTAGCGCGTCTGCCTTGTATGCAGAAGGTCGAAAGTTCGAGCCCCTCATGGAGCGTTATTTTTCTGATGCGCCGGCCACATGGATTTCGGCATACGACATTGGTGACCGCACCAGGGTTTCTTCCTCCTCGAAGGCGGGAGGGGTGTTGTAGTGGTGCATCTGGTTATTCATTACCCGGCATGCCCGCACACACCACCACCACTACAACCACAAGTTCCGAACCATACACGTGGCTCGGTTAGCGCAGCTGGTAGCACGTCTGCCTTGTATGCAGAAAGTCGATGCTTCGAGCCTTCACTGAGCGCTATTTTTCTGATGCGCCGCCCACGTGGATTTGGGCATACGACATCTGCTATAGATCTTAATGTAACATAAAGCTCTGTAGCAAATTGAAGATGGCCTATAAGTTAGCAGACTACAAGAGAAATATTACGGTAACGTGAACAACCTGGCTCAAAACGTGATAGTTTTGAAAAAAGGAAAAGAGAAAAGAAGGCAAAGAAGGAAAAGAAACTAAATAGAAAGAAAAAACTACAAACGGAAACTGAAATGCAAAAAAAGAAAAACACAAACGAATATAAAATAATAGGGGCAACGGAAAAAAATGCATGGAAAAAAGTAGAGAAACAAACAGAAATAACACAATATGAAAATAAAACGGAAAAGCAGTGGGACATATAATTGTGTGATTCAAAATGATGAGAATAGAAAGGAAGTGACTGAAACAAAGGAAAGAATGAGAGGGAAAAAAAGAAATGTTATACAGAAAAAAATTAGGGGAAAGGATTAACAAAATGATTTTTTAGTGTCCACGTCATTTCTCTAATGTAGGATTTTCATGATGTTGTCACACCACGTACTGTTGATTTTATGATTTAAATTAGTTTATAGATAATTACCACAAGATATGGCAGTTTACTAAAAGATTTCAGCAAAGTACATAATTTTCGTACAGGAAAGTGTAGCAGATATTTTATTGCGTAAAACAAAATGTAAAATTCAAAACTGCTCCTAAAATTTGCATGACGGGCACTAAAGTGAGATGGGCACCAAAGTCAGACGCGCGCCCAAGTGAGATGGGCGCCAACTTGCGACACAATCCTTTAAAACACTGGAACATAGAACACAAAAAAATTGCAAAATTGATCAATCAATACATTTGAATTTAAAAAGGACTATTGATTTTCGTCTTATTATTTGTACATTGAAAAACGGCTGTTATGAACAGTTAGAGAGGTTCGAACCTATTTATAGTCTGTTTTTTATAAAATGCTTCCAAACAGAAAAGTGACACAAATCAGTACTATCGTCAAAATCGTTGACATAAAGCTCTTACTGTAATATATTTCGCTCGAAAAATGGTTAAAGGTTAGGCCAGTATGCCCACAAATGCGCAATCCTATACGATATATTGTTTATCAGAAAATCGCGAAAATCTGAAATACTACTTGCTTTCCACTTTCATTATTTAGAAGCATTTCAAGAAAAACAGACTATAGTTTTTTTTCGTCAAGGAGCTAGAAATTTCGGCAGGAAAATATTTAGGGAGCTTCGAGAAACTCAAACCCACATTTCGTGGTACAAATTGGAAATTTCATCAACGAACTGAACATTTCGTCAGCGAAATTTCGTCAGCGAAATTTCGTCAACGAAATTTTCTTGCGAGAAACCCCAAAAAAATTGTCAAGTAAGTTCGGAAATTTCGTCAACAAATTGTCAATTTCGCTGACGAAATAAGTATCGTCAAGAAAATCGGAAAATTTCGTCAACGAACGGAACAATTCGTCAGCCAATGTTCGTCAACGAAATTTCCTTTGTGAAACTCAAAAAAATATTTCGTCAAGTCCTGAAATTTCGTCAACGAACTGTCAATTTCACTGACGAATTAAGTTCGGGAGCTTGGAGAAACCGGCCCCTGATTATGACTTCTGTTTTATGTCAATCAAAAATTTGCTCATTTCCGGGCATACGAAAAATTCACCACTAATTCATGTCAGAAATTTTGTTCTCTATTGTTATGGTATGTGTTGGCGGCGAGAAAGAAGCAAAATTACGAAAGCTGACTAACCTGTGTGACAGCATCTAGAAGCTCGGCACTCTCTTTTATTCTATCTTTGACAGTTAGAGTGGCGGCTGGTGAACTGATGCCGTCAATCGGGTGGGGCGATGTATTGGATGATCGCGAACGACGTCTGATCGAAGAGGCGCGGCTAACTCGTGACAAAGATCTGAAATAGTATAACTTCTGAGTATAGATTTTAGAGAAAAGTCGAAACAAAATACCAGAAGTTACATTCTGTACTTAAATAGCAGTTTTATCTTGAGGAAGCAGATTTTGACACCAGTTCACAATCATAAGGTAATCAGTATGGCAGAGCCTGAAAATGAGAAGTCAGGAAAAGACAACTGATTCTGTTGAGACGGTGGTAATAACAAGTCTAATTGAACATGGCGTTTTCGAACGAACACACGATATTTCCAGTTTGCTACTAATCTCCAGGTCCTTTTAGCATTTTGATTATAAACATACAATGGATACGGAGGTGTAGGCTCTCTCCACTGTGACCCTAATTAGCTCTGGTTTCAATGAAGCATAATGGCCTTTCATTATGTCTCCGTAGGTTTACAAGAAAAAGGTTTATTTTTGTACAAAACAGAATTCAGCACGAGAGGGAGCTTCCAATCCTAAACGCAAAAATAAGTAAATAATTATGAACAATGAAAAACACCAGCATAACAAACTGGAAGAACGTGCAAAACATAGATGAAAGCAAAGTTTAAAAAAATCAGTTTCGAAATTTATGTCTTTCAAAACGCTTACCATGAATAATGTGTATTTTTCTAATCTCCTAGATGAAAAAATCCAATCAATCTGTTTGAACTTAATCAGGATTTGCATAATTTGATCTGAATCGAATTAAACTCTTTCTGATCAAAATTTAATACTATAGCTGATAATGTAAACCGTTTTGTTCGTCAATTTTCCAATCTGGTATCCCCTTCATAGAATTTATGAAACTTCATGTGAATCCACCCACTGTTTCTCTGAATTCTCAAAGCTGCAAAAGTCACTTTTCCTTCTGCAGAAAATACGCCGACAAATTAGTCCCACTATCCAAAAAGCTTTTTGGTCATATATTGTTGGGCATGTACTTATGGTAGCAGTAATCCCACATCTATGCAAAATTTGTGAATCGGCAAAGTCGACCGAATGTTTATCACTCTGCAACTTTTGGTGTGTATTATTATTATTGATTTTTTTATTATTATTAATTACTTGCGCATTAAGCGGAGGCGGGAGCCTGTTTACACGGGACCCATTACCAAGGAGAAGCCCCAGCTTTCCTGGACGTCATTATAGTGAGTTTTGTATGTTTGTGTAAACCTTTAGGAAGCACCTGGGAAGACCCTGAGCGCCCTTTGATTGCAAGAGTTAGTTTCCAGTTACTAATTAGTGACTGAAGGTTGTGTTTATTTCTGCTTAAGAGCTGTTGCACTGTGTTTGGTTGATTGCTAATAGGAAGCTCCTTTGAGTGACCTACAGTAGTCAGTTGGATACAAGCTGATAGCGTCTTGAGTTATATTGCTGACGTCTTCTGACCTAAGCAGAGAAGTAGACATAACAATATGTAACGGACCTGAGAGGTCTGAGGGGGTCCAGTAAGCTTTCTTGCGGGTGGGTGCTCAACAGTTGGGTGGCACTGTTCGTGTACAACAGGATAATTTTCGGAACGACATAAATTTTTAGTGATTTAGTGTATTTTCTACATGATCATCATATGGGAAACGGTATATTTTTGAGAAAATATGTGCAACCAAAAATAAAACTTTCGCGGTGAGCATGTCCGGTTCAAAATGAGCAACAGTGTCTATCACAGGCATGCACGACAAGAATTTTCCACGGGGAAGAGTCCTCGTACCTTTTATTGAGGGGGTGGAGGTGGGCGAGCGAAAAAACAAAAAAAGTTCCGCAAACACGTTTTTTATGCAAAATATGCATAAAAATCATGAAAAGAGCTGTCTTGGAAAAATTTCAGGAGGGTGCTTGACAATTTTTTCGGGTCAGGGCGTGTCCAGGTCTCAGGTAGGAGGGTTTACCCCCTGCCCCCTCCATGTGCATGTATATGGCCTATCACCGTAACAGTGACTGATAAAAGTGCTCATGCATTGTACATTTTCAACGCGAAAACTCATGTATAATGCACCAATTACACATGGAATCCTTCACTGTCACTTTTTCGAAGAGTGCATTGTCTAACGATATGATAGAGTGACAATTTTGCTACCACGCCATTTTACCCACTGTGTCAATTCAGCCACGTTTTTCTAAGTATATGAGCTATTGATAGCTGATCCATCTATCTTGCCGATTCAGTGTCCGCAACCCTGCTCGTCTGTGTGATCAATTTTGTGATGATTATTGATTAGTCGCAAGGTTGGACAAGCGAACGAGAGCAGCACGCTTCATTTCTGCTGCAGGTCGGCATCGGAAATATCATATCATCTTGCAGTAGCATGGCACATACCATTTACAGATCAATTTAGACGAGATTATCTAATTTCACAATAGTTTCATGATTACCTCTATTCGCCGTTTATCTGTTAGTACTATTTCTTTGATTACTTACAAAAATTCATGATGCTATCATCATCTGCATTTTTTGGAATTTCTGTCATTTATCTTTTTCAAAATTTGCTGCTCGATTCACATCCTTAGAACATGATTTTAACTGTTGTTGTAACCCAATAAGATTTATTGTACTCTATATATCACTTCTCTTGACCGGACATTAGAGTGCGGACATTAGAGCGTAGGTATGGCGCGGGGACATTAGAGGACACATTGGAGGAGAGCGCGGACATTAGAGCGCAGGGCAAAGTGCGGGGGCATTAGAGAGCAGAAACATTAGAGTGCATTTGAAAAACTGTTTTTTCCAACCAACGCTCTTTGGTCTTAATGAACGCGAATTTTAAATTGTTTTTGAACATGGAAAAAGAAAATTAAGCAAGCAGCTTTCTTTCAAAAGCTGACAAAAAAATTCGTGCGTCATTTTGAATACTAGTTAAAAATTCAAGATGAATTCGAAAATAACAAAATGAAACAGTTTGATTTAAAAGTTCAAAAGTTAAATATTCACGATTTTTTTGTCTTCGACAACTTAGAAAAGATTTGCATACTCTATCTTTTTGCTAACTACTCGAAAAAGCATTGATTCCGCCATTTATCTGCTCAAAAAGTGTTTTTACAAAATGGATAAGAGGTATATTCCATATGAGCGACTGAATAAAAAACGTAAAAAGAATATGAGTAATGAGAGCGGGCGAACAATAAGATATGAAAAGAATAAAAGAGAACAACACTAGAAAATAAAAGCAAAAAGAAAACAATATTAAATAAAAAAAGGAGATGGGAAAAGGAAGAAAAGTGAAATAAGAAATGAGAAAAATTAAGAAAAAGAACAAAAAATGATGGAAAAATTGTATAAAAATGCTCTGACCTGATCTTCGCAAGAGTCATGAAAAAATGTGAAGAAGGCATTTTTGGGCTGAAGTGTAGTTATTTTTCAAATTATTTTATTTTCCGATTTTTTATTTTGCTCTGATCTAAAATTTCTGTACTCTATTGTCCTGCGCTCAAATGTTCGCGCTCTATTGCCCTTTGCTCTAATACTCTTACGCTCTGTTGTCCCTGCGCGCTATTGTCTTGTTCTCTATTGTCCTGCGCTCTAATGTCCGCGCTCTATGTCCCGCGTTTCAATGTTTCGGTACCATCGTTTCTTTATATTTCTACAGTCAATGAAAATTTCATCACCGCATTTATTTGAGTTCATTAAGCAGGGTTGCTGCAACTGAATCGGCTACAAAGCTGAATCAGCCATCGTTATCTCAAATGATTCAGTTCACGACCGGTTAAAAAAGGGGCTGGATTGGCACATTGCCAAAGTGACATGGTAGCAGAATTGTCACACTTTTATATCGTTTGCTTATGCAGGATTAGAAAAAGTTACAGTGTAGGATTCCATGTGCGATGTTATGGGGTGATAATACACGCACATTGTGCACTGTGCATTATCACCATTCCCCATAAGTTTTTGTGGTGAAAAGCAACGTACGTTGCACTTTCGTCAGTTATCGTTAAGCCCCTGCTATGCTTCGCCGGTCGGAACCGGCCGGTGCCGGGAGATTTTATTGCCGGCCGGCGCCGCTGACATAATGTTTGCTGTTATACTTAAGACGGCGCTGTCCGGCGAGTGGCAGATTTTAATTGAATTTAAGTATAAGTAAATAGTAAAGCGCCATAGTAAAATACAAAGCATTATGTCATGACGAGCGGAAAGTTGTGATACAATCAACTGGACGTACCAAACATAGGCACAATTTTTTCTTATTTACACTTGTAGCTTTTTTGAATTTTTTTAGCTTTGAGCTTTCTACACAATGTGGAAGACGAAGTCGGCCGTCAAGAACAGGAATGTGTCTTCTGGTGCGAAAGTCAAAATTTTTAAATGTTACAGAGCTGCACGCTGACTTTATACATATAGTCTGTTTTCTATAAAATGCTTCCAAATAGAAAAGTGACACGAATCAGTACTGTCGTCAAAATCGTTTACATAAAGTTCTTTTTGTAAAATTTTTCACTCTAAAAATTGCTAAAGGTCAGTTCAGTATGCTCACAAATTTCCAGTCCTACATGATATTTTATTCATCAGAAAATAGCAAAAATCTGAAATACTACTTGCTTTCCACTTTCATTATTTGGAAGCATTTTAAGAAAAACAGACTATAGTTATCATTATTAATTTGAATTTGGCTGAGGAGCGGCGCTCAAGAACTATCTTTTGTCAATCACTACCACAATTACACTCAATAATGCTCCCTAACTATTGATATTCAACGTTTAGTTTTTCAATCTAACTTTTCTGAAAATTTTATTATTTTTTTCTCATTTGATGATGGTTGAAGTAAGGCAATTTGAAATAGAAAAATTTGATATATCTATCATTATCAGTGATGACATCAAAAAACATTTTAGAAGCTTAATTTTCATTAAATTTATAAACAGTGAACGGAAGTCGATTTTGTCACACATATATGACCAGATATCCGGATATCCGATTTCACTAAAAACCCGAATATCCAGATGTGGAAAAATATCCGAAAAAAATATCGACTAATTCTATTTTTCATTATTTCAATTTTTTACTGAATGTTTGGATGCAAAAATTGAGAATTTTTGTTTAATTATATTTGAAAATGTTAAAAACAAGAAGATATAAGACTTTTGATACAAAAATTGGTATTTTCGTTCAAAATCTCCTCAATTATAGTAAAAATCAAGTCTGGCAATCAATAATTTTTTGCATCCTATGTTACAATATTTGCGCCGGCTCGCGCCGGTCGGCGTACGCAGGACACAATAAAAATCATTTAGAGGGTGATTTTCGTATTAGCTAGAAAGAGCGCCGATCTGTGGAAGTTACTGACCGGCCTAGCTGTTGATGAGAGGAACGGGAAATTTTGATAGGTGAGCAGGCCACGCCATATTGATGATCATATCTTGTTTGATGCAAAAAAAGCAAACGAGTCTCAGCTCAACAAGTCTATATTTATTTTGACTTGATTACATCCTATAGTAAATGCTCTGTCTTCTACATTCATTTTTTAGAAGCAAAACTGAATATCAATTTTGAGAAGCTTAAGCTTCGGAAGCATCATGTAGGGTCGTCACAATCACGAGAAAGTGGAATTTAATCAATCAAATCTACCATCCAAGTTAGCGCAACTGATGGATTTTGCATCATCGCTTCCAATGATTTTCATGTGCATTGTATTAAAAAAATCAAGTCTTTGAGCTGTCATCGATAAGCCAGATCGAGAACTCGAGCTCGTCTCCAGTTGTAATAAAAACTCGAGCTCGAGTTGAACATGAGATCGCCTCCAGTTGCAATAAAAATAATCGTGTTTTTTAACCTGGGTCCAGCTGCTCAAAAGGTCCTTAAGGCATAGGTATACTTTAAACTATTCCTCAAGGAGCAACTCTTCCTCAGACTATTGTTCGAGCTCCTTAAGGTGCTCCTTTGTTAAGGAGAAGTTAAAGGAGTATTTAACTGAGCAGTTGCTCAAAACTCTTCCATAGTTGAAGAGCGATCGAAGCATGCATTAAACAAGCCCCTTACTCGAAACTTTTCCTGAGGTGTACTTTTTACTGGAAAGACGAAGAAAATGAAATCTTGATTACCAAAAAGTAATCATCTTATTTACTTTTTTGAATCCAGCTGAAAAATTAGGATAGCCCACCAATCAAAATCGAGCGAATCTAGCGTTCAATGTAATGCTCCACCTAACTCTAGCGGAAAATTTCTGGAGCTAACCAAAAGCGTTGTTCGGCCTCCTATTCTAATACATACCAGACAGAATACTTCGAAGTGGATTTCTGAGGTAAAGGCTTGCCCGATGCACTTGGTTTTTTACAGAGGATGTAGGGAAGTTATTTTGCATGGGGAATCCGATGAATATGTTGGTTTAAAAAAAATCTAATATTCCAAGCTTTCCCCGAAAAACGTAAAAATTCTTGATTTTCACCCAAAATGCAGTAACTTCAGAAAATGACCAAATTTTTGATTTCATCGGACGTTCTCTTGCCACCTCCATCTGCTCAGGAACTAAACTGTGTAAATAATATCGAAACTAGTAAAAGATGCAAATTTGGACACTGTAGGCCAACAAAGATTAATCAATGTGCTGCTTGGACATAAACATTCATTCAGCTTAAACAACAATCCCTTAACGATGATAAATGAAGCGATACATCAAATTGACATGGGAACTGCATTACTAGGTCAAAAACATTATTGGCGAGCGCCCATCCTGTAATGAGATGTTATTGACGACCACGTCAAGGAAATGATAAGGGAATTAATCAAGTCACAAAAGACGATAACTTCCTCATTCCACAAATGGATGATTATTTAGGTGACATCGGCAGAGTCAAATATTTTTCAATGTTGGATAGTCTGGATAAAGGCAAGCGCCTATCCATCCAGAATCCACAGAAAAAATTACCTTTATATGCCAAGACGGTTTACTCCAATTTAAAGTTATGCATATGGGTTGAAAAATGCTACTGAAATTTCTAAGCCTCGTGGAATGAACTTCATATCCCAACGCGTGTAAAATTGGCTCAGTTTATAATTTATATTGACAGCGTTATTATTTTCATCTAAAATGGTTGACAAACATATAGAAAATTTGGAAATGATATTTCGATGTTTGGCTTATTCTAATCTGAATCTTGAGCCAGATTATTCCTTTACACCAAAGTTGGTTAAATTTTGGGTCATATTTTTTATCGAAATGGAATGTCTGTTGACTCGCCAAGGATAGAAGCAGTGAAGAATTTCGAAGGGCCTAAGTCTATCAAGCAGTTGCAGAAATTCCTGCGTCTAGTATAATGATCAAAACGATTCATCCACAGTCTTGCGTTTATTTCACCGCCGTCTTGTAAAGCTTTGGTGAAGAAAAGCAAGAAAAATCGGAGTTGACGCCTGGACAACAGAAAGAGTTCAAAAATATCAAAATGCTCTACTGACAGTTCTTTTTCTACGATATCAAATTTTCGACGATTCTCATTTTGTTTTTCATACTGTTGTCTCAGGATTGGTAATAGGAGGACTTTATAACAGGAAATGGAAACTGACAAGTGAATGAAAACTTGTTCGAGTAGAGTTTTGAATGTTGCCGAAAATCCAGAGAATGTTTAATGGACATTTATTGCCTCAAAAAATATCGACACTAAAATCATAATTCGGACGGACCACAATTCGGACGGACTACACCTGGTTATTTTCAGAGAAACAACATAACGAGCATTCGTTGGAGTAGGCTCTATATTTAGGTCAGTTTAACTACGAATTTAAACGTATAGCAGGTAAAGAAAATGCACTTGCCGAATTTTCTATCATGATCGAATGAAAAACATATGGTCAAGGTTGTCCCAGATTGGGCAAAAGAGACAAAGGAAACCGAGAAAAGGAATTTCGAAGTTTCAAGAATTAGTATTATGAAATAGTGTATGGCGGCGTGAGACATGATGAGGCAAATGCTGAAACCGGTAACCGAAGGAAATTTTGTTCATCCACCTCCTTCCACTCAAGAAGAACATGATTTAACTCCACAAAATGTTATGGAGGAGAAGGTCTATTTTCCATCGACCAACAAAAATTTATGCCAACAACAAAAATTGGACACGAAATTGGACGAAATTTTCAAAAATATTGCTGAAAAAAGTACCAAAAAAATTTTCAACATTCTCCATTTGGGAAGCCACGTTTTTTTGCCAAAAAAATATTCATATAAAAATCAGATGATCATCCTAATAAAAATGAGACATTTGGTTCTACTTCAGTATCAAAGTCAAACTATGATGGATCACCAGGGAATAGATCGACTAATCACGTTGATCGACAATAATTTGTGGTGGTTGAACATAAAAAACGACATTATTGCTTGGGCAAAACTTTATGTAGTCTTCCAATTGTGCAGACCAATACATAACCCAATTTAACCATTGGACCCGATCGAAGTCCTCTACCAATGGGAAACTGTGGTAACAGACGTAGTCGCTATTTGACCTCTTAGGGAAAAACAAGCTCATGTTATCGTTTTTATGGACTATTTTACAAAATGGGTCAAGCAAAAAGTATACCGGAACAAAAAGCTGAAACAGCAGAGGTAGCATTCATGGACAATGTCATCCTACTGTCATCGAATGTTTAGTGATCAAGGATCGGCATACACGTTTCAGTTGATGACGGAAGTATGCTAACTGCTTGATATCAAAAAAATTAATTCCACCCCTTATCAACTCCAATGCAAAGGAATGATGGAACGATTTAATTACGCTTATTGAACAATCATTTTATCGATTACTGATCCTGACGATAAGCCTCATTATTTGGCACATATATTATTTGGTTATCACGTAACGCCTCATAAGTCGACAAAAAAGTCACCACACAGCCTGTTGTATATCGTCATGAGCCTGTATTTTAGCTGAACCAAACTGCGGCATGACCAATTATTATGCAGAACAATTACGCTACCTATAGGTATGTGCCAAAGGAACAGCTCCGCCAAACCAACGAGCAAGTCAATAAAAATTTGAAGTAAAGCAGCCAATGATAGAAAAACATCTTGACAAAAAAGCACAGGAAAAGATTTTCATCCCCCAGCTTGTGTAGTACCAAAAGAAGGGAAAGTTGGCACTAATAATGACGGACCCTATGAAGTGATTGGTGTACATCATCTGATAAAGTGTTATTAAAATTCGGCGGTTCAATAGCCCTATTGTAGGAATGCTGTACATATCTTGCAATTGAGTCGTGCCATTTTATGTGAGATCTCCAGGATTTGTTTGTAAGGTTTGTTTCAATTCACTTTCTGTACTAACTGAGAGTTTTATTGATAATTTTTATTGTTGGCACCATTGTACCCATGTTATTTCTGCAGAGAAGACCTGCGAGAAATGATGCTTGGAAAACCATTTGGAAGAAAATGGTTAGAAAATAGATTCCAAAGATGAAGAGGCCAAAGTGCTTGTCAGAGACTAACGCCAATTGAGTGGACTGGTAGAAAAATGACGATGGACAAAGACGCAGCCACCAAGTTAGTGAAAATTATTTCGATTTATTCAAGATATGCAATACATGTGAAATGCCATATTTCTTTGGCTAGGATAAGTCAAAATTCAGGCGACGCTTTCAGTTAATATCGAATTTATCATAAGATATGGCAAATTGATCGATTTGCAAATAAGATTGGACTCTAATGTCTAGACTGACTGCCCAGGAGTTAAGCGGCTGGGATTTTGATAGGTGTGGAACTGAACATACATTTAATTGAGGGAAGTGCTGTAAGGATCCCCATCTCAGAAATCGTCGGCCATATGGTAGCCACTGGGTCACCCATATTTTCGGCCAAAAAAACTATGTCAATTTTTAAATAAAAATACCAATTTTCTTGGCGCCATTATTACATTTTTTAGACAAAACTTACTATTTTCTGAAGTGTTTTCCGAACTTTTTTGGTGAAAAATGGCACTTTTTTCTTCAAGGAACCCCTAAATATTTAAGCAATAGGTGACCGTCTGTCTCAAAAAGTCGCTTTAACCCCCCCCCCCCCGACCTCAGGACTTCGTTACATGCATGGCACTGACCGCATCCTATTGTAATTTATCTTTGTCCGCCTGGCGCAAGTACCTTTGTTATATATATAGGTACTGTTGTATATCAGACAACCCCATTGGAAGGGGTATGAGAAGGGTATTACCCCTACCTAAAGTCCTAAAAATTGATTACTGGGGGCCTAATTTGGAGACAAAATGATGTGTTTAGTGGACATTTAGCTACACTACCCCCGCAAATTTTCAACTTCAACCCTACCTGAAAAATGTGACCTTGGGCACCTCTGTTGTATATCGTGTAGAAAAATGGGGAACGGAAAATGTGAAAGTCGTCGGGAAAATTCAGGGTGTTGCATTTTTGAGCACCTTCAAAATTCATTTGGGGCCCAAGAATACAATGAATGCTCAAAAATTTTCACTTCCAATTAATATTGCAACAACAAAAGTCCTAGGCAAGAAAGTTGTGCACTAATGGATAGAGGTAATGGTCAAGGCTCAAGGTCAAAGTTAACGAGGTTACAACACTTAGTAAGGACAGTAGTAGAGCTTGTCCATCTTTGTGCTGGTTCTCAAAAAATCGTTGATCAAAGAGCCAGATCAAAGACAGGGCTGAACATTTTTATTAGTCTTCTTGTGTCTCGCCAGTTATTTTTCAATCTTCGTTCAAAATTTTATTTTGATATTTCATTCAAAGCAATACCAAAGTTCTGCATAAGTTTTTGTTTAAAATCCTAATGAAAATCTTACTACAAAAAGAGTGCTGCCTGCTGATTAAGCAGACCTACTTCCACACAAAGACATATATATTTTGATTCTAATTGGATATCCAAAGCATCCAAAGAATATGTTTTCCAGACATTTTTTCTCCCTGAGTGGGGAATCCACCAATGGCGTTAGGGGGTTAATGTTCTGTAGGAAGCCCTGAACATCTGACGAAAATTGTGCCAGATGGGTTCCGTCACTTATTGAGAGGAAGGCCAAAAGCTATGATTGTGTTTGGCAGCGATGACGTCATTATATAATTGCCAGTGAGTGACGGTTGTCCCTCAATATATAAAACCCACGAGGGTCATTGGTCAGTTACTAAGACCTGTGGTTGTGCAGTTACGATCAACTGCAGGGTGGCTGCCCATATTCAATTTGTAGTTGGTTTTATTCGTGTACTTTTGGGCCGTCAATTGACGTTAATTTTTCATTTTATTGATCAATGGTCAATTTTTTATCCACGTCCCAATAGAGGCAGAATAACGACAGCAAATGTGAAACGTTTTAGCCATCCCACTATTTACAGCTTTATTCATAGAACAATTTTTTCGTATTTTATCTGTTGAAGCATGGTCAGGAAAACATCCACGCCAGCGCCAAATAATCATGGTGCGCTGGAGGCGCGTCTGACAGGAAAGTCTTGCCTTTGAGGTGATGGGATGTTTTAGAGTCAATTCTTTGACCTTTGGCTCTGTCATTATTTTATTTTCCAAAATTCCTTGTGTACGAGGGGATTCAGTTTTCTTTACATAAAGTATTTTTGTATCAAGATTTGTATTATTTATAATTCATATTTTTTGGCCCTAAAACTTTTTGGAACTTTTCTTTTTTGGTACATCGAATGCCAGAGTTTTGTGATCGAGTTAGTCGAGCTACGTGTGCCCTTGTGACAGAAGCAATTTGCATAGTCGCTTTTCTGGTGTGTAGGCCGCGTGCTGTTTCATCTTTTGTTATTTTCTTTTGTATTTTGGCTTGGTTTTGTTTTTTCAATTATTTTCCTAAAATCGTATGGTGTCATCGTCTTGGCTGGAAGCAAGGTGCCCTTTGGAGCACCAGAGAATTTCCATCTGAGGTGTTCTCTACTTGTGTCACTACATATTGCATCAGGGTAACAACCGGTAGGAGTCTCCCACGAACCGCAGAAAGGTCAGCCTAGGGTATACGAGATTCTAGGATATAAGGATTTTACCAACATTGACTCGGTTTGACAGTAAAACAGTTCAAGCAAACTTTACTTGAGAAACTCGTGAGTTTTCAAGTGGATTTTCGGGACAATGACTCGTTGGGGGAGGACATTGCCAGTTTTCCCAACGGAGGAAGGTTATTTTTCATGGCAAATCCATCAAATAAACGAATTGGTTTTTTATTAAAATCATCATTTTGGTTTATATACCAAATTTATTAAATTTTCGGAAAAGAACGCACTTTTTTTCATTTTCACGAAACATTGAGGGATAATATAATTTTACTTCCTAATACTTTTTAAATGACCCCCAATAAAATGAACGGGGAAATCGCCCAGTTAGCCATTGTCTCCAAAGTTGATACTGGAGAGAATAAAAATTATAATGTTCAACAAAGGGGTGGAGAGAACGTTTTTCCTGGCTGATGATAGTTTGAATTTTTTGGGGCAGTTACAGTATAATAGAGAAATGGATAAGCTATTCGTTAAGGTGTACCTTAATTAATGTATAAGAGTATCTTGCTTCGAGAAACGGACCTCAAACTGTTTCTTAATTAGGGTGCAACTGATAATACACCTATACCTTGATGAGCTTTTAAGCAACCAGGCCTTGAGCTCGGTTGTAATGCAATGAAGAAGTTAAACTTTGGGGTAGTAGAAGTCCGAACACCTGGAGCCGATTGCAATACACAAGACCTCGAGCTCAGGATCATTCTGTTTAGTGCAACCGACCTCTGTATGTTTTCATTCCCGAAACCGATTTTTTTCATTACTTCTCTGTGAAAAAGTTGATTACAATAGGACTTCTACATGCTTTCATACGACTCCTAGTGTGGAACCACAGAACCATAGCTGCTGGTCAAATTTCGTCTCTGGCCGTCTTGGTCTAATGGTTATGGCCACTGACTACTAGTATTAAGAACCAGGTTCGATTCCGGGTGTAACCCGAAATTGAATTTATGGTAGCTGGCCCAGGCAGACAAAGCCTTTCATCCTCTTGGGGTAGATAAATTTTGTAGGCAAGCTTGGAACGCTGCTTGCGGGGGTCTACTCAGCCCAGTTAGCATGTTGGCGATAGTGCGGTGAATGAGGAGGTAGGCCTATTCCATTATGAGGTAGGTAGCCGAACAAGTCCTGCTTGTCAGCCTGTGGAACGTGGCCTCCACTAGGTGGTAATAAGCACCCGAAGAGTGCCTCTCAGCATTATAAGAAAAGAGCGTTTACTGAAATTCAGCTGAACCGACCTCGAGATTTTTATTGCAACCGACGTTTAGATATTGTAACTGGTACCATAAACTTATACAGACAAAAACTGATTCTCCAAGAATGCATTTTTTATGTTCCATGTAGTTATCTGATACCACCCAAATAGTGACTTTTCAAGTGGAGTAGGCATTCTCTCTCCCGAAATGCAAAAATTGGGCACCAATCGATAGATCTCATTGGGATCTATTCAAAAATATATTTTAAAATAATGTAACTCCCTTTTTGATGCAGCTTTTGTACCCTGGTTTTCCTTGCTGCCAATGTGTGTAGGTAAATCATTCCTCTCGAACACCAAAATCAGTATTGCTGGCAGATCAGTATTGCACACCTTCAACCATGGGCAGGTGTCCAGACTTTTGGCGCAGGGTGTATAGCTTCAATCGAATTTTTAATTTATATCATAATTTTCAAGATAAAAGGGGAGTGAAAATAAAGAGCAGATAACTACAACAATTTTTTAGAACAACATGCGAACCCCAAATGGTGAGGAGTCATTACATAGCAGGGCATTCGTGACTTCCCCTAGCTTGGTATAGACAGACAGGATACGTTATTTAAACCATACCAGGCATGCGTGTGCATGGCCACGATTTTAGGTGGGTGAATAAATCGTAAAACTGATTCCATTAACAGTGTTTTGTGCAATAGTATCATGTCTTGTCATATATTTGAACTGACTGTAAAATTTCAGACAGTAATTC
Source organism: Romanomermis culicivorax (assembly GCA_963922205.1). Lineage (NCBI taxonomy): Eukaryota > Metazoa > Nematoda > Enoplea > Mermithida > Mermithidae > Romanomermis > Romanomermis culicivorax. The sequence continues at coordinate 173,751 of CAWUHX010000166.1, read as the reverse complement.
AGTTATCAGATTTTCAATTTACAAAAAAAGCATTATTACACTATCACTATGAGTTAGAACTTGGCGAAACTATATATCTCCGTATTTGACAGGGTCTTTTAGTACGAGTCCCATTAGCATTGCTTATGGAAAAACGTATTTCATTAGCACGGTCAACAGGGTTGACAGATGTTACTTTGTTTGTGTCAAAGTATTGCGTGAGTTAGTCAATTCAGATGATCTGCTTTTATTGTACTATCAACTCATGAAATCATGCTGGAGTTGGTACTTTCAAAAGGGATAAGACTTTCATCTGATTCTAATTAAATTAGCTCATTCTAACATTATGCACTTGGTAAGTTAACCGACAAGTTCAGTTTATTATTGGCAGCAAAACTTTTAGAATTCTCTAAAGTCACGTTCTGTTTAGATAAAAGATAACGTGTTCTCACTGTACCTGGAACTGCGCTTCAACTTCAATATAAGTTCTCGATTGATTTTTTCTAAAAATGTATAATTATATTCTCTACTCACTATTAATGATTTGCGTGAACTACAGCGTATTTGTAAACGGCTGTTTTCAAATTACTCAAGTAGTGTCCAAGAGGTTAGAGCCAAAGCTGATTCAGAAACTGAGCCACAATCACTCACTAAGCAAAAGTGACAAGAGAATAAGCATATCGACGAAGTTGTCATTCGTGATGTTGAAGGGCTTCCTGGGTGGCACCGGAGCTGTCCCACCACTGGCCAATGTCGGGGTGAGTGTGACCATCCCGGCCAGGGCTCAACAAAAATGGATTGGCTGAATCCTACGGGTGCAAGCCTGTAGCCATAAATTTTTTTTTGGGGGGGGGGCGCACATTTTTTTCACACAATTGACCGTAAAATTGACATTTCTGACTTGACTTTCTTTTTTCCGACTTGATTTAAAAAAACCAAAGATCCCTCCCTACCTTTGTCTTTTTTTAAAACTTCAAGCATTTCGGGGAGGAGGGCATGGCCCCCAAAACTCCCTGCCTACAGGCCTGCACGGGTGGAATGTTGTATGTTGCTATACAACAGTGAAAACGACGATTTTTGATTTTTCATCACAATTTGGTGATATCTTTTATATAACTTTCGTCTCGAATTTTTTTCAAAAATTTCTCCCTTTCAGTCATTAGCACGCGTGCTAACGTCGAAAATTTCCATTAGCACGGCTCTGGTTTTATTAGCACCGTGCTAAAAAAAGCCTGGTACTTGAGTTATAAGTTATTTGCTTTATTTACATGCGTAAATTTAAAGCAGTAACACGGGTGTCCTAAAATTATGATAGGCCACACTCCTAACACTGTGGTGACTCTTCTATCTATGTAATGATAACATTCACTTGTGACCGACCTTTCTTCCCAAATCGTCTGACAGAAAATCCCTGGCCTAAAGCTCAGTCCAGGAGTGATCACCGGGCACTCACCTATGCAATGCCAAAGTGTGATGGCAGGTGTCCGAATCCACAGTGTTATGAGACCAAACCGTAGGAAAATGCAAATTTTTGACTAAAATCGGTCAATTTTGATCAGTAAACAAGAAAAATTCAACCTTTGAGTGTTACGCGCCATAAAAAGCTGTTTCATGGACTTTTTTGAACTTTGATATTAATTTTTGAAACATTTTCAGCAATATTTTAGGTTAAAATTTGTTTTTTTGGAGTACTTCTTACCCCCACGTAAGATGAGCCGCATCCGCAGATCAACTCCTAGCGCCAAGGGGCTGTTACATGTCTGTTTCAAACGACTTCCTGTCGTTAGAAATTGACATCTAAGCTCTTCAATATTCTCGAAACGGTACTTACCGAAATGATCGCAATTCGGGCGGTGGCGGTCCTTCCCACATTCCGTAAAATCAAGTTCAGCGTAAATAATCCATTTACTCCCGGCCTGTGATAGATAATGATTTGAAATTATTGATTTTGACTATCTATCCATCGTTGGAGTTATAGCGGCAGCAATTAAATCTTCAAAAGTAAGAAAAAAGTGAGATGAGCATTGAGCAATACAGACAGGATAAGAAAATAAAAAAGTAAATTTAATTGTAAGCTTCGAGCCATTAATCAAATTTATTTATCTCTTTGAGCCAACAGAAAGCCAAGAAAGATTAATGATAAAAAGGGAAGGATAAATCGATAAGATAAACGAACAATTGAATAAACGGGCGACGGCCCACACCGTCCAAGTTATATATTTCGTCTGGATAAGCTTCTCCCTCTAATTTCCGCCCATATCTTTCAAAAACTGTTTCATTGATTCTGCTGGTTCTTTTTTACCGTAACTAAAGCCTACAACCGAGCGTCCTACTGTATGTACCTACATGTCGCGTATATAGTGGGACAATTACTACCTACCATCGAAATCAGAAGAAAATTTACGACACAAACGTGCGCGCTTTCGATACAACACACGCGCACCTTGAGTATATACAGTAAAACATATGCTGGAAAGTTTAGCCTAATTTATTGACAGAAAGGAGACGTGAAAAAGCAAAGAAGCCCCTATTGACAGTATTTCTGATATTATGTCGGCAGCAGCCCCTTCTTCACTATTCTCTTTTCCTTTCCTTCTTCAGCACATTGCAAGCTACTGCAGTAAGCCATGTACACATCTTTCTTCGAGAACGATAAAAAGAGATATCGATAAAAGCTAATCAATGAGAGCAAAAGACGAGCTCGCAGTGAAGACAGAGCGATATGTTCAAAAAGCCAGCTCCAAAATAGGCAGAGCACGTTGGACTTGAAACAAAAGAAGCTCTGCAAATCCACTTTAAAGTTCCGACAGCTGGGATCAATTTGATCCGTGAATTGCCTTATGGTGCTAACGGGTGGTGTACACAATCAAAGTGTGCTGCGTACTAAATTAATACTAACTCAACTCAACAACTCAATATAAAATACAATAGAAAGAGCCAAAATTCGAGCGAGCGTTCGATGGAAACCTTACTCATTACAGAAAGCTCCGATGATGGAATTATAACAACATAAAGTGTACTGATGGACGTTGAATCAACATAAAACTGAGAAATTCATTCAAAGTCCGAGTTAATGCTAAAGAAATAAATTTCTCATAGAATTCTACAAAGAAAGATCATGATACGAGGAACTAAGGGCATAAATCTGTTGGGTCTAATGCCTGATGGGTACGGGTAAAACAGAGACCAAATACTTAGTATAGAATGACTGTACGATCAAACTGTAAATTTCAGTCACAGTCGTTCACTGAGCATATTACCCATTTACTCCAAAATGGCAGTCGTCGACAACCATAGAGTAAGTCCAATTTGATGCGCAATTTTTACGTGGTGAGAAACTTCATACCATTGAAAAACGCTAATTCTGTCATGACAAAGCCAAATTTATGGAACTAACGTCCTGCTTATCTACTTTCGATTTCAATAGAACTATGTCGACACCTGAGCGCTACTCAAAAATTTTTGAACATTTAACCATGAATTTTCAGTTGTTCTGCTTGCCACTCATGAACGACAAATTCTTTTCATCATTCATTACAGTAATTAGCTTTCGGTGTTGAACTTACTTTTATGGGATCGCTGCATACGTCATCACAGAATAAATAGACTATAGTTCAGTGAGTAATACCGGATATTGCCAGCTTGAAATTTTACACAAGCCAGTACAAACTTGCGGTAGATTTAATTTAAATCGACTTTCCTGGTTTCCACACAGAATGCGGCATTATAAATCTATTGATTTCGACAGTTCCTTCCCATACCTGTAAGAGGTCCGACCAGTGGGGGGAGTAAACCCAAAATTTTGTGGTGGGGGTCCAAAAATTTCCAAAATTTTGGGTGGGTGTGGAAAAAATTCCAAAAAAGTCGCGAAAGTTTTCCTAAAAAACCAAAAAGCTACTTTTTCAAAATTTTTCGTTTGGAGATGGTTGGCTATAGGGTCGACCAAGTTGGGGGTCCCCCACCCCCAATGACGGGTATGTTCCCCACAAAAAAGCATATGGAATTGCGACTGCAACGACGTCTTGCGAATGTCGGCTGTTAGACAGATACAACACACCTTCTGTGAACATCGCCCTCCCTTAATAGAACAAGCGGATAACTTGAAAGATAAGTGCAACTGAAAATTTTATATTCTCTGTAGCTTTTTACACTAACAATAATTGCGACATTCAATTATTTAAAAATCACAATCTGGAGGTTCGGGTCCGGGTTCAAAATTTTAAGCATATCGGGCCCGGGTACAAAATTTTGAGAATATCGGGTCCGGGTCCGGCAAAATAGTCGGGTAGTTTCGAGTCTCATTTCGGGTCCGTTATATTTTTTCACATGCTATTCCGTCTGACATCATTCCGACACGATTTCTCAGAGATTTGACCTACTGCTCTATTGACCTACGATAAGTTGGGAATTAATAATATCTGAAAATGAGATATTTTGAGTGGTTTCATATCCTGAGTATTGTGACAGCATATATTCGGCGCATAAGTCAAAATTCGTATACCTGCAGCACTCCAAAAGTTGAAAGTTTTACATTTTTCGGCATTTTTCAGTCTCTATGCGTGTTTCGAAATATAAATCTTCAAATGTTCATTATATACAGAAGGTATGAAAGAAATTTTCTGACATCTCCCTCTCTTAAGTGTCAAAAATGATGTCGAAATAACCTAAAAAAGTCATTGGAAGCTTCTTCGGCCTCCTGGAAGCCTCCTAGATGCCACGGAATTTTTCCTGTATTTCTGTAGCCACTAATGTCCAATACATTGTATTAAAATTTAAATTAGGTTTGTGTACCGTTTTGGGCGCTGTAGATGTCTGCACATTTTCAGAATTTATGCAAAAATGCTGTGTGATGCCACTAAATATACCATTAACGGGATGCAGGAAACATTAAAAACGTTTATTGGAATAACTCGCGTCTTCTTGTTGTGAAACGTCAGAATGGCTCGATCGAATTTGATAAAAAATTTTTAATGTTTTGACCTTTCATTTGAAGCATGTCGTTCAACAAATATCAAAGTTTCAAAGCTAGATAAATCAAAATTTATCTAGCTTTGAAACCCCATTTTTCTTCTTATTCATTATATAGGTGATGGTGAATCCTGTTTTCTCAGAACTTTATTGGTTTGGGGATTCAGTCGGATTCAAGTATACATTTGGATGGCAGTGCAGTGTGTGCCAACCGCTACAACTAAAAAAACGGCACACAAATCGCATTGAAATTTTAACATAATATGTTGGACATTATTCCGCACAAAAATGATTAAAACATTCTGGGGCATCCTACGGGAAGGTGTCCGGAAAAAGGTCCAAATGATTTTTTCAGTTTTTTAGGCAAGCAAGTTCAGGTGGGGAATCAAACCTGTTGTGAATAAGCCCAAACCACCTATGCAACCTCAAAAATGGATGAAAAAAGTGCCATCCTGTGAGGCAGCAGTGCATCAGTGAAGATAACTTTGGCGGAAACCGTGTTCCACTGACTATCTTATCGTGATTTATGTTAGATGTCATACGACAGTCGACAAACACTGAAATTACTAGTAAAAATGATCTCATTTTTCACTTTGGATTTACCAGAATCATAAGGAATTCAATATTGGGAGTTTTGATCTCAATAAAATTTCGGCGGTACGGTTATGGATAAATCCTCCAAATCCCGTCAAGAGTTACGAGCAAAGCTTATAATTAGTGTTTTTTAATGTTTCTCAATGAAGTATATCGATTGATGTTTAATTTGTTGTGGTTAGTTGCAAAACAAATTTTGATTTCGTGGCGAAGAATTTTTTGTGATGAAACCAAACCAATTAGACATCCATCGATAGATCATACTAAAAAAGCTTGGTCCATTTTCGACAGAGCTATGACGAGATAAGGTATATATGAAGTTAGGCATACCTTGACATAGTATGTCGATTCATCTGGTACCAGCCTGCCAAAAGGTCTGATTCCTAAATCGTTTCCGTGGTTGCCAAAGTCAAATTAGGGAAGGAAATGAGATTTTAGTAGATTAATCTCACAGAAAATGGACACGATGCAATCAAAGTTGATTTTTAAGCATATTTCAGAGTCTACACACGTTTAGGATGTAGTAGAAAAGAATCAGCATTGAACTTTTGAAGATAATAATGATTTTTGTTAACTTTTAGCCAATCATTCAATCGTCAAATTATCCCTAAATGAACCTTGGTTACTTATTTGGTGCCGAGTTGCATCTCGTTGGACCTATTATACAGCAGGTATGACCTCAGGACTATATTAATTGCCACACTACCGAGTCTTCACTGACATCAAGCAAAACTCACACAATATTCCTTTCCTTCTGACCCCAGTAAGTGAAAAGAATAGTTGGGTCCTTGCGTCCTAATTTCCTTACGTCTTAGTGTCTCGCATCCTAATGTCCTGCGTTCTATTGTCAGCCTCCTAATGTATCGCGTTCTAGTAACGCGAAGCGTTACGAAACGGTGTAAGCTCAATAGTAATTTATATCGATCATACAATTTTCGGTAAAAATAACAAAAATCGAATGTATGCGGTCACTGGAGCTTCAAATTTTTGAGTTTCAGCAGAAATAAATGTCACCATGATTCTTAGCACAAGAAATTACGCAAATTAAAATGTTAAATTTTAAGGGGCAGTTAGTTTGAAAGTTATCTTCTCGATTGGTCGACGCAATCATAATGTGTGCCTGCCACGTTTTTATTCCAATGCCTGTTGTCAGCGAATTGGCGTCATATATAGAATGTATCGATAACACCTGCGTGAATAAGGCACAGTGAAGGATTTATCATATAGTATAACGCGTACAATAAGTCACACCTGAATGGCAAGTGTTGAATTTGATTATCCTCGGACACTGTACCTTCACAGCGAAAGATAATTAGTATTGAAGGTAAGGAATTGTCATTTGTTGCTAATTGGCTTGAATGAAATCACGAGACACGTCTCTCTTATCCAGGTTACTAAAAATTGCAAAACTATTGCACGTTAGAGTCTATGATTCATTACGCGAGTTAGCTCCGGGAATATGGAATTTCCTGTAGTCGCAATTACTTATGCACATTTCACACGTAGCTTCATCCCCTCATCATCCCAAAGTGAGAAAAAACGGGTGCCTACTGATCTAGCAATATAATAAGCATAAAAGATAATATTACTAGTTTAAAATCGATAATGGTTCCAAGCGACCACCGCCATCATCTTTCTCACTCACTCTCTCAAAGCCGCAGAAAATAGAATGCACAATTTTCACATGCAAAGTAAAGCTCGTGAAAAGAATAAGCAAGATTTTCTGCAATTATTGACTGCTGCCAATGCTCCTGCATGCCAAATGAACCACTCTGTATATATAAAAGCACGGGTGGGACCGATAAAAAATCGAGAAATTTCACTAAAACCGAGTAAAATAATTACAAAAAGTCTTCATGCACACATTTATAACGAACAAAATATAGAGTCTTTTATTTCCTTTGACTACATTCTAAAAGAAGAATGTGCATAATAGATAGAGCAGCCTGAAGAAGCATCTACATATTCCATCTACATGTCTTGGGAAAGGATAGCAGTTGCTCTTAGCCTTAGCATTACCAAGAAACGACAAACAAAAAATTGTTTTATATATTAGCTTCTTTGGAGCCATATTTAACAAAGAAGCATTCGCGCCGAAGCTGGGCAACTATCTTCCTTTTTCCCGTTTTCGCCCATTAACGTATGTTGAACCGGAATTGGAAATATCATACTACCACCAACAGTTTCACGAGTATTATCTTGAACACAATGAGGAAAGAAGTCGAAAAGGTGCACTTTCGTGCTAAACCAATTCAGCGGCAGACAGGAAAAATATTGACAACGTGTTGTAGTTGACTAAAGATGAATAAGGACGTATGTAATGTAATACATACAAGTACTAAAATCTGGAATGGAGAAAGCACTGGTTTTTAACATTCACAAGTCATGTCACCAGTCACAATACAAACGACTATCACCATTCAGTCAGTTTTATGAAATGTAGACAATCATGGAGGCTCCTACATGCGGACGCAGGCATACATGAGCTGGGTCGAGTTCCATCAAAGAGAGTTAAGCTCCTGGTGAGTTACAGCTTATCTCTATACTTTTCTCTTATCTCTACTTTTCTACTATTGCTTTTCTCGATGTTTTATGAGCCGCTCAGCCGCAGCTTACAAAATATATCGAGAAAGTTAAACAATGGCTTGAGCTGCAGCTTACAAAATATATGGAGAAAGTTAAGCAGTGGCTTGAGCTGCAGCTTAACGTTTTGAATATGGAAAGTGTTTTGTGTTGCAATCAAACATTGAGGGGGGAAGTGCTAAGGAAATCCCCCCAAAAATCGTCGACCATATGGCTAGCCATTGGGCGACCGCCCCTCTCAGGATTTTCCAATCCTATGGCTAGCCATATGGTAGCCATAGGAATCCTCATACTTTTGACCGGAAAAATACTGAAAAATGTCAATTTTGAACAAAAAATGTTAAAAAATGCAAATTTTCTGGGCCGCCATGAATACATTTTGTCAGTCTTTTAAAAAAAAATTACTATTTTTTGGACTATTTTTCGGACTTTTTTCGTGAAAAAACTCGATTTTTTTCCTTGAGTTGAGACCCCTCCCGCCAAAATTTTGGGAAATACTGACCCCCGGCCCAAAAAAGTCGTCCGACCCCCCAAACTTTGGGACCTCGTTACATGTATGGTTGTAATCAGTATAGGTAACTTGGAGACTTCTTTGTTTCCATGTTGATTTACGCAATAATTTATCCATCATAAAGATTTTTTTTCGCTAACTCGTAGAGGATTCTTCAGCAATTCTTTGAGAGATGATGCTTGGTAACCAACCACGAAACAAATACAACAACACACATTATGTAAAAAATCGGTAACACGCCAAATATTTTTTGGGTAAAATCCACACAGAAAACCATAAAAGCATTTCCTCATACAAAAACGTCAAGTTGCAGTCTGATTCATACAAAAAAATACATCGAGAAAGTTTCTAAATGTTTCTAAATGTTTCGTGTATCGCTAAGCTCAGCTGAGCTGCTGTGGACGAGTGATGAAATTTCAGCCGATATTCTTGACTTTCTAGAGGCCGGTCGACACGAATAGTCGACCGCAAAAACGGACGGGCCTGGTTGGACTTCTAATCATCATACAGAAAGATGCATCACATTAGATTGAATTCTTCATTGATATTATCTGAATTTTTTGAGACAGTGGTGCTGACGTTGAGAAGAAGTTTCACTTTCCAGCAATCAAAATTAGGAATACAAAAAATGCGGGTACCATACATGTAACGGAGCTCCGAGGTCTGGAGGATAAAGCAACTTCTTGAGGGACGGAGGTTCGAAAAACTGTTCAAAAATAGCAATTTTCGTTCCAAAAATGTATTGATGGCGCGAAGCGCCGAAAAATTGACATTTTTTACTATTTTTTGTTCAAAAAAGACCATTTTTTACCAAAAAATTGTCATTTTTCTCCGACCGAGGGAAATCCTGATAATGACTAGCCATATGATTGACAGGCACGTAACCGAGGAGGAGACAGGAGAGACTGGCCCCTCCCAAAAACTGATAATGACTAGCCATATGATTGGCAGGCATGTATCCGAGGAGAGGATAGAGGGGACTGACCTCTCCCAAAAAAAGTTTTATGTTGTTAGACACAACTGATCAGTAAGTACATCTTGAAGTTAAATAAAAGGCGCTGAACTTATTGTAAGAAGTTGCGCAATGCGTGTGTTGAAGGGCTTCCTGGGTGGCGCCAGAGCTGTCCCACCACTGGCCGGCCAACGTCGGGGTAGGTCCGACTATCCCGACCAGAGCTCAACAAAAATGGCTGGGTTCAGACCCCCTGGATTGGCTGGAACATCAATCCTACAGGCGGAATGCGTACCTGTAATTGGGAGGGGGAGGTTGGGGTATAGGGTTCGACCAAGTTGGGGGGGGGGGAACCCCCACCCTCAACTTGATCGAATCCTATACTATACCCCACCCTCAACTTGGTTCGACCAAGTTGGGGGGGGGGGGGAACCCCCACCCTCAACTTGGCCAAATCCTATACCCAAATGTCGGTACACCCCCAACTTGGTCTGCCCTATACCCAACCTCCCCAAACTCGGAAAAATGAGTAAAAATTAGGAAAAAGTGGCTTTTTTTGGCCTTTTTTAGGAAAATTTTGGAATTTTTTTCGATTTTTTTGGGGGTTTTTTTCGACCTCCCCTCCCAAAAATTTTGGAAATGTTGGGACCCCCATTCCAAAATTTTGGGTTTACCCATCAATTTGTCGGACTCCTTACAAGTATGGTGGAATGTTGTATGTTACCACACAACGCATGCTAATCTAATCATACATCGACACGGCATCATAGTGTCACCAAGTTAGTGTATTTTAAATTCGATCCAGTGTACTTCTAGCCGGCTATGTGCTGAAATTTAAAAATCTAGTGTAGTGTAATTTTTCTAATCGCTTACTTGACTTTCTGTTTATAAGGCTGAACTTCGTTCTACAGAACCTTTGCTCCAGTACAGTCAGGGTCACAGTTGCACTTAAGGCAATTACCAACGAGATGACTCGCACACCGAATCTTTTCTTGCTTTACTATAATTTTTTCTTCATATCATTGCAAAAGAATTTATTTTTTTCACAATTTGCTATATGTATACTTACAAAAAAATTGGTCCCCCCCAAATTATTAAACCCAGCTACGTGCCTGATGATTGGAAAATCTTGAGGAGGTCATCATATGGCTAGCCATATGACAGACAATTTCTGTGAGGGGTTCTTTTGGCACTTCCCCCAAATTACATGCATTTTTCCAGTGCTTACCATTCGGATGAGAAAATCTACTAACAAAGGGCAGATTGCAGACTGACGTATTAACTGAACTGGAAAATGATAGGAAGAGATAAAATAATATAAAGCCGAAATCCTGACTGTAGTTAATTCAGAGTAGCTGGCCAGCAGCAGCACTTTTCTTATATGTCTATGATTGATGATAACACGAAAGATTTTACTTGGGTAATGAGCTAAGGATTATTCGATTCCATGAAATATATCAGAGCCCCAACTTTCAAATAACGATAGAGCAAGAAGCGAGCTATCAAAAGTTAACACTGGCCGACACGTCTAAATTTCTCAAAATGAATTTCGAAGCATTACATGTTGCATTTCTTTGTGATAAAAATGAGCACCATTGAAACTGATGAGGAAAAGCACCTTTTCAATGGCTGATTCACGATACAGAAAATGAAAAATACTGGGTAAGTAAAACGGGTTGGTTGTTGCACAATTTTTTACAACTTCGACCAGCTAAAATGTGTTAATGTCTGCCATTGCCAATAGAAGTGAAATTTTGGAAAAAACGTATCATGTTCATTGTGAGACATGTATATAATTGTCATTCGTTAAGTTTCATGGACTATTAGTTCATGAGTGGCAAACACCAACAACGTAACAGTGTCGACCTCATAGCCGAGGCACTAACATAGGTACTAACATACAGGTTATCATTAGTATCATACTTAATGTATTATTCATAAAAAAAATTTCAACAAAATGGTCGGTAATTCTTCTCATTTTATGTCAGCTGCGATACTGCATAGATTGAAAAAATAGAAACACCCGGACCCGAAACGAGACCCAAAATTACCCGACCATTTTGTTGGACCCGGACCCGATATTCTCAAAACTTTGGACCCAGACCCGGATCCGATAATTAAAATTCAAATTAAAAAAAAATAAAAAAAATTTTGACTCAAGTTGAGAAATCGAGCCATTCTAACGTTTCTTTACAGGAAAACGCAAGAGTTATCCCAGTGAACGTTTTTAATGTTTCCTGCATCCCGTTGATGGCATATTTAATGGCAGCAAACAGCATTTTTGTATCAATTTTCAAGATGTGCAGACATGTACAACTCCCAAAAGGCTACACAAACCTGATTTAAATTTTAATACAATGTAGAGGGTAGCCGCAGGGTCCCAGACCGAACCTAGCCTTCACGGAAGACCCGAGTAACAGGAACAGGTTGCCTCAACGTCCATAATTCTATCTTGCTAAAATCTTTCTTTGCTACGGTGGGAGCGGTCTTACAGCACACTTTAGCAACTAAGCATGCTCTCGCATTCGCCTATGGTCTCTTTTCAGTGTCGTCAACCAGCTAGAAAACCAAAAACTTACCTGAAAATCAAGTGGCGGTTGCAATATACGAGATAATCGCGAACTTTTTTTGTACGTTTTATGTGCAAAAAAGTTCGCGATTATCTCGAGCTAGGGATCCTCCTGTTTATTGCAACCGGCTACACCCGTTTTCCATAGAGTCGCACAAATTTTTTTTGCATTTATGACTATTATGAGAATTTCGAGCTAGGAAAGGAAACTGATTTTACAACTAAGGAACCAACTAGCAATGTTGTTTATTTCGGCAACATTTTTGTGCTCAGATGAATTCTTTTCTCCCAATATGTTTCCAATGATAGTAACCGTCCAATTACGGTGAAAACTTTACACTATTGTTCGAAGTATACTGATACCCTAAATCAAGTTTTCTTGCACCATTTTCCTCTTTTCAGGGGTAGTAAATGCTTTTCCACAGCCGTGGTAGGGGTAATACCCCAAACTTGTCTAAGGAAATTATTTATACTGCCAAGACATTTCTTTTTCAAAGCTGAAGAAATATCTTGAAACTAGGGTTGTTCAAGGAGGTCCCGGTTCGGGGCAATACTACACAATACTAGTATTTTCGATAAGATAACAAGCTCGGTTTATAGTGTGAAGTGAGGCTTAGAATGTGTAATACATGATAAATGTTTTATAATCAAAAAGTCTGACTTCTTTCATAGAAATAAAGGTTTTTAGACTAGTACTCTTTATCAGGATTGAAGTTCGGGAGTTGCAAAAATGAGTTGAAAATGTTGTAAAAAATATTTCAAAGTGAGATTAGAGATTACTACAGCAAACGAATCATTTTTTGTTTGATGTATATTGCTTTCAAAGAGTGTGGAAGATGAAGGCATGCGGAATCACAACTGGACAACAGGTTCAACTAGGCGCAATTATAGGGTAACTATAGGGTAACCGGGCGCAATTATAGGGTATAGGGTAGGGTATATGTGAGAGGTAACATCGTTATCAGGTGAGCTATTTCCCACCAGCAGATCAAAATTTGTCAAGGTTGAATGAATAGCTAACAGTACGAAAAAATTAGTATTATCTTCATTATCTACTACGACCAAAGAGTGTTTAGTTTAAATTCTGAAACATACCTGCAATTGGGGGGTTGGGAAAACCCCTCAACTTGGTCGAACCTGGTACCCAAATATTGGACCCGCAACTGGACAAAAGTGGGAAAAATATCTTTTTTTGGCCTTTTCTGCGGAAATTGTTTTTCTACTTCTTTTTCAATTTTTATAATTTTGGGAAACTGGGTACCCTATCCCGAAAATTTGGGGTTTATGCCGAAACTGGTTGAACCTGGTACATACATGTATGCTCTGAAATACGCCTACGAAATTAACTTCGATTGCATCCCGTCTGCTTTCTATGAGATAATCCTACCAACATACAGTTTTCTACACATGTGTGCAATGCAGTTTCTTCGGGAAAAGAATGAGTTTTCTATAGTTAGTAACAAAAGTATTCTTAAAACTTTGATATTTTTGTCTACAATAATTATCCCTTTCTAATTTCTAAATCAATGCAGCATCATAGCTGACATGAAATGACAAGAAAAATAATCACCACCTTAAAATTTTTCCGTGAATGATACATAAATATGATACTAATGGGTAAGTATGTTATATGATGAGTACCACTCTTATCTAAACCGGTATAATACTATTTTTCTTATTTTCAAACTATTCTATCTTACAGTTTTCTTTTAGTAATAATCTTCTTATACAACGCCAGCCAATTTCAATATAAAGCATGTGCATTTTTATATATTTTTCCATTTCGTGTTGTGCATAACATTATGCATGTATATTTTGTCTATGGTCGGCCATAGAGGCAAAAAAAGATTAGTTAGATTTAGATTTGGTGTTATAGATAGGGTAGCGGGTGGCCGACTGTGCGGTCTAGCTGACTGTAGTGGCTGGCCGACTGTACCGTCTGGCGACTGTAGCACATGGCCGAATTCAATTTGAAACAGTTTATGTGTAAGTCGAACCTGTGTAAAACGTTTTCGCACGAAATGTGAATAAAATGTTGCCAAATATAGGTTTCAATGCGCAAGATATCACAAAAAATGCAAAAATGCAAAATATGCTAATTAAGTGCAGAAATATGCCCTTCATAATTTTTTAATTCATTACAAAAGCCTAGATTGATTGATTCTATTGACTTCTTGTAATATTTTTGTAGCACTACTAAAACTATGAATAAAATATGTTAGAACTTGGCAAAAAATAGAATTTTCAAGAAAGATAGAACAACAACAACGGAATGTCGTATTTACTTGAGTAAATTATCTAAGGGTCGTACTCTGGAATGTCTCTGGCTCATTACTTTTGTAAGGTACATGCTAATGCAGTATTGTAAATATATAGTGCACAGTATGTGATATTCATTTATTGAATATTATTTCATTTCTCAATCTATCGTCTCAAGGGTGTCTGGGATTCACACCCAAACATTCCTGTAAATTTATGTGAAGTACTTTATTTTCATCCTTCTACATCCCAGTAGCCGCTATTAACCCAATTAAGACGCCCAAATTTATTTGCACATCCGCAGCTGGTACCCTAGAATCTACACTAAAGTACACATTCCACTGCTACATTAATTTCTCATAAAAATTTTAAACACACCTGGGCACAGTGGAAACTAAAAGCCACTCCAGACACCAATCTCAAGTGGAACAGTAGCGACGGTGCCCACAAAACATGTATACACAGAGGAAATAGATACAGAAGCATGCACAGAAGGGCAGAGGTGTGGCTAAGCCCACCCTAGGAAGTAAGCATAACGAAAACATGAAAAACGTACAGTACCAGGAAAGCATTGGAAGGCATGACCAAACTAGTGAGGCAAACACAGCAAGAAGCAGTGATTGGCAGAAGAAGATTGACGGAAACAAGACCTCCCACAACGCCAAGGGAGTAGCCACAGAAGCCGTATTTAAAGAGAAGCAAAGCATGATTTTGTCAGATTTGCGATTCTAGTTTTATTATTTGCAAGCACATTTTTCATAAAAGCGAGATTTAGAAGCGATTAAGGGAGTTATTCATTTGCAAGCATTTTGTTGTTGTATTGATGGGCAAGCAATCATCGAGCCCCTGCTTATTGTGGTATCGTTATTCACCCCCGTTTGTCCACCATCGCCCCGTTCTTTGGATCAAGTGAAGTATCACTAAGAACTGGTCGTTACACTTTTTTCGATATATGGGTTTAGCTATGATAAGAGCCATGGGGCCTTCACATTTGTGGAATATCAGCGTGGTGCTATTTGAAAAGAATATTGGTGAATTTCTTGCATCTTATGTCGGTGAAAATTTAAAATCAGTACTCCAAGATTAAGATTTGTCTTGTATATAAATGCCAAGTGGTACCAAGACATTAGAGTGTGGGACAATAGAGCGCGACCATTAGAGCACAGACATTAGAGTGCAGGGACATTAGAGCGCGGACATTAGAGTGCAGGACAATAGAGGGCAGGGACATTAGAGCACAGGACAATCGAGCACAAGGACAATAGAGCGCTGGACAATAGAGGGGGGATGTTAGAGCCCGGACATTAGAGCGCGGACATTAGAGTGCAGGGAAATTATAGTGCGGACATTAGAGCTCAGGACAATAGAGCGCAGGGACAATGGAGCATGGAAATTAGAGCACAGGACAATGCAGTGGCCGATGCAGGGAGTAGGGGCAACTGTTCCTGATACACTCATGTTCCAATTTTTAAACACAATCTGCAAAACTTTACTGCAGCCAAAATTTACTTTTTTCCAATTTTTCCTTTGTTCTTCTCTAATCTATCATCTATTTTCTTACTAGTTGACCCATTGCTTCGTTTTTCTGTTTCTTTTCTTGAAAAAATTTAAAGAAAAAATAAGAAAAAGTAATAAAAAATATATCAATGCAATTAATTTAACAAAAATATGAAAATTGTAAAAAAAATTTCCGCATCTCCCAGGAAACAAAGTCCTGCATTGGCCACTAGGACAATAGAGCGCAGGACAATAATGCATAGGCGAAATACATCACAAGGACATTAGGACGCAGGATGATAGAGCACAGAAAAATCAAATCAGAGGAAAATGAAAAAACTGAAAATGAAATATTTTGAAAAATAACTACATTTCAGCTCAAAAATGCTTTCTTCAAATTGTTTCGTGTCTCTAAAGGAGTTCAGGTCAAAGCATTTTTCTACCATGCAATATTTTCTCTCATTTTTTGTTCTTTTTCTTCCTTTTTCTTCTTTGACTTTTCTTGATTTTTCCTGTCCTTTATTTTCCATTTATTTTTTTCTTTTTTTATTTATCTTTTTTTCTTTGTATTCATTTTTTCATGTTTTTCTCTACTGCTCTCTAAAGTCCCTCTGCTCTACTGTCTGCATGCTAATGTCCCCCCACTCTAGTGTCCCTGCATTCTATTGTCCTGTACTCTAATGTCCCTGCGCTCTATTGTCCTGTGCTCTATTGTCCTGTGCTCTAATGTACCTGCACTCTATTGTCCTGTGCTCTAATGCCACTGTGACTGATTAGGTCTACTTTTGATTCAAATCTATTTATTATATATTTCTTCATTATCATCCAAATCTCATTTCAACAAGTGGTGGCGTCTGACACTCAAAGTAATGGAAAATCAGAGGCAAACCCCAGGAGTCAAAAAACCAATCAGCTTTTATAGAGAATTGGGAGACTATAAAATGAGTAAAGACAACCAAGGTGGTCTCAGGAGTTCAGGGTTGCCCAGAACACCATCAGGAAAGAAGGTCTGTCATCTGGAAAAGCTCATAATCTTGACTTCAGCTGAAAGTTCGGCTGAAGAAGATAATGGCTCAGATCACGGGCCCTTATCAGTGGAAAATGAGGGCGAGATACCTATGGCCTCTACAGCTGTTCAAAGGGAGGATGAGGACGCCATATTGTCGAGGAATCAAGATCATGTATTCAAAATACCATCATCGACAAACCTCCCAAAGAGAGGCCACTTATTACAACCACCTATGAGTGGACCTGCACATCCTATGCTAAAGATGAACATTCCCATTATGGATCAACATCAGTGCCAGCCAATGAACAAGCCCCCTCAATTATTTAATACATATCACTGATTGTATTGGGATAATGAGTGGGAAGAACAATGGGAAAATCCTCCCAAGAGCTCATTGGAGGAAAAACTGGACCAAATCATGAACAAGTTAGAAGTTTATGATAGTATATTTGCCGACATTGCTAATAATGGTTCACAGAAAGCCAGTAAGGCAAATTAACTGAGGCAAAGCAATGCTGGCTGTATGGAACAAGGTGGTCCATTAAAGTTTGAGCAAACCCAGGAAGAGTTGGTGTGGCAAAATGATGGTATCACCCTTCAGAATGAGTGTAGACGGAAAGACCAAAACTCAAGTCTTGGTCCTAAAGAGCCTCATTTGCCTACTACCTCAAGAGTGGAGCAGAGAGAGAGCAGTTGTGCTTTTGACAAAGGTGTAAAAAACCTGAGTCTGATAAATCCAACTGTTTAACAATAAAGCAGTTGTATTAGGGATGAAAACCCAAATGTCAGGCAGCTGGTTATTCCTACATTGATTCCGATTGATCTGGCTTTATGGGTCAATCTGGCTCAAGTAGGCCCAACTGTCTATAACATAGAAAGGGCTATCAAACCAAAAGTACTGCAATCAGATCTGCCAAGTAGACAGGTTCTTGCTTTCCTAGTGGAGCTAGAAGGGGAGTTTTGAAAGAATACTCCCAATGAGGTGAAACTATAAGCATTAACCCGATTGTTATGGAATTTGCCGAAAGAGTTAGCTGAAGAGTCAATGACATATAGGGAAGCCCGAGACAAAATTTTGAATTATTGTGCTCCAGATTGTAACCTGGATATGCTCAAAAGAGATTTGTTAGATATCAAACAGGAAGCAGATGAAGCGACAACCAAATTTTTCAAAAGGGTCAGGGCAGGTGTGAATCTCATTTACCAGAGTGAAACTAAAGAGTTTAAAAATAAAGCCATCATTGAAACCTTTTTTTTATAGAAGTTCTTTAACTTATCAATTAGAACTGCAGAAAGACATAGCAAAATTCAAAAATTGGTATGATCTTTCGCTAGCAGTCTATGAGATAGAGCTAAAGTACAGAAAGGCTATTAGAAAATTTGGGCCAACAGAGCAGCCCATGATGATAAGTACGGCACAAACAGGAATTGCTGAGGAGCAGCAAGCCAATGTGAACGTAATCCAAACGCCTTACAAAAGTGCCCAAAAATGCAATAAGGACTTTAGAAGACCAAACACAGAAAGGCAAACTCCGATGCAATCATCGCAAAATCAATTGATAGATATAGCAGATGAGGAAGTACTTAAATTACCTCTGCACCAGGCCATAATGCCTTGGCAACAGCCTATTGAGGAGCAAAAGAAAGACTCTCTCATGGTGGCTTTATCTAAATAATTTATTAAAATTGCACAATGTTATGAAGAAATTAGGAACTCTGCCAAAGCCCAAGAGGAAGCCAAGTGCTTTAACTCAGAAAGTTGATAAAGTGAAAACGAAAAGTCAACAAGAGGTTCAGCAGTGAAAATGGTGTACTTACCACAAAAATAACACCCACAACATGATTGATTGTAGGACTTTGAATTTTAATAAGGGCCTACAAAATCGTGGAAGGGCTGGAAATAGTGGAAGAGGTTTTGGAAGAGGTAATCCTAGAGGAAGTTTTGGAAATTTCCAAGGTAGAGGAAATTTCAGAGGTAATTTCAGTGGAAATTACCGAGGAAATAGAGGAGGTTCTGGTAACAAAGTTGAAAGGGGAGCTTATCAAGTTTCGTTTCCTGAGGACAACGCAGAAAGTTTGAAAGAATATGCCAAATTCCAGGAATACGTAAAGTTGAAGAAGCTCGGGGAGCAAATGAGGTTCTTACAGGCTACTACCCAGCTGTGGTTACCAGGACCAAATCTAATGGACCAACAACCAGTAGTCCTCAATCAGAGTTCAAATACTCTAATGACTCTGCAGAAGGTAGTTAGTCAGTGGCAAGCCTCCGGGCAGACAGACCAACCATGGACTAGTGGTGTTAATAGTGTACAGCAAGAACCGATGATGGAGATGAAGTTGTGTGGTTTAGATAACTGTGCCATGGAAAAAGAGGACAATGTGCTGGAAATAGAATGCAGTACTGAGTATGGTAGAAAGGCAACTGCAGAGGAACTGGATGTGTTAGCTAGATACACTAGAACACAGCCATTTCACGTTAGAGTGACTGTGTGTTCCACTACTGCAAAGGCACTGATTGATACAAGAGCACAGTGTTCAGTCATGCCTGGTGATTTCTTGAAAAAATTACTTGGACTGAAGTATACCGCTTACACTAAGATGCTGAAAGTCACTGTCCCCAATGGGAAAGTAGTGAGTGCACATGGTTACGTTGAGTTTCAAATGGAATGTGAATATGGATGTTTTCCAGTTAAGGCTATCATAATACCAATGTCTGCAGAGGATTTGATATTGGGAACAGACTTCCTAGCACATCTGGAAGTCAATACAATAACTGATTTCAGAAAAAGTTCTATGATGATGATGGGTGTAAAAAAGAGTATTGATTTGTTAACATCTGATGAGAAAGTGATTCCAATACTTGGGATGCATAATCAGATGATAGCAGAATCAATGGAAGAAAAACCTATTGCAGAAGATCAAGATACAGCAATCCAGTAGCTGGAAGATCTAGTCCCTGTGGTGGCGTGTAATAGAATTCACATCCCACATGGAACAGACCAACTTGTGAAAGCTGAATTGTGGAACAAATCCTCGGCAAATATGATAAATGGAATCATCGTAGAAGGTAATGATTCAGAAATGAGATTCAGAATAGATGATACTATAGTTGATGGTTCAAAGGATGACTTTGTATTGATAATCTCCAATAATACAGGTTCTAGTTGCCTGATAGAACCTAATCAAGTTCTTGGCTACTGTAACTCTGTATTTAGGGGAGAGTCAAGTGTATCAATTTCACAGGCTGGAAATTGTGGAGAAAATAGCCTAGAGGGTATTTTAGATGCCAAGGAATCAAAATTCCATGGAGTTGTGTTTCTGGGAGCATTGTATAAAATGAACTCTAAAGCTACATTGTCAGAGGAACAGAAAGAGATGGGGATACAGCAAATCCTGAAATACAGGGATGTATTTTGCCTACCTCATGATTCTCTGACAACTACTCCCCATCTAACTGGTAAATATGATACAGGTGATGCTAGTCCTGCGGCCAAACATTACTACAGAGCAGCCATTAAACAGCGACAATATATCAGACAACATTTGCAAGAAATGTTGGATAAGGGAGTTATAGAGCCATCCAGATCACCTCTGGTGGGGCCATTATTCCTAGCAGGGAAGAAAGATGGGTCGCTCTGCAAACTGATGCCAGTGGAACAGCATTAGGGGCTGTTCTATATCAGGAATCTTGAGATGATCGGTGGGTCATAGCATATAATAGCCGCATGCTAAAAGAGGATGAGAAAAAGTGGTGCGCTACCGAAAGGGAGTGCCTCGAGATTATCTATGGCCTCAAGATCTATTGGCACTATTTATTGGGGCAGAAAGTATTGATTAAGACAGATCACAGACCACTGTTCTCAATGAAAGTCAATGCCACAACAAATGACAAGTTGAAACAGTGGTATGTGATCATTAATCAATACAACCACAAGTTAGAATATGTGCTCAGTAGACAGAATGCTATGGCTGACTTTCTCTCTAGAAAAGATGAGCCAGAGGATGTGGTGACACCACCACCAAAGTGGAAGAGTATGTTCAAATGGGATGTTGTTTCCTCTGATGTCAAAGGAATAAAAGAACAAGAACAACAACAAATTTCCTTAGTGGCTGAGAGGAACAACATCTCCGAGGAGAACAAATCCCACAAGGATGAAGAGAAGGAAGAAGATGCTCCAATTAGTCCTGAGGATGAAGGAGAGCATTCCAAAGGAGTAGAAGCAGTAGTAACGCGAAGCAAAGCTCCTGTTTCAGAAAAGGTGCAGAAAGAAAATTAGGAAACTAATAAATCTGTGGTACCCAAGGAACAAGACGATGTGCAGTGGGTATATCCTGAAAAGGAAAGAGAGTTTGATAAACCAGGAACATCAGGTGATAAAGAAATATCTATTGGCCTGATCCCAGATGACTTGATGAGCAAACTGCAAAAAGCAGATGAAAGCTTAAAATCAATCTGGGATAGATTAGGTGCAAATAGCACCAAAAAGTATCACAGTGGGTTCTACAAAGAAAATGGTGTATTATACAGGGAAACTGAGGCAGAAAGCTAAGACCAATTGGTTGTACCTGCAAATTTTAGGGACTCTGTATTGCATTAGCATCATGGTGCTGTAATAATGACACACCAGGGTTTCAAAAGAACTCTGAGTGTCATGAAAGGGCATTATTGGTGGCCTGGCATGGAAAAACATGTCAGGGAATGGATAAAATACTGTGTTGTCTGTCAAACGGCAACTGCAGGAAAGCCATCCATTGCTCTGTTGATACCCATTGTGCCACAAGGTCCATTTGACATTGTATCTGTGGATATAGTAGGAATTTTACCAATCTGAGAAAGAATGCCTTATGTTATAGTTTTTCAGGACTATTTCACAAAGTGGGTTGAAGCTGAAATGATCCCAGATCAATCAGCAAATTCAGTTGTGAATGCCATCTTAGAAGCCATAATATTTTGACATAGAACACCAACAAAACTCCTAGGTGATAATGGATCTTGCTTTACTCTGGATTTAATGAAATCAGTCTCTGATTTATTGGAGTGCAAGAAGATCTTCACTACTGCTTACCACACTCAGGGTAATGGTATGGTAGAGAGGTTCAACCAAACTTTAATAAAACAGCTGAGAAAAGTAGCTATCAGTGAACCTGATAGCTGGCCAAGATATCTCAAGTCAGTGGTCTTTGCTTATAATGTAACAACCCCACATGCTGTGATGAAGTCATCACCATTTGCTTTGTTACGGGGCCATGGAGCAAAGTTCCCGATGAATTTGACAAAAGCTCTCAAAATAATAATGCCCATGAATTATGAGGCATACAAATTCATCCTAACTGACAACTTAACCAGGCTTTATGGTATTATTGCTGAAAATATCCAGAAAGCAGCGGAAGCTAGCAAAAGATATTTGGAAAAGAAAATTTAAACCTTGGTTTTTAAAGAAAACAATTGAGTTCTTCTTAAAGTTGAAGAGCACAAGAAATTGGGCTTAACTTCGGAAGGGCCCTACATTATCACAAATGTTTCAAGATTGGAAGATAACATGATAACATTCACACGTTATGATAATCTTTTGCTATGGCAAAAGATTTCAGCAAGTAGGCTGAAAATTTTTTGCTGCGAGACTACAAGATGGCAGAACTATGCAAAAAATCGATCCTGCAGTCTTACTTTACCTTCCCAGCTAGCAGAAAAGGGAGCGGTGCCATTGGTAGTTTTGTAGTGGCAAAATCTGCTGAATTGCTAGTGTATATCGTGTATTTTTTAATAAGTATTTATTATAAATGTGTTTTGTAATGGTTAAAATCCGTTTTCATTTTTTTTGATATATAGGTTCATGTTTTAACAAAACAGGGGATAAGCTTTTAAAGCGGAAGGCCCGTTTTCCTAAATTTTTCATTTTACACATTCTTGGTTAACAACTCAGAATCATTCAAAACTCTTTCAAAGTCGTGTCCTGCGCCTGCTCTCAATTTTCAAATTTTTCCAAGAGTATTTTTTAGCGAAGGATCCACCCATAAGGTAATTTGTAGCTGCAAAGAAATAGACTGCAAATGTTTTTACATCTGTCTACTTTCCACAGCTGCAAATTTGGTTTAAAATTTTCAAAAGTATTTTGGAGAAAGCATACGGGCCCAAATTTCGGGAATGGGTATGCCCACTGAATATAGGCATTTGTACAATGCAATGGAGGATGAGGTATAATTGGGCAGGCTGCACCCACAGCAAAACAACTGTTATTTTTTGGTGGACAGTAAAAAACCCATTTTATTTATTCTGTAAATAGTTAGGTAGAGTAATGAGTGGAGGTTACGCTCCTCAGGGGTGTTTTGCAAGGCTATTTCTGGGCCCTTTTCTCGGATGAGCTACCAACTGGGAGTTGAGAAGAGACACAAAAAATTAGGTAGAAGGGGGTCGAAAGGCTGAACCTAGGTGATCCGAAAAAGAATTGGGTCGAATTAGGTGATCCGATTAGGGGAGGTTTTGTCATTCCCCCTCCCTCTGCTTCCCACAAAGCGGCAAAGAAGGGGAATAGCAGAAATCAGCTGCAGAAAGCAAAGTTGTGATCAATTAGCCCTGATCGAGTAGCAAGGGTGTGTTGGGTTAAGAGTGGAAAACACCTAATTTCACAAATTTTTGCCTATCGATTTTGGTTTCTATAAAGGGACACGGAATGGCCAGAAAGGCTAAATATCAAATTCCTGCTCCAAAATTTCAAAAGTTTCAAATTTTTTCGGTGTTTTGCACAAAAGCATTAGAGTGCCCGAAAATTAAATGCTATTAGTGGGTAAAATTACCTAAAGAGTTGATGAAGGGTTCCAAAAATGCACATGAAAAAGTAATGTAGTGTGTTAAAGCAGAAACTTAAGATTCTCCTGGATTTTTAGACTATAACATCTGTCCGGCAATGCAGATAGCGAAGTTGGAGAGGTGGTTTTTTGCCACCTTTGAGTTCTGGCTGACCAATCCAATTAAGCCAATAATTGTTCCCATCGGAAGTGTGGAAAGGATGGTAAAACATCTCCAATGTAGCACTTTCCAAGGCATGATCATTGTTGGCTTCGATGTGGAAAAAGTGAACCGTGAAGATGTGAAAAAACTATTTAGGTGAGGGATGGATAATGAAAAAGGCAACCAGTTTGCTAGATTAGTTTCATTCACCCACTTAAATGGTAAAACGTTCGTAGTTGACTCAACGTTGCTGCAAGGGCAAGAGTGGGACATTTTGTTGCACTTTTTACGCTCTGCGACATTGTTAGTTGGCTACGCTGTTTTAGAGGATATTGTTTCAATTGTTAATGTCAGAGGATGCCGAAAAAGCACTGATGGTCGCGATTTGTCTGATGGGATTAGACGTAATATCAAAGATGGAAATCTGGGAAGATACCATGATCTAAGCATCATGGCAAGGCAGATCATGAGAAGTGAGATTACCCAATCCAGAAAGGCAGGAATCTGCCTGGAAACATTAAAATTGAAAGGCCTTGCTGCGGAAATGTATTTGGCTGATATCAGTCCCCACCAGACTGATTTTAGTCTTTTAGGAAATAGACTAAGTATGGCCACTGGAAAAGTTCCTCAGGAGATACTGCAGTATGGTGGTATGGATGCATATTTTTTGCTGGAAATTTTTAGGGGAGCATTTCACTATGGGTACATGATTGAGCTATGTGGGGGAGCAAGATGGGCCACACAAGTGCAAGAAATAGGGCCTAAATTTTATTGCCACTGGGACATTTGCAATCCAAGGAAAGGGAAAGAAAATGTGCGGTGGCAGGGCATCTATCCAGGTGCTTACCGCCAAGGTGAAAAATTAAAGTCCGATTCCTTTGATGAGGCAAGTGATCCCGAGGATGACAAAATTATTAGGCCTGAACAGCGCTTGTCGGCCAAGGATAAGTTGTGCCTGGAGTTGGTACAGGAAATGGTGCAAGGAAAGCAGTATCAGGAGCACACACAGCCCGCATCTTCAGTATGGTTCATAGATACAGCAAGGAAGGTTATCAAATTGCTTCAGGATCATCAAAAACAAGCACTACTAGATGCCTTAAAAAATCATCTGGTTCATGTGCCAATTGACATTCATCCTGGAATAAGGTATTTTGATAAAGATCACTGGAAGCCTCAGCTAGCAGAGTATGTAAAGCATTTGAGGAAAAGCGGTTCTCAGAACTGAAAGCTGCTTGTATGTTAGTCCCGCTGGCCTTCCACATGATCTGGCCCCATAGCAGAAAGGAACTGGATCTTGTAATGGCCGAAATGTTTAGCTACTGGTTCATTACATCATTCAGCCCAGAGCTACAGGGCAAAATAAAGGAGATGGCTTGGCGGTCAGACAATAGGTTGTCCCAATACCTCTTGTTGGCGAAAACTCTTCCAAACATAGAGTATGAGGTACCCCGAAAAGGTGTGGAATATATGTTTGGATGAATTGATTCAGATTTATGTGGATTCGGTTGAGATGTGGAAGGATGCAGATATGTGTGCTCTGATCCCTGGTAGCCCTGATATGATAACTATGGACAGCAAGAGCTATAGCTCAAATCTGTACTATTATGTTAGGTTCTATCATATCGAGCTGGGACAGAGAATGCCTTCATTAAGGTATAGATTGACCTGACAAATGAAAATCCACAAGGTTGGGGATGTCAATGGTTGCGTGGCCGAAAGTAGGGATTATAATATATCCTTCCCTACAAAGATCTTCGAGTATAGACCCTTGGCCTCCGATTTATTGGGAATTCAGCATACTTATAGTTATAGCACTGGTGAAGGTACTATCACCAAACTAGGTGGCAAGATTAGTCCCACCAAGACTGAAAGTCTGAAAGGTGAAGACAAACAGCAAGCTGGAGTGAGTGTAGTTGAAATTCTGATATTTTCAAGCCAAGAAGTCCAAAGGTCGGAAAGCCAATTTTTCAGTGATACAGTTGGACTGCCTGCTGAGGATGATTTGCAAGATAGGAGGCTTAATGAGGATGTGACTGAACTGTCTGAAGAAGAGCAGCAGCAAGAGAAATCCATTCCAGCAATGGAACTGACGCAAGCTCAAACTGCTCGGATGCAGTCCGAACTCACAAACCAATATCGATTGGAGGAGATATTGAGGACGGAGGAAGACGCGAAGCAGAAGATTCGACTCCAACATGAACAAATGGAAAGAGAACTCAAGGAAAATATGGTGATAATGAAAGCCAAGATCCGCAAGATGGAAGTCGAGTATGGGCTCTGAAAAGAAGAGGAGGCAAGGCCTGCGGTAGAGCAGAAAGGGATGGAGCCACCATCACTGATGAAAGTGGACAACAATATTGCCACTGATAAACTTGTTATTGACAAAAATGTTATGGAAATGCCCAATTCAGAAATGAAGGATAGTAAGGAGGTAATATCTTTTTCCGCTGATGCGCTGCGCCCTATGTGCAAGGTAGAGGTGGCCAGAATGGCCAATGGGTATGGAGACCATACAGAGGTCATGGAGGAGCACATAGAGGGGGCAAGGAGGTGGCGGGCCACAGCAGTAAAATATAGCCGCAAAGGTTTTTGGCCCAAAAATATTGTTTTCATATTTATTTTTCAGGAAAAACAAAAAATACTAAATAAATATAAAATCACAAAAATATAAAAAAAAATCACAAAATATAAAATACAAAAAAATCTTTTCTTAATTGTTGCATGCTTTAAATTTTTATTTGTTTTTTGTACCTCGCATCGCCAAAAATGGCATGTAAAAAATTTATTTTTTCACTTATAATGTCAGTTAAATCTCGCCTTATTTTTCTTTTTGTTTTTTTGCTCATTTGACGACACCCGCGATATTTCATTTTTTTGTTACAATTCGTTTACTAATGTACATAATATGTAAATTATTTAGATTTTTGTAGAAAATTTTGACGGGGGTAGCGATGGAAAGGTGGTGAAGACTTCATGGCGAAACATGCAACCTGTATGATATAGACAGATATATGTTCTGCCTCTGGCATCAATCGTATAGTTGGAAACAAAAGGCCATGGGAAGATAGGCAACCGAAGACCCTCGGCCCTGGTGCAGGCCAAAGTGGATCTGGCGGTACACCAATAAAAGTCAAGCCAACGGGGAGTCATCAATCCATTGGTGTCCAGACCAAGAGGTAGCCCACCCAGATGGCCTTGTGGACATTGGGGTATGCCTGTAAGAAAGACTTGATATAAGAGGGTGGTCATTCGGCAAGCTTTGGGCAAGGGGGCAAAAATGACCAAAAAGGTTCAGAAAACTGCGTTGACTGTATTACATTGTGAAAAGTTCCAAAATTGTCATTATGGCGTATTATGGATCTTTTTAACCTCCCATTAGTCAGTTTTGAGGCTCGAGGGATGTCTGGGATGGACATAGTCTATCTGCAGGTTGCGAAGAAATAGCCAAAGTCGATGCATTTTTGTCGATGCCAATTTGCATAGACACTGTGCATAAAAGGGCCGGTTGTTTATGTTTTTGGTCATTCTTGTGTTTATTTTATAAAGTAAAATTGGTGGCCAGACCGGCCATTTATTATATTGATTTCATATTATATTATTTGTGAAGTTATCTGCCCAATTACAACGTCCCCAGTTCGGACATTCATTATCGACCTTGCAGCACAGGGAATGCAGGTTAGACCCTGGATCTCAGGAGCTCCACCCAGCGTGCAAGTCTACATTTGCAACTCAATTCTCGGCCCAATTTCTGGGTTTGTCCCGGATTTGAAGTCACTTGAGCTCAGAGAGTTATTGATCTTCTGCAGTTCCTCAGAATGAAAGCAGGTGATCTTTGTTGAACTTGAGACTGACAGAACTGTTGCAGACTTATTCTACCTAAGGTTTCAGCCTGATTGGGTGAATTAGCGAGTGAATGATTAGGTCTATTTTTGTTTCTATTCTATTTACTATATTTCTCTAACTCAACCCAAGTCTCATTTCAACAGCTCTTTTGTCCTGTGCTCTAATGTCTCTGGGCTCTAATGTCCGCGCTCTAAAATTCCTCCACTCTAATGTCCGGTCATGATGCCAAGTATGACCCTAAATGAAAATAGTTTCTATGAAACGAACCATCAAATCCTCGTTTGGTTTTGTTCTTTTTGAAAGGCCAAAAGTGATTGGGATTTGTGTTTCACACTTGAGTAACATCGAATTTCTATGAACTGTCAATGGATGTTCTGCAGCCCCAGAATCATTTTCATTCATTTTTATAACAAATATACTCAAAAAAGTGAACGGCTACGAGAAGAAAAATTTCTTGCAAAATGAAAAACTTTTGAATTCAAATAGGCATCCTTGTGTGCTTTTATTTGATTAGCATATTTTTGAATGGCTCTTGCATTTTTTGATGACATCTTGTACATTGAAACTTATATTTAGCAATATTCACATCTCGTGCAAAAACATTTTACATAAGTTTCGACTTATACATATAAACTATTTCAAATTGAATTCGGCCACCCGGTATAGTCGGCCAGACGGCACAGTCGGCCACCCGGTCAACAACGGTATTATATATTGTTGGCCGTGGGAATAAAACGTGTCCAAGAATATACTACTTTATCGATTGCAGATTTAACCTACCCATTCTTTCATCCTTCAAGTGCCCTTTTATTTATTTGTTGTAGTTCTTCTTTTACTCTTTTTCTCTTTTCACCCTGCCTTTACTTTCTAATCAGCTTTCACGCCAAACCACGAACTTGAGCTTTCCTTTACCTCTCCCCCATTTCTCCTTTCCGTTTTTGTTTATATAATTCTCCAAGGATTCCCTTATATGGCATATGTGTGCCCCGGTCTCGGCTAGAATATCTGCCTCGGGAAAACCCTTCTTAAAGCGTGACGATGTCTAACGACACTGTCCAGAAACGGTCCCCAGCCGCAACAAGCATTCAGACAATCAAAAATGGATTAAGGAATCCGTTTAATTCTTTTCACAACTAACACTTCACACAGAACGCTTACACTACAACTTCGGTGTTTTTCTATGCTCACCCAATGATGGCTTTGAAAAAACCTCAAGCAAAATCCGTACTGCAGAAATCAACTACGAAAAGCGAAGTGCGTCGAGAAAATGAAGCTAAGCGCCTGCTTGAATATATGCGTGAAGAATACGACGAATTTGAAGAATTTATTAAAGAAGAACAAGAGAGTATGATACATATCGGCATACCTGTAGTGTGGGGGGTACCTTCACCATACATGCACATGGGGGGGGGGGCTGGACCTCCAGCAATGATTGAGAAGACCACGAAGGAAAATGAGCAAGAGGGAAGAGAAAGTCGTCATAAAAATGGAACTGATGCTGTAGTTTAACAATTTTTCTAAACTTGATTCCAAAAAAGCAGCACTAAAACTTAAAAAAGTGCTGTCTATGCGAATAATTTCACGTATCTGACTGGATGTTAGGACACCTTTCTAAGACCTTTCTTTTCGTCATCAAGTATGAAAAATTTCTATACCGCCCCCTGTCCCGGCTGACCTCCAGCAGAATTTCTATGCTGTGCATGGATGACCCTCACCCACAAAAAGTTCAATCGTAGACAGCTAAACCCCTCCCCCTAAGTGGCCTGAAATCTACGGAAATTACCAATTTTTAAATCGAAAATGACCTTTTGAAATAAAAAAAGAGAAGAAATGAAAAGTGTTCGCCGAAATCATGCTCAGTGTCACTTTTGAAGCAAAAAAAATTTTTTTTCATTAAAAAAGCGCTTTTTCCAAGCACTAACTACTGACGCTCTTCCCCAAAACCTAGGAAAGTAGCTACTTCCACACCTTAAAACATGGCGACCCTACTGGTCGGAGCTCTTACAGGAATGCTTCCCAGTAGGCCTGTAGGCAGGGGGGTTGGGGGCCAAGGCCCCTCAGATTTTTTAAGTGTCAAAAAAGTGTTTTCAAGTGTCAAAAAGTCCTTTCTTTTTTATCTTCAAGAAAAAGTCCAGTCAGAAATACCAGTTTTACACTAAATTGAGTGAAAAAATTGTGTGCCCCTTCCGAAAAAAAATCCTGCCTACAGGCCTGCATGCCGGCATCAAATTTTATTCTTAGAAGTTGTTTTATATAGTCAACCAATAATATTTCTAAAGCAATCTATAAATTTAAATTATTTCAGAGTGTCCGGAGAAAATCTCTTCGATGAAATTGGGGAATGTCGCATGGGAAGAAAATTGGGGCGACGACTTTTTAGAGGATGACTTCCATAACGTTTTAAAGTAAGAAGTTCTAAAACGCTAATTCAAAAACTCTGACAGTTAAATTACGATGCATAAATGAATGAATGAAAATATTTATAACTGCCAAGTACAAGCAAACAAGCAAAATAATAGCACAAAAACTGCAAATAATGTTAGCTCCGAACAAGCAAAGGCAGTTCGGAGCACACCTATAAGAGGTCCGACCAGTTGAGGGGACCAAAATTTTGGGGTGAGGATCCCGAAGTTCCCAAAATTTGGGGGAAGGGGTGCCCAAAAATCCCGAAAAAGTCGAAAATTTTCCCAAAAAAGACACTTTCCAAATTTTTCGAGTTGGCAGGAGGTCCCGACATTTGGGTATAGGGTTCCACCAAGTTGGGGGTTCCACCAATCACAGGCTTCAACGCAGAAATAGTTTTAACGCGAACACGAAAAAGAACGAATGAGAAAGAAGATATAATAAAGAATGCAGTAAAAGGAAGCACAGGCTGCACGAGCAACGGCTAACGTTCTCCCCGTAGATAACTCGAAAATATGTTTTACAAATTTTAATTTTCGATGTATATCTACACTGGAAGAATTTGTAGGTAATTGAACTAGGCATATCCCAAATGTTGACGTTAGAAAAATTAGAAAAATTTAAAATTTAGAAAAATCAATTTATAAATTAGACAATTAGAAAAATCAAGAAGTCTGAACTTGTTTTTTGATGTGGCAATACTTAATTTGTACTCGTTT
Source organism: Romanomermis culicivorax (assembly GCA_963922205.1). Taxonomy (NCBI): domain Eukaryota; kingdom Metazoa; phylum Nematoda; class Enoplea; order Mermithida; family Mermithidae; genus Romanomermis; species Romanomermis culicivorax. The sequence goes on along the minus strand of CAWUHX010000166.1, from coordinate 142,916 downwards.
TTACAATGAGTTGACTCAAGATTACTATTGACGAAAAAGTCTGCTTGATTTAGACAGGACCGACCCTTTATGATTTGAAGCATCATAGTCAAAGCATAATGAAGCCGATAGAGTTCTAAACGTTTTAAGCCTGAAGTGATCATAAGATAGATTAGATTTAAAATAAAAAATTTGTTTTGTTAAACCATCTTTGTACTTGTTCAACAAATTCTATATCTGTCGTGCTTGGATTTGGCCAGGGATTCGTACGCACACACGGACTGACCGGCCGTTGGACTAAAGGCCCTGTCATACTTCGCCACGAGGTACCGCGCGGTACCGCGCGGCGCCGGTTGTCCTATTCATACTAACAAGCGGCGCCGCGCCGCTTTTTTACTTTTGGATTTTGCTTTTCTTAAAAACTGTGTATTGCCTGTCTCGACAAATGCGAAATACGAAAAATGCGAGAAAGATGAAAAATACGAAGAAAATCGAAAAATAAAAAGCGCAAAAGAAAAATAAAAATCAATCATTCCTGCACCACAGTGCAGATAGAAGCTTGCAGAAAAGCCTAGTCTAAAGATTTTGGGCTCTTGCTTCAATTTTCTTCTCATTCCAACGATTAATAGCTCTTGAACTGCTGAGGAATATCAATTTTATATAAACTGATTTTGAAAAATTGAATATACAGGGTGAGCCAAAAAAAGCGACCGGTGCTGACTTCCATAATTTTTGAATGGATGAAGGTTTTATAATGCGGATTGCTGCATCAGAATGCAATATTTGTCTTTGTTACAAGGCCCAAAGTTTATGCTCCCAGCATTGATGGTTACTGTACAAACAGAAATTTAGTAAAAGTGATGATTTTTCGAAAAGTAAAAGTTGGGAAATATAGTAAAAGTTGTCCTATTGTGAAAAAAAGTTTTGTAAAGCTGTTTACACACAACAATACTTTGAAAATCACATAGATTTGTAAGTTACGCGTAATTTTAAGTCAGCAGCTTCTTATTTCAATATGATCAAAATTTCGCCAAAGTCAAGAGCTTTTGTTATGAAATTCGAAAAAAAGCAAAATTGAAGCAAAATCAACTCTGTCATTGACCAGATCGAAAAACGATTAAAATTATTGGTGAAACAGAAATTAGAACACACTAAAGCGGCTCTCTTGTAGTTTCAAACTGTTATATGGTTCTAATGATTGGATCTATTGTGCTTTTCTGCCGTGACACATGTTAATTCTGTGAATTTTTAAATATTCATTATCGAAAAAATCGACGTTTAGTATTTTTCATTTTAGTCAGTCAAAATTCAAAAAATCTGACTGAAACTTTGCAGTCTTTATGCCAAGTGTTTTACCTATCGATGACAGAGAATCGCACTAAAAAAGCTTCACCCGCTCTGTTATGTTTACTTCTCTGCTTAGATCAAAAGACGTCAGCAATATAACTCAAGTCCTATTGGCTTGTACTCAATCGACTACTGTAGGTCACTCAAAGGAGCTTCCTATTAGTAATCAACTAAACACAGTGCAACAATCCTTAAGCAGAAATAAACACAACCTTCAGTCACTAATGAGTAACTGGAAACTCTAACTCTTGCAATCGAAGGGCACTCAGGGTCTCCCCAGATGCATCCTAAAGGTTTACACAAATAAAGAGAACTCAATATCACAATGTCCAAAGGAGCTGGGGCTTTACCTTGGCTTTGGCTCCCATGTAATGTGGCTCCCACTTCCACTTAATGCGCAAGTTATATATAACAATAAAATAATAAATGAATAAGAATACTATTATGTAAATTTGGGTGTCCGGCTGTCGACGCTTGCCTTTACTAGGCGTAACAGAACAATACAATAAAAAACGGACGCGACTCGCCCACAACACACCAAAAATACGAGAATGAAAGAATGACCAACATTGCTCTTTTTGGTCCAATTGTAACTTTGTCGATTCACCAATTTTGCATAGATGTGGGATTGCTACTGCCGTAAGCACATCCTCAACATCCCTCAGGCCTTGAAACTGACCAACGGGAGATGAAGAAGGAAACCGTGAGCAGGACTTTTACCTTTTACAGTGTGACCTACTACTTGATCCCAACTTCATAAAAAGATTATGATCCGACCCCGAAGGGTGTACGGGTCAAGACCACCTTCAACCTCAAGTCTTTTTACAAGGTTACCCAGGTCTGTCCACTGAGATGCTGCGGCACGATCAATCATTGATCCAGCACCTGATGGATCAATAACTCTGCATCAGCTTGACTTTCCCCTTGCTTCACCAGCTTGCCTTGAGGCTCCTAGGTACCTTCCTCCACTATTGATTGTCTCGTCCCATTGAGTGATGTGAAGTGTCTTTGGTAGCAGTGTCCCAATCCCTGCAGTAATCGGCTACTTTTGTCCGCTCCATCGCCCCTTCGGTTCGCCATCGATTTTTCGTATGAAAAATTTAAAATATGATATGATGAACAAGTATGTACTAAACTAGTAGGGTGAGAAAATATTGAGCAAAAATTTTAAAATACGAGGCACAAATGACAAGAAAATAAAATTTACAAGACACCAAAAAACGACAAGAAAAAATATACGAGGCAAAATTTGATGAGATTGAAATATGAGAAAAATAATAACAAATGCAAAATAAGTGATAGAAATATTAAACCAAAAAGTGGACTCAAGCGATGAGCTTGGCCAAAAATGAGATTTTGAAAGGCAACAACACAACCAAAAGTTCAAATAATATTTTTGTATTTTGTGTTTTATAATGTTTTTGGGTTTTTGTGATTTTATTATGTTTTTGTATTTTTGTGTTTTTGAATAAATGAAATTGAATCAAGAACCGAGGATTTTAGACCAAGATTTTGTGGCTAAAGTTTATTGTTGCTGCTTGCCGCCTTGCTGCTGGTCTTGTTGATGACCTCGGTGACCTCGGAATGCACCACGAGGGTGTTGTCCTTGGTATATACCTCAGCCACCAATGTAAGCAGCTCTGCCCCTGTTTGGATTGTTGAAATGAAACTGGCCTCGTTGGGCACCCCTTCCCTGTGGTCCACCAGCTCCCCTAGCACCCTATGGATGCTGAATAGGTTGCTGTTGTTTCCGAATGGTTCTGGAGGCTTGCCCAGTGCCAGTACTGAGGCCAGTAGAGACCTGGTTGGTTACACCAACTGTGGCTCCTTGACCACCAGTTTGACTGCTTGCGAGTCTGGGTGCTCGAAAGGTCTGTCCCTCATTGTTCTGAACTTTGCTAAATTTAGCAGTAGTCGGAGGACTTGGGCTACCTGACCTTTTGACATCCATCTCCGCTGCTTGTTGACTGTAATTATACATCACCAAGCAATAGGCAGTCTTAAAAACATCTGAAGCAGCGGCACTCCGATATTCCTGTAACAGCATGACGTTTGCCAACACTTTGGCTGAGACGTATCATTTAACAAGCTGCTCAGCCATAAGTGGGGCATAGTTAAGCATAAGGAATATCATCAAACCCAAGTATCTGACTGCTGCAAATACAACACTCGCTCAATATTCCGTGAGCCATTCAAGAACAATTCCATGAATGATCCTATCCCATAGTGGCTCTGGAATATTTCACAAATCATATAAAAATCCTCCTTGGACATCAAACTGTGGCTGATACAATTTGTATATAGTCCTGATTGCTTTATTGACCATCAGCCAAATCTCCAGATCTTCAAACTGCTCATCGCAGAAATAATTAGCCGATTCGGGTTAAGCAAAAGAAATTGGACCTCTGGCTCTACTTTTATCTTTGGTAACTTGCCAAAAATCCAACAATACATCCCGGAATAATTCCACTATCATTTCTGGTGTTTGTTGATTTTTGTCAACAGTAACCAGAGTTAACCGCTTTATTTTTCCTGGTGTAAAGATTTGAACTTTTTGTCCTGCAACCTGTGGCTTGCTAGGAGCTTTCTGCAACTTAGGCTGACGCTGTCCAGAAGCAGAGGTGTCCGTAGCCTGCGACAGAAATTGTGTGGACTGACTGGTTGTCATAGATAAAGTATCTGTAGAGACAGTCTGCGACATAGGAGTAGTTGAAGATACCCTGGTCACAGATACCATTGCTGAGACTGGAGCAGAAGTTTTGGCAGGTTTCGGCTGCATAACCTTTGCAGGCTGCGCAATTGCTTTTTCTAAATTTTTCTTCTCCTGACGGGCTTTTGTTTTTCATTTCTTTTTCAAGTTAACGATAATTTGCCTATCATTTAAACCTTTTTCTTTCATATTTTTTATAGCCTCAGCAGTATAGTATTGGGGAACACCTTCTGCATCTCAGGTCAAGGCTAAGACTTGAATTTCCTTTTCCTCTTCAGCCAGCCGGGCTGCTAGCTCTTGTGGTGTTTCCACCACATTATGGCTAGGTGTCCCTGCTGTCTGTTCTTCCTCCTTTTTCTTTGCACCTTTGGCATCCATGTATTGACTAATATATGCTTGGTCATACATGTTCTGCTCATGCTGGACAATCGGATTTTCTTCCGACTGCACTTGACTTTCTACGCTGGACAAGTACTGACTCGCATCCATAGATGTTTGTATCACTTGCAGCGAAGGTAAGCCAGGCGGCCGTGGCAGCATTTCCATCTGCGGCTGGGTCACAACTTGTGGTTGCGGTTGCAGCTGCTTGACAGAAGGTGCTGTCATCGCAGATTCGACTACTTCGGGGTCGGTGATCGAAATATACAATAATGCATCTCGTCGTCAACCTCTTTGCAGCTTTCCTCTCCCAGGAGGGGGGAATTATCCTCATCCTCACTCTCCAATTCCATGACCTCCTCATCCACTTGACCTGACAGAACTGTGGGTTGATCATCAGGATCAAGTATATCTGATTTCCTCCTGAAATTGGATTGTTTGGTTTCATTACCATATGTATAGGTAACCATAGGTAATTCTGTCGGCACTTCTCAGGAAATTCGTATGTATACAATGGATAGCCAGCCGGTATACATCTAATTTGACCCCTTTGAAGAGTAGGCGTATCTGGTGCCAGGCCATATCGCAGCCATGAGGTTTTAACTCCAAATTCAGCATAGTAGAATCTGACATAGAAAAAGCAGTTGGCCCAATAATCCGTGTTATGGGTTATATTGTCCTTTGCTTTCTCTGTCGAAATTGGAGAGCCTATTTTGGCACGCAAGCCCAACCCAATAGGCATGGAGCCAAACCTATTTTGCCAGGTCGTAACCCTTTTGCCTTTTACAGCATGTTCAGGTTCCGTTGCTCGTAATTCCTCAAGTCCGCCATCAGGTGATCTCTGTCATACTTAGCCATACCAGTGTCGATTTTCACTGGTTCCTAGCAGTCCGTTCCCAGTTGAAACGATTGAAGCTGCTTCCACCAGTCCTGTCATGGAGTTTTATTCATGGCAAGACTGGCTGTGATATACCACACAACATCTACCGGATCCGTCAATTTGAAAAACGAAACCCCTTGCAACATTTCTGTATGCAGTCGGTTTATCACCTCGTTTGTTCTGTTGACCTGTTGCTCCATTGTATCCATGTCCTCCGGATCCCTTACGTCTTCCTACTGATTTACTTTCTTCTTACTTGGACCAGCTTTTAGCCCCTTGGGATAAACCCCAGACAGTAAAGTGTGGTCAGTAGCTTTAGCGGGATTTTTAATATCCGCAGGAGATGAATACTCGGGCAAGTCATTATGAAATTGTGTAGCCCACCTGGCCATTACCTCTTGCCCCATCATGTGGTAAACCTTGAATAACTGCCTTTTTAGGATGTCTTTCTCCTCTACGAAGTTTTGTTCCTGGAACCCCGTTAGGTCTTGAGAATAGACTGTATAAAAGCGGAAAGCCAAGGTTTTCACTTGGGCCAGCCACAAAATATCATGGGGGTACGTTGCCATAACCCCACTTACTTCGCGGCAAAACCCGTAGTGAAAAAACTCCAAAAATAGGGCAAATGAGTAATAGGCATCTAGGCCAGCATACACAATTTCTGTATCCTGAATCTTGGGGGCCAAGAACTTTTCTCAAACCTTTTTGTCACTGAAGTCACATTGATATTTGCCGACATCAGCCAAGTAAAATTCAGTGAAAAGTCCTTTTAACCCAAGGTTTTCAGGACACAATCCTAAATCATGAGCGTGATTGGCCATGGGCCCCATCATCATTCTGACACAAATTTCACAGTCCCAGTATTTTCCAAATCCTTGGAGTATACGGGCCTGTATAATTTTCATCTTATCATGAGCCGAGGCCCCTGCCGAGGCCCCTGGCCCGGATCCATAGATGTTCAAAATTGCAACTAGATCGTCCACAACTTTGAAACTGACCAAGAAACGATCCACTGATGAAAGGAATGAAATCAAAAGATCCCATTCCTGCCGCTTCAATGTTGTGAGGTCGATTACAAAGCTGGAACCATCTATATGTGCAAATGACGCCAGCCTAGCGAACTCTTTCCCTTCCAGGTCCTGGATCGCTACTCTATAAGGTATAACACATACCTCGGTCTTCTTGACCTTTTCCACATCGAATCTGACAAGGCCTAGCCCCCCAAACTGGCTTGTGGCCAATTGTTTCAGGATTGGTTCGATGTTGCCACTGTGGACCCATTCCGGCTCCATTGGTTGTTGCAGCCAATAACCCATCGCGCCGGCGAGCCATTGTTTGATTTCTCCAACACGGACCGGACGCTTGATGTTATAGTCTAAAAATCAAAAATAATTTGCCCCTTGACCCTTTAAAAATCAGGCATTAGGCCTCCACCACTAATTAAATAATCAAATTTGACCGGCACCAAATTAAGAGAAAGATTTAGTGTGGTGAAAAATAGATTAATTAGTGAGGTTAGGTGTCAGAGTCATAAAGTAAGCAGGACCCGTGGTTAACGCAAATGCTACACCAATTTTTCAGGAACCTCACATTTGCACCACCTCTCACTTCTGGAGGTTGGCTGCCGTCAATTTACCACTTAGCCTAGCAATAACTTCACGCCTCAGTACCAAAATTAAGTAATGAATAAGTAACCAATTAAGGTTTTAATTAATTCAAGAAATAAATTTAGTAAACCAGGGGCTTTAATAAAACCAAAAATAAATGCTTCGGAATCGGATCCAAGGTAAAAACCATTAGATTTTGGCTTTTTAGGGCCGTAAATCCATTAGGTTTTTTCTTTTCACCTATCCTAACATTTTTAGAAACTTTTCTTCCAACTCGTTTTCCCCTTGGTTGGCCCATTCAGAAAATTGAGCGTGAAGAAATCATTCCTAAGACACCTAAATGGGCGAATTCGTCCCACATACCAAGAAATTATTACATAAAAACTTACTGTTCGTCAAAAAATAATGATTATTTTGGCGGCCTTGTGGTTGGCCCGCCTTAACGTGGTTGGCATGCGTGCAATAATTTCGCGCAAAAAGCGCGACACCTAATTTCGACATTGGAAATTAAATTTTTTGAAAAAATTTTTTAATCTCGCGTTGTATCTTCTAAAGTAAACAAAATGTGAAAGAACATTCATCGTTACTTCAATATCAATACAATATACAAAATTACCAAAAATAATTCTATCGGGTCCTTGGGCTGGATGAAAAATTTTGTTCGGAAAGATTTGTGCGGCGCAGAGCACAGAAAAAACACGACTTTTGAAATTGAGAATGAAAATTGGTCGTAAACCTCCCAAAATGTAACCCAAAAAATTTTTAGCATCGGGTGTACAAATTAACAATATTATTCTGAAAATTTGACCCTTCACTACTTGAGTTTAAAAAGTATTAAACAAATATAAATCGATTAAATAACACAAAAAATAAAAAATTTATTCACATAAAATATACGTATATGGCATTTTCTGCTATAAATTTTAGACACAGAAATAACGACCGGATGATCTTCGGTCTCCGCGAGATTTCCAGTTGTGTTAACTGGAGTATCCCGGAAGGCCTGCGACATTTCATGTCAAGACCATCTGGTACCTTTGTATCGAAAGTGTTTTAGCCTACTTGCCGATATGACGTGCTTTTTAAGCGGGTTGTTCCAATGCGCTATTGTAAGCACATTTTCTTTCAATCTTTTATCATCGATGATGATATATGGTCTTTGCCAAGGTAACCCCAATTTTTTCTGTCTGTCAACTTTTAACAGAACCCAGTCTTGATTTATAAAACCAGAAGTTTTAATTTTGTTATCAAAATATTTCTTGCTGTCCTTAGCGGCTTTTTGTATGTTTTCAGCCATACTTTTGTACAAATTCGTAAGATGGGTAGCCAAAACATACTTATAAGCCTCATAGTCCTTAGGCATGACTATTCTAAGTGCAGCAGTGAAATTGATACCAAAATTTGCTTCACGCCCCTGCAGCAGTGAAAATGGTGAGCATTTCGTTGCTGCCTGGGGTGTGGCATTACATGCAAATACCCCTGCGCTGAGGTACCATGGCCATTTATTGTTATCCTCAATTGCAACTTTTCGCAGCTGCTTTATTAGAGTTTGGTTAAATCTCTCAACCATACCATTACCCAGTGGGTGGTATGCTGTCGTGAAAATTTTTCTGCACTCTAACAGTTTACAGACTGCTTTCATAAGATCTGAATTAAATCCAGATCCATTATCACTAAGAAGTTTCCTTGGGGTACCGTGCCTAAATATCACATGCTCTAAGAATGCATCCACTATGGTTTCAGCCGTCTGATCAGGAATCAATATAGCTTCAACTCATTTAGTGAAGTAATCCTGAAAGACAATGACATATGGGCGACATTCCCTCAAGGGAGCAATCCCTACTATGTCCACAGACACAATATCGAAGGGACCCTCCAGTATAATGGGTATCAATGGGGATATGGAGCTTTTAGTGGGAGTAGCCACTTGGCAGACAGGGCAAAACTTCAACCAATTTCTGACATCTTTTTCAATGCCAGGCCACCAGAACTGCTGTTTGACAACACTCAGAGTTTTTTTGAACCCTTGGTGTGTCATTATAAGGGCTCTGTGATATTGGTGAAGAATGCTGTCTCTGAGGGAATTTGGGACCACGATCTGATCATGGCCACGTCCCTCAGATTCCCAATAAAGAACTCCGTTATCCTCATAGTATCCACTATGATACTTCGTAGTGCTTTTGACCCCTAATCTTTCCCAAATTGGGGCATGATTAGTGTCTTCTTTTTGCAATTGAGCAATAACCTTTGGATCAATTGGATAATTGATCTTATCATCATCCTTTTCTTCATTTTCTCCTTCCTTCACCTCTTCAAACTCCTTTTCTCTATTCGGAAAAAGCCAAGCAATGTTTTCAGGATCAATTGGTACAGATGTACCCTGTTCTTGATTTCCTGCACTCTGATCCTGAAGTTTTGCTTGTTTTCTAGTTGTGACTGCATCAACTACTGTAAGCTTCTGCATTTCATCTCTGCTCTGCAATATATCTTTGGTAGTCGGTGCAATGTTGTCCTTTATTACCGTCAATTCCTTTGTATCCATCAATTCCTTGGTCTGCTCGGGGACAATTTTCTTGTCTCTACTTTCAATTTCTTCGTCCCTTATCCTCTGAAATTGTTGTATAACTATTTGGCTTTCAATGTCATTGGTTTGAGTTCCGAAATGTCGAAATTGAATTTTGAAGACATATTCCCATTTTGGTGGGTTCTTGTCCTTAGTGTCTTCGGGTTCATCTTTCCTGGAGAGATAATCAGCCATTGCGTTTTGTCTACCAGGCACGTACTCCAATCTATGATTAAATTGATTTAGAATGGAATACCATCTTTTCGATTTATCGTTGGTTTGAGTATTAACTTTCATAGATAAAAGAGGTTTATGATCAGTTTTCATCAATACTTTTTGTCCAAACAAATAGTGCTGGTAAACTTTAAGACCATAGACAACCGCTAGGCATTCTCGCTCTGTTGCACACCACTTCCTCTCGTCTTCCTTAAGGATTCGGCTGCTATAGGCTATTACCCATTGGTCATCTTTAGTCTTCTGATAAAGTACTGCTCCCAGCGCGGTTCCACTTGCATATGTTTGGAGAACGAACTCCGCAGTTCCATCCAAAACAGGATACTGTAGAAATGGCACTGAGGTGAGTGCTTCTTTCAGTTCTTCAAACGCTTGGCGATGTTCCTCTGTCGCTCCGAACATCTTCTTTCCCATAGTGGTAAGCTTATACAATGGTTCTGCAAGATTTGCAAGGTTTGGGATAAATTTCTTACACCATTGCAGTATCCCCAGAAATTGTTGCATACGCTTTATGCTATTGGGAAATTCGAATTCTGTAATAGCCTTCACTTTTTTTGGATCTGGTGAGATTCCATTTTCGTCCAGTATGTGTCCAAGAAAATGAACACTTTTTGGAAGAAATTCACACTTCTCCGGTTTAAGTGTTAGCTTTGCTTTCGGAAGAGCTTGCAAGACCAATTCTAAGTTCTCCAAATGTTCTTCATAAGTCTTAGAGAACACAATATAGACCAAACAGACTCTCCAGACTAGACCCTGCAACACTCTCTCCATCATTCTTTGAAATTCTGCAGGTGCATTTTTAAGTCTGAAAGGCATAACTTTAAACTGATATAGGCCTTCCTGACATTTAAATGCAGTTTTCTCCTTGCTACTTTCCTCAAGTGGGACTTGCCAATATCCAGACTTTAGATCCAAAGTGGTATAAAATTTGGCATTACTTAGACAATCCAAATAATCATCCATTCTAGGTATAGGATACCTATCCTCCTTAGTAACTTCATTTATACCTCTGAAGTTCACAACTGGTCTCATGGTACCCTCCTTTTTCCCAACTAGGAAAAGTGGAGCAGCCCACGGTGACCCGCTGGGTTCAATAACTCCTTTATCTAACATGTCTTGGACTTGAGCTCTAATCCCTGATTTTTGGTTAATGGGAGCTCTGTAATAATGTTTTGCCACTGGCATTGCATTACCAGTATCAATTTTACATATAAGATACAGTGTTGTAGTTAAGGGATCATTGGGTAAGCTGAAAACATCCCTGTATTTAGACAGTTTTGCCACAGCTTTTTCCTTCAATTCCTCATCGATATCAGCCTTGGAGATCATTTTATATAGCGCTTCCCTAAATGCCAATGCATCATGCAAGGACATTCTGGGAGTGGCATTAAAATTATCTTCAACACTAAATATCCCACAACTCCTACTTTGTACTTCTGATACTCCTGAATTTTCTTGTAATATTGAGTCACAGTAGCCTACAACCTGATTAGGTTGCAAGTGGCATCCCGAACCCATATTGTTCGAAATCATCAGAACAAAGTCTTCCCATTTACCATCAATCAGTGTGCTATCAACTCTGAATCTCTTTTCGTCTTTATTTCCTTCTATGACCAAACAATTCAGATCTGTTTTAGATGATCGTTCCCATAATCTTGCCTTAATAAGCACATCAGTTCCATGTGGTATGTATACTTTCATACATGATACCACTGGAACCACTATACCTAATTGGCAAATCCTGGGGTATTGATCCTCTTCAGGACTTGAATGTACTAAAGGTGCTTCCCCTATACAATCAATAGCTTGTATATGACTCGCGCGATCTTTAGGTACAACACTTATAGCTTTCTCAACTCTATTAAGCTTCATGATACCTTTACCAAAATCTATCATTGCTCCAACATCCAGATGTGCTAAAAAATCCGTTCCAATTATGAGATTTTCCTCCGCATTTGGAATGATTATGGCCTTCACCAAGAAAACTCCAAATTCACAATGCATTTTGAATTGTATGTAACCATGTGCATGTACTACCGCACCATCAGCAACAGTGACTTTTAGTATCTCAGGATATCCAGTATATTCTTCATCAAAAGCTTCCTTAAGAAACCATGAAGACATCACCCAACACTGAGCACCAGTATCCACTAAAGCCTTGGTGTTAGTATTACATACGGTCACATTAATGTGAAATGGGAGAGTTAGAGGAAACTTAGAAAACCTTAATCGTTCCTCCTGATTAGGAATTATCCTATGCTTGAACACTTTTGTAACCTTTGAGTAATCTTCTTTCATCATGGCACACTTCAATACTCCAGGCCATTTCATCTCACTAACACCTTGACCTGTAGTGGCAATGCTATTAACACTTCCAGCAGATCCCAACTCTGTCTGACTCGACGTGGATGGTTGACTACTGGAAATGGCTTGCACACTTGGGCTAGGGTTACTGATTTGAACCTGACCTTGAGGGCGAGCTGTAATCATCAGCTGTTGACTGGGGGCTGGCAGTTGTGGTGCCATATAGAGTTGCTCATTCCACAATCTATTCTGGTAATCAATGAACTGTTGATAAGTATCATAATCCATAGTATCACCATAATAACCTACAGCATGAGCTCCTCTACTGCTCCCACCAACATATCCTCCTCTAAAGCCTCCAAACTGTTGCCTGAAACCTCTGTTCCCACCATATCGATTATCCCAATTACGCCCTTGTGCATTTTTCCATTGAAGGGTTTTACATTCGGACCTGTCATGAGAGTTATTTCTATGGTATCAACAATATGCTTTCCTGAACTCGTTTCCACCAGGTTTTTGGGGTTTGCCCCTATTACTTTTGGCAGAAATTTCATTCAATTTAGCATCAGTCTTTTGGCTTATCTCCTGATAACACTGAGCCAAATTCGCAATCTCCTGTGACAACTTTGGTAGAACAGAATCACTGCTAGGTTCCTCGGGCTCTTTTCCCTTTTGGGGAGTAGTAGCCATTTGAGTCCTCTGTGAGTTATTCTCTTCTACAGAAGTATCGGAATCCTTCTTTTCTGACACTAGGATCGGGGCTTGCTTCTCCCTCCTTGCTTGCTGTCACATACCTTTATTTTGAAACTGCCTTTGTGGGGCATTGCCAAATTTATTTCTACCGACATAAGCCACTTCAGCTTGCCCTTCCCCCATCGTCACTTCATTTATCACAATTGGAGACTCCGCAGTTCCTCTCTTTTTATAAGCAGCTGTATTCCGCCTATCAGTCTTGTGCACAACCTCTGCTAGATCATGCCATGTTTCATACTTTTCTCTTTGATCCAGCAACTCCATCTGATACTCTTCAGATGCTTTATACAAAAAGGTATCTATTATGAAGCGATCTCTGAACTCTTCAGTTTTATTGGGATACAATCTATCTACTAGCACACTAATTCTCTTGAGGAATTTCACTGGAGGTTCATCAAATTCCTGCTTTATGTTCATCAGCTCCCTTGTTTGCATACCGACATTTGAATGTGGAGCTTGCACTTTGAGTAACTTCCTTCGGGCTTTTTCATAACTTTTGAACCTTTTGGCAGTAGCTTTCGGTACACCCTTAGAAAGTTCTCCTAAGGCAGCCAGCTTCATTTTATCAGTAGTCTCTGACATAAACTCTGCTTCTAGGTCATTTAGGAAGCTGAGAACTTGTGTTTCAGTCATGTCATTGGGGATGAGCTTTGGCTTTATGGCCTTCACTATATCTGACACAATAGGCTCCAATCCATCCACTGAGGAGTCATCAGAATCTGATGAATTTCCTCATGTGGACTTTTTGGATCATTTGTGCTTCGACGTAGTATGTTTGCTTTCCTTATGACTACCTGCTTCTTCCTCATCAGCCCCTTGGAAAAATTGAGCAACTATATCACTTGCTTGTTCTGGAACAGCAAGCGGTTCAGTTACCCATTTTTCCGTACAAGCCTTTGATTTCACAACAGGTTTGACTGTGAACTTTTGCTGTGACTCATCTGCTTCCATCTGCCGTAACCTTTGGTCATTGGCTATAGAGGTTGCTGACGTCATTGGCAAAGTTCTACACATATCCTGAGTTTGCAATGGTCTATCTGTAGTCCTACTCACTCGGATATCCCTTTCTTTTTGATCCAGGACGAATCTTTCTAATAGTCCTTGGACTCCGACCATCGAATCGGCCATCTTGTCAATTTTGACGTTTAGTCGTCGAATTTTGTCGTCCTTTTGACTCATTTCAAAACGTAAATCATCCAACGGATCATGACGGTAATCGTCCCGAATATTATCCAAATTTTCGTTAGTGTATTCGCGATGATACGTATCAAATTGTTGTCGAGGTCGTCGAAAACGTTCCTCTCTAAATTGATCAAACGGATCAATATGATCCTCGGCCTATTTCGGCCTTCTATCAATAGGCGCTAATAATTGAGCGTCTATATCTTCGGCAGTCAATAGTTGCTTTGCCGTGGCCATATTATTGATATTATTAGTGGCCATTATGGGGGCTACGGAATTGGGCACACTTACTGGGTCCAATTTTACCTCAGCCCGCTGGCTTATGGCACTTGAGTGGGAGCCTTTCTGCTTGCTTGTAGTATTAGATACCACGGGCAGTGGGAAAGATTTATCGGCCTCATCATGCCTTACACCAGGCCGAGTCCTTGGTAAAGTCGTACCAGAGGCTAAATCCTCAGCATTTTTGGACATTTTGAGTCCTAAGTCTTTGTAAAAACCTTTAGGTTTTGTGACACCTCAAGTGACTCTGGGCTCTTCCGTATTGCAAGTGTCAGAAGCCACCACCTGTTATGTTTACTTCTCTGCTTAGGTCAAAAGACTTCAGCAATATAACTCAAGTCCTATTGGCTTGTACTCAATTGACTACTGTAGGTCACTCAAAGGAGCTTCCTATTAGTAATCAACTAAACACAGTGCAACAGTCCTTAAGCAGAAATAAACACAACCTTCAGTCACTAATAAGTAACTGGAAACTCTAACTCTTGCAATCAAAGGGCACTCAGGGTCTCCCCAGATGCATCCTAAAGGTTTACACAAATAAAGAGAACTCAATACCACAATGTCCAAAGGAGCTGGGGCTTTACCTTGGCTTTGGCTCCCGTGTAATGCGGCTGCCACTTCCGCTTAATGCGCAAGTTATATATAACAATAAAATAATAAATAAATAAGAATACTATTATGTAAATTTGGGTGTCCGGCTGTCGACGCTTGCCTTTACTAGGCGTAACAGAACAATACAATAAAAAATGGACACGACTCCCCCACCACACACCAAAAAATACGAGAATGAAAGAATGACCAACATTGCTCTTTTTGGTCGAATCGTATCTTTGTCGATTCACCAATTTCGCATAGATGTGGGATTGCTACTGCCGTAAGCACATCCCAAACAGTTTGGAAGCTATAAAAGTCAGTACCAGTTGCCTTTTTTCTGGCTCACCCTGTACATACACAAATTTTTAATTCAGATATGTGCTTAATACAGGATCCAGATCTGATCTGTTATTATCAATGAGGGTGAATACACAGACTAATGACAAACTCAGGAGGTGGTACGCATTCATTTGCCAGTTTAATCACAAGTTGGAGTACGTGCCTGGCAGACAAAATGCCATGGCAGATTTCCTCTCCAGGAAGGAGGAACCAGATGAGCAGAAAGAGAAGTTGCCACCAAAATGGGAGCTTATCTTTCAGAAAGAAGATGTGAAATCTCTTACTGAAGACGAAGTCCTTAACCAAAACCACAAAGTTTTAGTGAAACAACTTCGGGAACTCAGAGGAGATGAAGTGGATGAGGCTGTAGGAGTCTTCACTCCGGTGAAGATGGCCACAGCTTCAGTGGCTTCAAAGTATGATGTTAGTGATGAAACTCAACTTAATATTTCTCCAGAATTTGATAACTATCGAACGCCTGAGAAATATGAAATTGAGGCGGTAGTCACTAGACAAATGTCAAAAAACTTGCAGCAGGAGGAAAAAGGACATCCTCCTGGGCAAGCAAAACCTAAAGAAGAGGTAAAGAGAATTTTTGAACCGAAGGAGAAGGAGTTTGAAGAAGCCCCAGAGATTGAAGATGGTAGACCGAAAGGGCTTATCTCAAACGCCTTGATGTCAAAGTTGCAAGGAAAGGATAAAGATCTAAAAGTGATCTTCGAGAAACTAGGTGCTAGTAGTAGCACCAAGTCTCAAAGTAATTTTTATATCGATCAAGGGATACTATATAGAGAGACTTTTGGCGAGGCAGAGGATCAAGTTGTTGTCCCCTCTGTTCTCAAAAAAGTTGTCCTGCATCAGTATCATGGAGCAGTGATGATGACGCATCAAGGGTTTAAGAGAACCCTTGCTATTATTAAGAAGCGGTTCTGGTGGCCGAGCATCGAGAAGGATGTTCGGAGCTGGATCAGCTTTTGTCCGATATGTCAAATTGCGACTCCAGGAAAGGCTACAATTCCGCCATTAAATCCAATTATTCCTAGAGGACCATTTGACATAGTCTCTGTAGATATTGTGGGAATATCTCCCATGAGTGAGAAAAGACCGTATGTGATAGTATTTCAAGATTACTTTACAAAATGGGTGGAAGCAGAAATGATCCCGGATCAATCTGCTGTAACCATTGTGGACAGTTTTCTTCGAAATATTGTGTTCAGGCATGGAACCCCGGTAAAATTGTTGAGTGATAACGGTTCATGCTTCACAGCTGATTTGATGACATCAGTGTGTAAATTGTTGGAGTGTCAGAAGATTTTCACAACTGCCTACCATCCACAAGGAAATGGAATGGTTGAAAGGTTTAACCAAACCTTGATCAAGCAGTTGCGAAAGGTTGCTATAGAGGATTCAGATAAGTGGGACAGATATTTGCAATCTGTCGTTTTTGCTTATAATGCCACACCTCATACCTCAACAAAATGTTCTCCATTTGCCTTATTGAGAGGTCATGAGGCTAATTTTGGCATTAGTATTGGTGTTGCTAGAAACATAGTTCTGCCAATGAACTATGAGGCTTATAAGCATATACTAACCGAAAGTTTAGTAGAAACTTATGAAGTCATTTCAGAGAATATCAGGAAGGCTGCGGAGAGCAGTAAAAAGTTTTTTGACCGTAAAGCAAAAGCTCATGATTATTCCGTCAATGATTGGGTTTTGCTGAAAGTCGACAAACAGAAAAAACTGGGTCTGCCGTGGCAAGGACCGTATGTTGTTACTGATAATAGGAGATTATCAGAGAATGTGCTTGAAATCGCTCACTGGAGAGAGCCGCTGAAAAAGCAGGTGGTATCGGTGAGCAGGTTAAAGCACTTTCGCTACGAGACCGGCAGATGGCTGCAGTCTAACAACGTGTCATCTAAGGACACGCAGTTTACTGTAGATTCGAAAATCAGTAATTATAAACTGCCGTAGCGCGTAGCGCTGTTTTTTCGCGTGTGTGTATGTGCGTGTGAATACCCCCCCTATTTTTCGTCCCCAATTCTGTATTTAAGTACAAATTGTATTTAATTGTAATTATTTATGTATTTATCGTGTATTTTTAAATTTTTCTCGCGTAAATCTTTAAATTTTCAAAAAATTCTTGGTAAAAAACCACTCATCGCAAAAACCAAAAATTTTAAAACTTTTTTCGCGGCCTAAATTTTAAATTTCCCCGAGTCCGAGTAATTTTTTCGGAGGAAATAGTTAGTTGTTGCCCCCCAATTCTGTGAATATTGGAAGAATTGGGAAAACCACTGAGTTTTAGAGTGAAAATAGACAAAAAGTAGCGAAAGCGGAAACTTTGTCGATTTTTCAGCTCTTATAAAAATTATCAAAAAATTTTCGAAAATTGATAGCCCGGAATTCGAAGAATTTGAGAAAGAAGCGGTCGAAATTTTGCGGCCCCCCAATGGACGCCGCACAAAACAATACCTGGTCACGGACCCCCACGTGACCTACGGTCAGCCGCAGGTGCGGCAGAATAATCGGTATTTCCTAGTCAATGGTAAGCGACCTAAGTTAGTAAACTTAGTTAATCTAAAAATTAATTAGGCAAAGCAGGATGTTATAGCCCACGGGTGTCTAGACGAAGGCCTAGACAATTGTAAAAGTTTAGTGGGAACAAATTTGTTCTGTCAACTTGAGAAAGTGTGGCAAAGCTGCCCGTAGCACAAAATTTGGACTTTTTGCGAAACTACATTATTCCTCTACACACATAGCGAGTTGGATAAATTCGTCTATGTGATGGGGAAGAAGTGGAGTGTAGCAACTAGTCGACTAGGGGTAGATAATTTCAAAATTTATTTAAATTTCTAAATTCCATCTTAATTTACTTTTCTATGAATTTCCACATTTTGGTTAAATTAGTAAATATATTTTCAAATTTCTTCTTGGAAATTCTTAATTTATTAGTTGGATAGGCCGTTTTGGGCGTTGGATTGAGACGGCATGCAGTCGATTGATGGAATACGCAGGTGGTCTGTGCGTGTACTCCCGTATAAGGTAGAAGTCGGGGCCGCACTTGTGTTTAACTATCTGCCAACACTAACCCAATATATGTTTGGTACCTTATTGTCCCCTGCTTGCAATTTCTTTTTCTTTTTCCTTTTTGTGCTTACTATCTGTGGTGAAGGTAGAGTCTAACCGATGTGTGTCCGCTTCGAGGAATTTTCATTAAAAAGTTGTAAACATTTCGCCTGAATTTTTTAGACTACAATGTCAAGCGCATTGTTAGAGTCGGCGAATTGGAACGGTGGTTCGCCACGAATTTCGGGAGATTTCCGTTGGAATTGACGGAACCGAAATTGGTCGAAATAGGTAAGGTGGCAGAAATGATCGAAACTCTGAAGGTGAGCAGGTTTCGAAGACAGCCAATTATCGGTTTTGATACCGAGAAAGTTACTCAAGAGTACGTGAGTAAGGTTTTCGCGACTTCTGGGGTTGATAACCCAAAAGGGAAGGAGTTCGCGAGAGTCATTAGCTTCTCGACGGTAACTGGAGACACCTTTGTTGTAGATACTACGACAATCATGCCGAAGGAATGGACGCTCATTCATGAGCTCTTAGATTCGGACATGCTTCTCGTTGGATACAACTTGGTTACAGATCTGGTCACCATCTGGAATGTTAATGGCGCAGGTAGAAAACACCAGGATGTTGATCTGACACCAGAGATCAAGCATAGAGTAACGTCTTCGTATGGCCGTTATTATGACGTAGCCAAGGTAGGAGATCAGTTGAACGGGAGATTTTTGGCAATGTCCAGGAAGTTGGGACTTTGCCCGGAAACTTTTAAGCTGAAAGGATTGTTCACGGAGCTGTATCTGGCGGATGTCGGTTATTTCCAAATCGATTTCCGTCAGAGAGCGCAACGTGAGCGATTCTGTAGGCACACGTTGACACAGTTTGAAATACGGTATTCAGCACTGGACGCCTACTACTCATTGTTGGTTTTCCTAGCGTTTTTCCACTATGAGTTAGCTATGGAAGTCGAGGTCGGATTCCAGTATTTTCCGCATGATTTGATGAAAGCGGATCAAATTCAGATAATGGCTTTTAGGTTGTATAGGTTTTTTAACATGATACATGGTGAAAATTTTCCGCAGACTTTTTGTGGAAGTCCGGAAGTAGAGGAGCCGCAGTCATCGGCTATGTATCACGTGATGAGACAGGAGGTGTATGCCCGTATGGCTGCCCAAATGGATACCTCATTTGGAGGCTATACGGAGTACAGCTTCCCTCACTACGAATCAAATCCAAAGAGAGGAAGAGACATAAGTATACCTAAAGGTATTCATCCTGATTATACCATTAAAGAAAAAAGTAAGAATGTAGACGGTAACGATATGGTAAGTGAGGATGAAGAGTTCGAAGAAGCTTTGTCGGAAAAGCAGATTAGAACTCGAATTACAAAGAAGGTGGTAGATATGGTGAATCAAGGGAAGAGTTTCAGTAGACTTGATGAACCAGTATCTATGGTTTTATACGAGAATTACCTAAGGTATAGGAAAGAAACCAAACAGTTGTTGGAGATAACATTTCTGGAAGTTGATTACCACGAGTATGAACCAGTCAGAGTTTCGAATGGTAAAGACTCGTATGTAAGACAACACTGGAGTATGGATATCGGTCCTTATTCTGAAATATTGATCGAGGACAATTTTAAGAATTTGGAGTCAGTGTGTAATAAAGTTCCGCTCACGTTTCATTTGTTTTGGCCAGCTTGTAGAGAGGAAGCGGAGGAGTACCTTACCTCTCTCCTTGACCACAACTATTTGAGATCCTTTAGCCCTGAGGGAAAGGAACAACTCTTGAAGATGTTGTGGAGGGGAGATAGGTATGGTCAGTACTTATCATTTTTGAACAGTCTTCCAGTAACGGAGGTGCATACGCCAACCAAGGGCGATGCTATTACATGTTGGGGAAATCGTTTCGGATTTCTGCCGATTCGATTTTGGCCCAAGACAAAGTCATGGGAGCAAAGACCGGAAGATAAAAGGAAGCATTTGGCGGAGTGTCCGCAGTACAAAGATAATTCGTACTGCTATCAGAGGTTTTACTTCCGCCAGATAGCTGTCCGAGTTCCAGGTTTGCGATACCCAATAGATATGAGTGAGGACGCAACGAAGGAGAATCAGAAGAAGAACGTCTTAGCGTATCCACCGGAATATGTTCCAGGTTACGAGCCGCCATTTTTTGAGCCAATATTGCCATCTGATGCTCCAGGTTTTACGATTAGGCATATTGGCAATAAGGTTGTAGTGACGCCGACAGGTAAGCAGCCAGCAGTGCCGGTTACAGGCACTGAGGTAAGCACAACGGTGAGTCAGCAATCTGGAGTTGATATGAGTAGTTTGGGTCAGGTGCAGGGGATGCAGGCTGAGCCTGTTGCGGCGAAAGCACAGCAACAAGCGATACCTGCAGACCTCAACACCCCCATAGACTTGAATCAGGTAGGAGACGATTTAGAAGTGGACAATGAGGTCACTGTTGAATCGTTGATACAGCCTGATCAAGAAACACAGGTAACTTCATTATTAGATCAGACAGAAAGTTTACTTTCTGGAATGGATGTCAGGGCAGAGCAGATGCTGGATGAAAGCAATCTCATAACGATTGCTGCAAGTCCAACAATAGAGGAGATTGAAGCAAGGCTCAGGGAGCAAGCTGAAAAGGAAATCGAAAGGCAGAAGGAGATTTTTACTAAGCAGCTTGCGGAGCAGAAAGCGAGATTAGATCAGCAGCAGAAGCAGCTGGAGCAGGTATTGGCTGGTTTTACGGCACAGCCGACGCCTCTGGCAGCGCCTACAGTCGTGCAAGCTCCAGCCAAGCCGCCTACTGCTTATCATATCCCAAAAGTGCCGGTGCAACCTGCTAGTACGCAGGTCATTCAGCCTGCGGTCAGCAAGGTTACGCCGACAATTCAAGTAGCGCCCAGAGATCCAAGTATGGACGGTGGTATACCAGGTATGTATACTGCCGAAGAGGTTAGAAAGTTCAGAGCGGAAGATCGTACGGACGATCAGATTAAAAGACTGGGAAGGAGAAAGTTAGCCCGAAGGGCCAATAGGGCTAAAAAGAGAGATGAAGAGGATGTCATTGAAATTAGTGATGGTGAAGGAGAACAGACAGGGAGTTCTACGTCTGTGGACTTGAAGTTTGCAGGATCTACAACTTTATTGACGGATTCAACCAAGTCCAAGACTGGAACTACGCCGACAAGCCTGATGCCTGGAACCAAAGGTTCTACGAGTCAGGTGCAGTCAACGGTTGCTTCGGCTAAAGTACCTAGTAAATCGTCTGCATCTCAGGTAAGTGCAACGACGAAAAGTACTTTAGCTAAGCCCGTGTCTAAGGTGGATAAGACTTCTCAGCAGGACCAGAGCAGTTCCGCAGGGAAAAAAGTTGTTTCTAAACCCTCTACGTCAGAACCGACAAAATCGGTCAAGAGAAGTAGAGATAAGGAAGTAACTTTGGAGTACCTAAGTTCTGTTTTGAGAGACTACTGGGATGTCCATAAGAAGTTTCCCTTGGTGAAGGGAAGGATAGATTTTTCGACACCGGAGGTGATCGAATTCTTTGCTCAGGATATGCCAGATGATAATAGGAATCAAATCATCTGGGCATTAGTGAATAATGGAGTAGAGGAGCTTTACGAGAACTACGGGGATCACTTTGATGTTCAGGGTGGTTTCCTGTATGATCATGTAAACGTTCCTGAGCCCATTTGGGAGTATATTTGGCTCAAGTTTATGCCAAATTGGTTTCATCATTTTGATGCGGAAATAGTAATGGCAGCCGTGAGATACTTATGTACCATGGTGTTTCTAAAGTTAGAACAGCAGCAATTGGGCCCAAGACATATTGGTGCAGTGGATGCACGGGCCAAGTCATTTGTTACGGAAAGATACTATTCTATCTACCTGCTCGGAGAAGGTAGTACTGCATTCAGGGAAGCGTATGCCAACCGAATGCAGGAACACCAACAAACTGCAGTGGATATGGCAGCAAAGAGAAGGTTGTCGGACATGGTTCAGAAATTTTCTGGTAAATTCCAGAAGGCCGAGGATGAGGAGGGGCAACCCTTCAAGATTCCCATTTTAACAGAGAGACAACCTAGAGATACATCCAGGTCCAGGAGCCAGCACTCGCGACAATCGTCTCACTCGCAGGGTCGGCACCAGCCTGGAGTATTCAAATTACCGTATGCGAATCAACAGAGTCAAGGTAGGTCCAGTACCTCAGCTTCTGGAGTATCTTCCGTAAGTTCCACTCAGGGCACGTACCAGAGGGGAACTGGAGGGGGATATGGCCGGGGCTGGGGTCAGGGGCAGGGTCAAGGTAGACCCTTTAAGATGGTTAATCCGCAACTGTATAGAGGACAGGCGATGGGCGGACCCCCTCGTGTGGCCCAACCTCGAGGAGTTTTTGGGGGATTCCTCAGGGGTCGTGGAGCTCGGGGTGGTCCCTACCCTCGCCGTGGTAGCTTCCAATACGGCGGTTATGGTGGTGGCGGGCAACAATAATTTCATATAGCTGCATACTTTTTGGATCAAAATTCGTTATTTCGTACAAATTTTATTTCAAAAATACAAAATACAAAAACACAAATAAAATACAAAATACAAAAAAAAATATATTATCTCGTTTTATTGTTGCTTTAAATTTTAAAATTTTTTCTCGTTTACCGGTGCCCAAAAGTTGCCAGGCGAAATTCGTTTTTCCGTCCATCTTATTTCGGGCGTGTACATAGCCCTCGTATTTTTCTCGTTTAATTTCAGGGCCTGAAAAAGATGAAGACGTGAAATTTTATTTTGCATTTATAAAATTATTTCGTAAATTTGAAGTATTTTATAGAAAATGTTTTTACTGAGTAGATTTGTATTGGACGGAGCGAAGTGGCGAGCGGCCGACCGTGGAGGAAGCGCACCTGGGATACCTCATCACTGAAGCTGTAAAAACCAGGAAATGGGAGAAGAGGAATGGCGACGCCCCGGATCTAGGCACAGATCGACGTCAAAGTCCAGGCCGAACTACGTTTGTGATCGTTTCCGGTAGCCCGAAAGGGAGTGCCCTGCCGAATGGATTGGTCAAGGTCGCCGTCACCTGAAGGACCTGGTAGGGGCTGGATCACATTTTGGAGGGGGTAGCCCCAAAAATTTGTTTTCCGAGGGGAAAACTGTTATGCAGTCGGGGCCTCAGTATGAGACTCAGGCTGCAGAAAGGTTTTCACCTCCCGTTGGTCGGTTTTGAGGGCTGAGGGATGTTGAGGTGGTCTCAGGTGCACGTGTTCAGCTTCCGGCGTCGGTGCGCAGGCGGTTGGACGCGGCGAAAAGTGGCCGAAAAGAAATGATAAATTTGCATAGGTTATTTCTGCCACTGTTTCGCGTTTTTGCTGTCTTTTTATCAGTGTTAAAAAAGACTTACTTTTATGGAGCGACGCCGCCATCGCCTACTTATAATTATTTTTGTTTATTATTTGTTTTTGGCATCGCCATTAGCTACCCAATACACATTGAACCTGTAAGTGTATTGTTTTGTGAGCGTAGAGGTTGGAGTGTATAAGGATAGGAGTGGAGACTTGGGTAGGATCTCCTGAGGTACGTGCCAAGGTGTTCTGCCTGAGGTTTAGTGAAAGTTCTGGCGAGTATCTGGTGAAACGTCTGGGAGAGTTTTGTGGTTGTTGTTGTTGTTAGCCTGTGGTCAGAACTGTTGCATAGTATTGACCCCACAGCAGCCTAACACTGGCTTATGGCACTTGAGTGGGAGCCTTTCTGCTTGCTTGTAGTATTAGATACCACGGGCAGTGGGAAAGATTTATCGGCCTCATCATGCCTTACACCAGGCCGAGTCCTTGGTAAAGTCGTACCAGAGGCTAAATCCTCAGCATTTTTGGACATTTTGAGTCCTAAGTCTTTGTAAAAACCTTTAGGTTTTGTGACACCTCGAGTGACTCTGGGCTCTTCCGTATTGCAAGTGTCAGAAGCCACCACCTGTTATGTTTACTTCTCTGCTTAGGTCAAAAGACTTCAGCAATATAACTCAAGTCCTATTGGCTTGTACTCAATTGACTACTGTAGGTCACTCAAAGGAGCTTCCTATTAGTAATCAACTAAACACAGTGCAACAGTCCTTAAGCAGAAATAAACACAACCTTCAGTCACTAATAAGTAACTGGAAACTCTAACTCTTGCAATCAAAGGGCACTCAGGGTCTCCCCAGATGCATCCTAAAGGTTTACACAAATAAAGAGAACTCAATACCACAATGTCCAAAGGAGCTGGGGCTTTACCTTGGCTTTGGCTCCCGTGTAATGCGGCTCCCACTTCCGCTTAATGCGCAAGTTATATATAACAATAAAATAATAAATAAATAAGAATACTATTATGTAAATTTGGGTGTCCGGCTGTCGACGCTTGCCTTTACTAGGCGTAACAGAACAATACAATAAAAAATGGACACGACTCCCCCACCACACACCAAAAAATACGAGAATGAAAGAATGACCAACATTGCTCTTTTTGGTCGAATCGTATCTTTGTCGATTCACCAATTTCGCATAGATGTGGGATTGCTACTGCCGTAAGCACATCTCAAACAGTTTGGAAGCTATAAAAGTCAGTACCAGTTGCCTTTTTTCTGGCTCACCCTGTACATACACAAATTTTTAATTCAGATATGTGCTTAATACAGGATCCAGATCTGATCTGGGTCAGATCAGAGCTGCTGTTTAGGACCCAGATTGAAAGTGGATCCATCCTTTCTCTAGTATTCTGGAAATTGAGATGTTCGGGGTATAGGGGCTAATGCATTTTTTGGGGAAATAGGAAGTTTATTCATTATTCGGGGAATCGGGACCTATGGGGAATATGAACTTTCAGACAATCAGGGATTTGCCGAAAAGGAACATTGGGGGAATAAAGACACAATCGAAATGTGCGAGTACACTTGCTGTAGGAACATGTTTACATTTGCTTTGCATATTCATAATTTTTACACATTAATGTCTTCGTTGCAAATTGAGTGATCAACTTCTTGGTAAATCTTCATTGAAAATTAAGTAATCAATTTGGTAAAATAATTTGACAAGTGTCAGAGATCACCAATCAAGTGAAAAATGTGATTCCACTACATGTATAGATGTCACAGTATGCAACAATATGTTATAACAACAGTATGCTGCAACTTTAGAATACATAACTTGTTCGAAGATTTTGGTTCAGTTGAAACCTGATGGCGGTGCGGCATGGCACGGCAAAAATTACAAAAACATATTCATACTTCAAAGGTGGTACTGTGCGGCACTGGCCCGCGCAGCTTTCAAGGATGAATAGAACAACTGGTGTCATGGGGCGCTGTGCAGGGCTGCACCGTACCATGGAATGAAGTATGACAGGGCCTTAATGCAACCTGTCGCCTAGGCTGAGCCTCAAAACCCCTCGGTTCAGGAATAACTAGGGAGCAACTTTTGTGTTGCTGAGGCTAAACACTAAAACTATGGGATAACTTTATTATCAACAAAATGCAAATGCCCTTTCTTCTGGGGCACAGAAACAAAAGTATTAGAGGGAGAATTATTTGAATGAAAAACTAGGCAAGCAAAAACTTTTATCATAAATGAGTTTACATAGAAAAACAGTTTGTTCTGATGATGAAAAACGGGGAAAAAGGCAAGAAATGAAAGAACACAGAATAAAAATGGTTTATAATTAGTTTTGACGGGGGAGGTTAAAGATACTGGTCAGGGCTTCAGGCAACAGCATTACATATCAGACGAGCAATGGGAATTCTCTACAGTTGAACAGCATTCAAGTGAAGGGTGCGTCACATTAGGCGAAATTGGAGCAATGTCACATTAAATGAAAAGTGGACAGTCAGGTTGATGGGAAGGAACCCATGCCATATTGATGGAAAATACGGCCATGTCACTGTGAGTGACATGCTGTGACCCTGTTGGGCGGCTCGCTGGTTTTGTGTTTGGGAACCTGACCCAGCTAGTACTGACTATAGGAAGACCTATAGGGTACTCTGGTGCTGTCCTGGGGTTCTGCTGTGGAGTAATGGACAACCTCACCGGATCAGGGGTGGCAATCTCTGGTCCCATTCAGTAGGAAAGATGGACAAGGTCATTCATAGAATGACCTGATATAGGGGACCCAATTGTGAACCTAAATCCCCTTTTTAGCCCTAGCCCAGGGGGAACAAGGGCTCTTCTAACTGAGGGAAGACTCAAGGGACAACCGACTTTGGAAAGGATTCTCTAAAATACACCCTCAACAACAATGATCCCCTGAGAAGACTTACCTAGCCCTGTTTCTCAAGTAGGATTTGGCGCAAGCATGAGGGGTTCCTGTGGATGTGGATAACGGTGGGCAAATGGGGGAAATGGTACACTCAGTTTGGCAATGGGTGATGGTCAGGTGATGGGGGTAAACCAGGCGCTAAGGGGTGACAAGAGTTCCTTTTATGTACGGGCGGAGGGGTGGATGCAGTGGATGCAGCAAATATGTAAATTCGGCATGGAAAGGCAAGTCAAATGTGAATATTCAAATTTATTATTTAGTATAAACGATGGCAGAGCAGACACAGACTAAGTATAGAGTCAGACATGAGCTGAAAACCCAGAGAATGGGCCTAAAACTAACAAAACAGGCCCATTTAAGGACCTCGTAGGCCTACTGTATGGCCTGGCTGGAGCTTAGGATGCCCAAGCTAACTTCTGCAGTAGAAATCGGTGTAGAAGATGCCTATGGTCACATAGAAATTTCCCAGTTCGAATACCTTAAGCATTGAGACTGAGTTTCACTCCCATGCTAAACATTGGAAGGTCTTTTAATGAGAACTTCCAAACTAGTCATCTTGTGTTGCAAAAACGTTGCTAGTTTTTACTGGTAAGAGGTGCATGTGATTGTTGAGGCAACCTCTTCCCGCCACTTCGGGCTTCAGTAAAAGTTAGGCTCGATCTGGAACTTGAACCCGGGACCTTGCGGCTACCGTCTGCACGCTCTAACCAACTGAGCCAACCCAGCAGCGGGAAAGGTGCCCTCTTTTTACAACAATTCATAGTTGAGGTGGCTGCTTTGGCGACTCTCAACATCCCTCCGCCCTCGAGTTTGATGGACTGTCGAGGGCCACCAGTGTTGAGGTGACCTCTTCCTGCCACTCGGGCTTCAGTAAAAGTTAGGCTCGGTCCAGGACTTGAACTCGGAACGTTGCAGCTACGGTCCGCATGCTCTAACCAACTGAGCCAACGGAGCTGCAGGAAAGGCGCTCTCTTTTTACAACAATTCGTAGTTGAGGTAGCTGCTTTGGCCATTCTCAACATGATGCTCCAATTATGTCCATGAGCCCCTAGAGCTTATCTGGCGAAAATTCTGATTAATGTCGTCATACTGTAGCCTACCTGCCGAATGGAAACAACAAATACGCCACAAAATGACACACAAAATGCTTGTAAAACAAAATGAAAGAAACAAAATAAAAGTAAGTAACTGTCAGACAAAAAGTGGCGAAAAATATAAAGTATCAACATGATGAAAATTATGTGACATTGGGCAAAATTGATTGGCATGTGACACAGGGGTCCTTCCAAAAAGGCCATCCTCATCCTTGTCATGGTAGAGGTTTGTGCGGCATGTGTGTGGTGGTTGGTTGTCCAAGGAGTAGGACAGCTGGTGGTCAAGGGTCCGTTGGATCTTCAGTCTGTTCTGGCTCATGGGGTTATGTGGTGACTGGAAGTCAGTAAGGCATGGAGTTGCTGACATCTATTGATCAGTGCAATTGGTGATGCATGAAGTTGCTAATGTCAAATGGTCTGTGAGATCTAGAATGAGAGGAAAAGAGAAATTTTAGGGGCGATATGCAGGCTATCGCAAAGAAGCGCCTGTGGTATAAGGCCATACCCTTGATAAGATGCTTGGGTCGCTGCTCATTCTCTTCTTCAGACTAATGATCCAGCATGGATCAAAAGATGGGTGTTCTATGAGAGGCATGGCGGTCCTTCGAAAATGGAGGTCCTCATCTGCAAGCAGGGACAAAGAAGGGGAGAGCATCTTGATTACCAGTCAGAGACCTCTGCCTCAAGATGTGGATCTATGAGATTTGGTGTAAAATCCCGACTTGTTGATGGTATCAACAAGTGTGCTAACTCAACAACCTATGAAGTGGAAGGTAACTCCTCTGCTTCACTCCGTGGATCAGGTGACACATAGCATCGAAGCTGATTGACATGCACAGTATCTTCTTGATCTGTCTCAAGATGAATGGTGACATTAGGATATGTCACATTCATGACAAAATAGAGCCCATTGTAAATGGGCAGCACTTTAGGCGTGAGACCACGTCTGCTGGAAGTGTGCAGTTTGAGCACTTGGTCCCCTACTTTGTATGAGACATCTCATGCAATGCGATCATAAGACCGAGCATAAGCCGCCTGTGATTTCTCAATCTGACTCTGACTCAAGGTCAAGGCATTTGCAAAATGACAATTGACCCCCATATCATATGTGGATATGTCAATTATATGAGCCAGAAGGTTGAATGAGAGCTTGGCATCAATAGGTGGCATGGACGTATGACCCTACATGAGTTCAAAAGGGGAATATCCTGTGGACTCATTCATGCTTATGTTGACCGCAAACACAGAATATGGCAGGTGATCATCCCAATCTGTATGCCCTTGATGGACATACATACACAGCGGTGTAGCTAGCATTTCATTAGCTGTTTCCACTTCACAGTTTGTCATCAGGTGATAAGTGGTGGAGTGGATTTTCTTAGTTGAACAGATGGCAGTGATTTCAGCCAACAGTCTTGATGTGAAATCACTGCCACGATCAGACTGAAGAATCTGTAGTGCCCCAACAGTTTTGATGTGAAATCACTGCCATGATCAGACTGTAGAATCTGCAGTGCCCAAAAAGACTTTACATCCAAACTGAGGGATGGCCAGTGGTACCTGCAAGCTATTAGCCGTGTGGTACATTTAGCACCAAGGTGTGCAGCCAAGATGTCATTATGATGAGCCTCGATAATCGTAGTAACCATGGATATGGGTAAGACAATCTTGTTGGACTCCCCTGTTCACTACTGAAGCACCTTACCCAAATGGTGGTAGCCATCAGTATCATTCTGATCACCATAGGGTTTTAGTGATCTAAGAATGGAGGCCAGATCCAGATCCTCAAATTGAGCTGTGAGAAGGTCCCAGTGCTGCACACCAGTAGATATCTCAGCATAAGTGTCTGATCTCACCAGGTGCTGCACACCATCAGTGATCTTATTTGATCTTGACAGGTGCTACACACCATCAGTGATCATCATTACTTGCCCCTCAGGTCTGTAAAGGGGAGTATCATCAATGCTCTGATTGGTGAGAGAATTAGGATCCGGTAGGCACAATAATGCGTCAGCATTACAATTAGAACGACCTTTTCACGGCTGAAATGTCAGTTTGATTTTGGCGAGCACAAGTCCCCATCTAGTGATCCAAGCAGAGGGGTTTGGTTTCTCCAACACTGCTTTGACAGTGGTATGGTCAGTCTGTATGACCACCTCATGTTGGAAGAGGTATGGTCGAAAGTGCTTGATGAAATGGACAACAGTGAGAGTCTCCAACTCCGTAATAGAGTAGTTTCTCTCAGCTGCTGTTAACCCTCCACTGGCGTACAGGATAGGATGATCATGTCCACTATTATCTAACTGGCTTAATACTGCTCCTATTCCCAAAATACTGGCATCCATCTGGATGATGAAGGATTTTGTAAAGTCAGGATGGCACAGAATAGAAGGGTTTGTCAGCAATCATCAGAGTTTGTGGAAAGCCTCCTGCTGAGGTTTAGACCACAGGAAAGTAATTTCCTTTTGTAAAAGCTTGGTGAGTGGCTCGCTGAGCAGGGCACAACCAGGTATGAAACACCTATAGTAGGACAGGAGGCCAAGGAAGGACTTGATGACTTTGGCATTCTGTGGAATGGGTAGATTCTGGACAGCAGCCAATTTGACTTTGTCTGGTTCCAGGCTGCTCTGTGAGATGTGATAGCCTAGATATTCTACCTTGGAGTGTGAGAATTTTCACTTGCTCAGTGTGAGCTTCATTCCACCCTGATGAAGACAAGAGAACACGTCCATCAGGCGCTCAAGCATTTGGGTGTGGGAATTTCTGAACACCAAGATGTCGTCAAGATAGGTCAATGCTGTACACCACTGTATTCCAGTAAGGAGCAGATCCATGAGAGGTTGGAACATCCCAGGGGCTTCGCATAGACCAAAGGGCAGATAGTTGAACTCGTAAAGTCCAATGGGTATATTGAAAGCCATCTTTTTTTGTCTACCTCTGCAATTGGTATTGAACAGTAGGCATTGGCCTGATCAAGGGTAGTGAAGTACTTCATACCCTTGAGTGTGTTGAGGATGTCATCTATCCGTGAGAGAGGGTAGACATCTTTTTTCATGACCTCATTAAGCCTGCAAAAGTCAACACACATCTGGTGCAACCTGTTCTTCTTGCGCACCAGGATGGTATTTTTGGCCCACAGTGACATGCTTGGCCGGATAATACCTTTCCCCTATAGCTCCCTGACTTCCTGCATGTACCCAATATACCCAATCCCAGGCTCATATTTAGAGAGGGAAGGGGGGGGGGAATTCCCCCCTAAATTTTTTACATTAAAAATTTTCAACAATATCATTGTACTTATACATCACAATTTCCAAATTAAATTATTATATTTACATACTTTTCATCAAACAACTAATCCAAGCACACATAACTAACTTAAAATAAATCATTTTTACTGCAAAAATGATTTTCTTCTCAATCAGTAAATTCTAAAAAAATTTGGAAAATTTCCCATTTGTTAAAAAATCCTAGATACACACGTATGCCCAACCCCCAAACTCAGAATCATTGGTAAAATAGTGGCTTTTCTGAGGAAATTTTCGAAATTTTTTGACTTTTTTGGGAATCTTTCGACCCCCAATTTAGGAAATTTGGGACCCTTACCTCAAAATTTTGGGTTTACCCTCCAACTGGTCAGACTTATTACAACAGGTTATGTTAAGAACATCAGGTCTGGATCAGGGTCCAACAAAATAGTCCCTTAATTTCGGGTCTGGCTTTTTTAAACTCTCTGTTTCTACATGTATAAGTTCTGGCAGCAAACTGCGCATTACTATAGGTGAGAAAAATCAGCTTTTGAATATGCCATGACTCAAATATTTTGAATCATCAGAATTTCAAACCTACAGCAAACATTTACATTTTTTAAGTATACACTATTCCATACAGCTTCATTATTTTTTATTCTCTGGCATTAGGCACGAACATGAAAAAATTAGACAAATGAGAAAAAGAGAAGACGAGAAAAATTAGTCCACGAGAGAATGTCATGGTAGCTGATGCGTTATAAATGATCATCAAATTTCTCACTATTTTGCGACTTCGAGTACTAACAATATTTATTTATTGACTCATTTGATGAATACAATTTAATTTTTTATATTGTTTATTTTCAAGACAAACTTAGGTGACATTTATACTTGCCTTTTTTGACAGAATGGAATGGAATGGATCATCAACAGCTTGATACATTCAACCTAAAAATCCACTTTTGGCCAGAGAGGATAACTAAAATTTTGTGGAAAATGACCAACAATAACCACCAACTGAACCAAACAGAAGGAAAAGTTCCCTTTGTTGGGTTACATTGTGTCCATTGCATTCTGTTCGGCCAGAAAATACAAGTATAAATAACCTTTTAGTGTTTGCCACGAAGTGACAATGGTAAGCTATTTACTGTACTTGAGATTTTTTGACAACAATGCGATTCTTGTGGGCTGTATCTATACTGACTGTGTTTTGCTGATAAACATAGAGCTCTTGCTGTAAAATTTCTGCTCCAAGAATTGTTAAAGTTGAGGTATGCTCATAAAATTCCAGTCCTGTATTATTGGTGGCGTGATAGCATCAACCTATAATATATTTGGCCCCCAAAATTTTATGTCCTCACTCTGGAGCCAAAATGGTAAGAGCTAGAATCTTCGGATTTTCTCATAGTTTCGGGCATAGGGGCAAACTATGGGGTGCCTTTTGTCATTTCGTCTCTACCTCCTGCTAGTGGGCTCGGTGGGGCCCCAGAAACATTCAAAAAATGCACTTTTTTATGCCCCCTGAGTTCCACCATGCCCAGCAATGGGTGTGCCATATCCAAGCTTCATACTACAGCCTAAGCATCTTTGCAATCTCAAATGTGATTTTTTATTTTTTCAAAATATGGTCTCCATTCAATTATATGGTTGTCCAAAGTCCCAAGAAAGGTGAATTTGTTATATTAACTTATGGCTTCAGAAAAATAAATTTTAGCAGCATTATGCACTATGGTGCCCGAATTTTTTGCAGTTTGAATTGAACCAGTAGCAAAGGGTTTTCGACTCAAGTGAATTCAATGGACCTAGTCATTTTAGACAAAAAAATCATCATTGATGTAAATGAAGGTACTCCAGTGAATTTTTGGAGGGAGGGGTTTTTTACCATTGAGAATTTGATGGATGTGGTCATTTCACACAAAAAATGATTCTGGATGTAAACAAGCGTATTTTGATAATTTTTTGGTGGAAGGGGTTTTCAACTATGGGATTCATTGCACGTGTCACTTCACAGAAACAAATTATTTTGGGTGTAAAAAGCGTACTTTCGTGATTTTTTTTGCAGAAGGGGTTTTCAACCGAAGCGAATTCAATGGATGCAGTCACTTTACACAAAAAATCGTTAATGTAAATAAAGGTACTCCCATAACTTTTTGGAGGAAGAGGTCTCTGGCCATTGGGATTCGACAGATGCGATTGCTTTACACAAAAAATTATCTGGGGTGTAAACAAGCATATTTTCGTGATTTTTTTCTGGAAAGGGGTTCTCAACCATGGGGAATATATTGAATGTGATCACCTTACACAGAATGTCACAGAATATTTGCTGGATAATTTCAGTAAAAAAACTAATATGATAACTGCTGATGAATTAAATGTATGCCTAAACCTGATACTCTTTCCCAAGTTATTCTTTATTGGTTTTCTCCAATATATATACTTGAAAAATTAAACTTTAAACAGCAGCGTAAAATATGTCCAAAAAATATCACATGAATACAATTAAATGTCACTGAAAAGATAATTGTTACTTCATGGCATTTCGCCACACTCCGCGACAACAATTAATGTGTTCATTTAAAGTTTGCTTTGGTTAAAATATGCATTTTAATGGCTTTTCGAAGAGGATGTTCTTTGTGACACATTTCTTCCGGATGTAAAAAAAAGGTTATTAACATTTTGTTTCCAAAATAAAAAAATCTTCATTGTGAGCATTCTAATTTGATTCTCATAAATTTCGAAAACGGTTAAAAAAATCTTCTTTTGCCTCTCTAATAAGATTTTCAAAGTGACTTTCCACATGGCTAGTTTCTGGATTCTGCGGTGAAGACCTGTTCAAAGGAAAAGATTTACATGGATAATTGTTCTGATTATAAGATTTTGTACTTTGTATATAAAATGGCTGTGCATATTGAGAACCAGATCCTTGACTTGGAATTGACTTAATTTGAAATGGAACACTTTGCATTGTTTTTTCAATCAGAAGATTCATGTTTCAGATTTTATCGGTTATCATGGGGAATACAAACTTTCCATCTGGTGTTCTCTAAAATAAATTTCTTGACTCCATTAACATATTGTAAAATGAATGCAAATATATCCAAAATTGCACAAGCTTTGTGTGTTAAAGAAATAGCTTGTTTGTCAGATAAAAGTTCCAAGGAAGTATTATGATCTTGTACAAGCAATATAAAAGCTACATCAACCAGATTCAGTTGTTTGATTTTGAATATATGTGGTAAAACATTATTTTTTACTGAAGCTTCCAAAATTTTATAAATGTCAATATTGACCATTTGATTTTTGAATTGCTGTTCAGTATTTCCAAGAGAATGAGAAAAGTTGAACTTAAGAAATTGAATGCATTTGTTTGTCAATAAATTAATTAGTGGTTGAGGAAGTCCGCCAAGTATTTTCAAGTCAAAGTAACATCCAATTCCATTTGGATTTACAATTGAAATGGCTCTACAATAAGATTTCTGATCACTGATTTGTTTTTGATCCTGTTCATGTTGTTCTTGTTCTTGGTCAATTAAGTAATCAGAACAATAGATGGGGAGTAAATCTGGAAAAATCTGGTCAGAGGTTGAAAGTTGGCATGCAAGTTAAGGCGACAAATCTTCATTGATTCGATAAATACTGGATACAACTGGATATCTTTTAGACCTTTCAATCCACTTTTCAAGGATAACAGTTGGGATTTTTGCTCTTGGTTTTTGAGCACATTTCTAATTCACACTATCTGAAACGCGGCTTCTTCCAGATGGTGTCCATGAATGGGATGATGACATCTAAAAAAATAAAAAATAGTATTTTTTTTTAAATTGTTCAAAGTTCCTCATTAGAAAATTTCCTTAGAATTGTCATCAAATCTAAATTTATTTAGGATCAAAATTCTTCTAAAAATACCGATTAAAAAAGAGAAGTAATGTGGAATTATTAAACATCCAATTAGTATAGATAGGATAATTATGAAGATGATAACTATCAATGTTGTCCAACTGTGAGAAAATAAAGATCTGAAGAAAAAAGTGTAATCAAGATCATTTTTGGTTTTGTTGTTCACAGTTGTAATTACACCTACAATTTCATTTAGTCTAATTTTGGGAATGAATATTAGTGTGGTTGATATATGAAATTTACTTGTGTGGTTGATATATGAAATTAACAAATGCACGATTAAAGTTCAAAACTGAGCTGCTAATCACTTCTTTCTCCTCACAAATAGCTGAAACTGAAGATGATCCACAAGTTATGTGTGCTAAGGTGTCACCAAAGTCCATAGTGCGTATGTAAGTCAATTTTGCACCACTCAAACAGTTGTAGCATCCAGATAATTTGATTTTTTTAATAACACATAGGTTTTTATTGATTGATGTCCAAAGATGGAACCCTACCATAGTAAATTGTATTTCAAGTGCTGTGAGCTTTTTATACTCTGCTTCCAGTTTAGTTCCATGTCCAATTATAGAAATGCCTTCCATAATCATTGGGGTTAGATGTTCATCCTTATCAAATAATTTCTCCAAGTTCTGTTCTGTACGACTACACGAGGCTCTAGTTTCCTGGGTTTGACAATTGCATCCTGTCCTGAAGCTGATGCTTTAACTAAAGTGGTTCTTAGTCCATCAGTCAAAAATTGACTCCCTAATATTAGTACTGAAGGATTTGCTAAAGAGGGAATATTGAATTGAATATTATGCCAATCTAATGATAGACCTGGCTTTAAACTAAATGCATGAGAAAATGTTTCATGATGTAAGTTTATAGTAATTACCAGATCAATCTTAAAACTCCAAAATTGACATGAAAAGAGTTCAAAAACTGAATCACTTATTGGTTTTGAATATGTTCTATAGAATAAGCATGAAGAGCTACAAGTTATGCAACCACATGCCGCACAACCACATGATTCTAAACAGTAAATGAAACCTGGATAATTATTTGCCTAACCATCAAAAGTTTTGAGTAGTAAGTTACTGGTATATATTTTTCGCCATGACATGATCCCATAAGATAGCATCTTTTAGAAGATTGCACAAATGTTGAAAAAGATCCTGTAAAATATTCACTTTTTACTTGACATTCCAGAGAAATTTTTTTTACTCCTTTTACTTTTACTTTTTTTACTTTTTTACTTTTACTTTACTTTTTTACTCTTTTTTACTCCAATCTTTTGAATTACGATGCCAGATGTAACACTGTTCTGGGAGTAAATTATACTTCTGGAATGAAAATTTTTGCATTGACATTTATATGAAGCTGAATAAGATGCATGTAAAAAAATTAAATTCAGGAAGAAGATAATCAATGGTGAAGGTAGTTTGAGCATTGTACTCAGTAAAGAGTTCATTTGGGGAAGAAGAGTAGAATTCACATTATCCTCATTTTTTCGTTCTGTGATTTCTAATGGATATATATGATTAAAAGGACGATTGATGACAGTTTTGTTCGACAATTCTACTTGGACTGACCTTATTTGTCCATCTGAACTAAGATTCAAGTGTAAAATAGGACCTAGCTTCCAAATAACTCTTGGTTGATTTTCATCTTTTATCAAAACAACTTCATTCATTTTTGGTTCACTGTTAAAATGTACTCCAGATCCTTTTTGAAATATGGTAGATTTTTCCTGCATACTCAGTAAGTAATCATTTGACCAAAGTTCCCAAAATTTATTTAATACTTGTTGACTGCTTTTCCAAAACTGGATCAATTTTTGTTTTGAATCCAAATGAGGAAATTACTCAGGTTCATTGTGATCTTCTTCATATAGTGGTATTAGTGGTATTCCCTACTCTGCTTGAGGCATTACTGAGTCAATAGGTCGTAGAACTTTTTGTGCTTCTAGTTCATTTGATACATAAACTAATGGCCTAGAGTTGAGAACCACTTCAACTTCTGAGAGTAATGTTAAAAATTGTTCAAAAGTTAATATTTGACGTCCTATACTTTTCCTGATTGATGGTTTGATAAGTCCAAAAAGTTGTTCATAAAAACCTCCTTGCCATGGTGCATAATCAGTTATAAAGTGCCATGAAATTTTTGGCATAGAAAAATAAGTTTCATCACGAGTAAGTTCACTGCACACATGATCAAGGACCTGCTCTGCTAATTTAAATTGAGGAGCATTGTCAGAGATTATTTTATCGGGCATGCTACAATGAGAAATGAACCTCCTTATGCAATTGAGAAATGTTTCTGTGCCTAGATCAATGATATATTTTAGATGAATTGCACGAGTAGTTAAGCAAGTTAACAAACAAACCAATATTTTAGATTTTTCGTCTAACTGATTTTTAATCCATAAAGGCTCAAGGTAATCTAGTCCTATGTACTGAAAAGGACAAGATTCAGTCACTCCTTCTTTTGGATATGCAGGAATTTTGGGGGGCTGATATGGCCTAGAACTATATTTTTTGCAAATAAAACATTGTTTGAGCATTCTTTGTACTTCAGTTCTCCCTTTGGGGATCCAATAATGATGCCGAATTTCAGACAATGTATGGCTTCTTCCAAAGTGTAAAATTTTTTTATGTTTATTAAGAATAATGAGTCTTTTGAGGTATTAGAATATGAAATTTAGTACTATTAGAAATATGAGCATTTTTAAACCTACCATAATACCTCAATATACCCTGCTTATCTAAATTTATACCAAGATTTTTGAATTTATCAGAGATATTTTTGTTAGTGTTTAAACAACTCAACGTAAGGAAGTTTCTGAGTCTCTTTGATCAAAATATGTTCTGCTTGCTTAATTTCATCGACTGTTATTGGTCCACTGTCTTTTATTTTTGAAAATATTGATTCAATTTCCATTCTATTTTCATGATCTTGATCAATTTTATTCCAGACTTTAAGTTTCACAAAACGTAAAATGTAAATTACAGTGTTCAATGCTTTTGATAATGATGAGAAATGTTCCAGTTTGAATAATGACTCCTTTTCATCTCGTTCATTAACTCACCCAGTAGTAATAATATTTTCAACAAATTCATTTTTAGAAATGAAGGAAACAGAAGGTTGGGACAAAGTTTCAACTGGTTGTTTCAACCATAAAGGACCATGCCACCAAAGATCTGAGGTTTCAAATTCAAGAGTAGAAATCCCTCTCATTGCTAAATCGGCGGGATTATTTGTGCCCTGGACATGAGAAAATTTTATAGTATTATGTTCCTTCAAGAATTTAATACAATTTTCAATAAAAACATTTTGAGGTTTTGCTGAATTGATCCAATGTAAAACAATTTCAGAATCTGTGAATAAGATTTTTGATGGAATTGGTTTCTCAATTTGTTCTTCAACAAAATTTAAAGCTTTAACTCCAATAACAGTTCCAAGAAGTTCCAGTCTTAGAATAGTGATCTCTCTTGAGGGAGCTAATCTTGATTTGGCAAAAATCTGATTCACAGTTGAAAGTCTATTTTTGTTGACAGTTTTTAAATAAACTGTAGCTCCATGTGCCATCTTGGAGGCCTCAGTAAATGAAATAAGATATTCACTACTGTGATCTATAGTGGCAACCCTATTCACAAAAAATTTGGAAATTAATTTCCAATCAGTTAGAATTTGAATCCATTCTTGTTCCAGGTCCAGAGATAACATTTCATCCCATGATAGATTCTCTTTCCTGAGTGATTGGAGGAATAATTTTCCAGGTAGAAGTACAAGTGCTAAATGACCTAAAGGATCAAAAGTACTTGCAAGTTACTTCAACACATCTCTCTTGGATATAGGGTCACAATTTTTGAATGATTGATAGTTAATGAAATTTTCAATAGATCCTTGTTAATAATGTCCCACTTAATACGTACGGATGAGGATCAACTTGTTCTAAAAATTCTTTATAATTAGACATCCATTCTCAGAGATTCATAGTAGCTCTCTTCAACAAGATCTTGATTTCATGGTATATGTTCAGAGCATTTTGTGGACTATCTGTACCTATGATAAAATTATCCATATAAAGATTTTGATGGAGTTGTTTGCTGTTCTCAGTTTGACTCTGATTTAAATGATATTTCAGAATTTCATTAAGCAAGAATGGACTTGATATTACACCAAATGGCACTCTGGCAAATCCATAAATTTGAATATTGTCATCAAGCTATGGATTAGCAGGATCTTTGTACCAGAGAAAACGTGTCACATCCCTGTCATCAGGTTGGAGACAAATTTGTAGAAAAGCCTTCTCTATATCAGCTGTGATAGCTACTGAACAAGTTCTAAAACGAATCAAAAGACCACAGAGATCAGGGAGCATAATTGGTCCTCTGTATAAGCAATCATTCTATGATTCGTCATTTTTAGTAAGCCTAGCCAATGCATTGTACACAATTCTAACTTTGGTCATAGATTTTTGAGGAGTGATAACGGGATCACATGGGAGATAATGTTTAATGTTATCTGTTTTAAAATCAACTTTCTTAATTATATTTTTAGATAAACAGAATCATTAAATTTATTTAGTGCAATATCGTTGTCAGCTACATGAGGGTTGTCCTTAATTCCTATAGGTTGTAAGTTCCAAAACAGTTCTAAATTTTTCATGTCAAAATCGTGTTCATCATTTTGTTGATTAAGTTAACTTTGATTATGATCTTTCACTTGTTCTACATCAGATGTATGAGCAACAAATGTTTGAAAATTTTGTTTTCCACAGAAAACCATTCCAATGGATGTAGGAATAGTGTACAGTCCAGATGGAAGTTTCAAGATTGAATCTTTTTCTATGAATTCCCAAAAATAATCCATACATATTAAAACGTCAGGTTTGATAATTGTGCTAGAATAAAATGTTCTGGTATATCTTCCTTGTAGTCATTTAACTCAAGTTCTCAAACATCTTCCATTTTTAGATTTGAGATTGACATAAATTCTGTGGTTATAGGAACAGATGAAGAATATAGCTGTTTGGGGGGAACCGTCATTCAAAAGGATTTAGTTCTGCCGAGTGAATGTATTTAGGTGCTTTTGATGCGAAAGTATTAAGAGATGAAACTTCTTTATTTGAAGCTTTAAGCTATTTGGATGCAAGTTCATTAGTGATTTATGTTTTTTGACTTCCGGAATCAAAAAATAAACATTATTCAGATTTGATTTTGAATCGGGATTGAACACTTGCACCTTTGTGATCATACAAGAGAATCCACAGAAACCAGAGTTCCATTATTTGCTTGCAAATTTAATTGATCATTTGAATGATGATCAATGATCTGTGATTGAGATATTTCTGTTGAAGAGTTTACATTGTCTGGAATAAAATGGATTTCTTGATTTGGTAATGCCCTAGATTGACACATAGAGGTTCTGAGATTTGTTGATCGTTCTTTGTGCACATAGTTCGATTATGATTGCCTTTGCAATAAAAACATGGCCTGTTAGCTTGACAAGAAGATGCTAAATAGCTAGTTCCAAGAGATCTAAAACACAAATTTTGCTCCTGTATCTTCGCTTTTCTAGACTCGAGAGTATTATAAGTGACATATTAATCATTATAATGATTATCATGACAAAATGCACAAGTTACTCTGTTCTGTGTTCTAGATTGTGTTTTCATAATTGAAGAAAGAAATGCATCTGTATCAGAAGAAATTTGAGTTTGATTCTCACTTTGAAATCTATAATTTGGTCGTTGTTCAATGTCCTCTGAACCACAAGTCACAGAAATTTGATATGCCTCTTCTTTAATGGAAATAATATTGTGCAAATTTTTGAGAAGTTTGTTCATTTCCCATGGATCAGATGATGATTTTAGTTTACCTAGTTCAATTAGAATGGGACTCAGCAACTTTTCCAGAATTAAGGTGATCAAAGTGGGCTGATCAAGGTCTCCACCTATAGATCCCAGTTGTCTGCAAATTCTCTCAATAGACTCTAAACAATGTCAAAGATCCATTGTTTTGTTTGAGGAATATGAAATCTTCCTAAGATCAGAGTACAGGTAACATTTGATGACATTGCAGTCACCAAAGTGCTTTTTCAAAATATTAAGAGCAATCTGATAATTTGAGTTGGTAACTGAAATACCTTCAATAGCTTTATAGGCCGTACATCTCAGCGTAATAATTAAATATCTGCACAGGTGAAATGTTCTGCGAATGAACTGATGATTCAAAAGAGTTCCAGTATTCAGTCCATTTTAATGGATCACCATGATGTAAGGAAAGTTGCAATTTGGGTAAATGAATAGTCGAAACTTGAAACTCATTATTACTATTGATTTATCTGAAAATGCCAGGATATGGCAAAAAGTAGAACATATTTTTCTTTTTTGCTTGTTTCACTGGCTTAAAAGTTCTATATTAGAGGCCTCCCCATCATTTCATTTCAGCAAAATTCTAACTGAAAAAAACTTTCCATTCCTTGAGAAACATATACGCGCCCTGTTTTTTAGTCATTTCTGAAAGCGCCTCTGCGCAAAAATGGACAAATCTTTGAAAAGTTTCAGTATCAGTCATTAAAGTTGATTATTACAGAAGAAAAAACTTTGGTTTAATGAAAAACCCGAAATCTTTGTAATTACTTATGTGCCATTCTTTGTTAGAATTTTTCATTACTGTATACAATACAGTTGTATATACCTTGCTTCCGAAAAGCAGGTGATAAATCCACAGTATTCCTGATTCACAAGACAACGAATTTACACAACTTGAAACAAATTCGAAAAATTTATTGCTGGTAAACAGAAAATTTTTGTTGACGGCGATTTTTGAGAGACTGGCGAACATTATTTGAGTAAAATTAGCTAGAGCATAGTTTCAAATAAGTTTGAACTAGCATTAATCGTATTAGAAATCAAAATTCCCACGTTTTAAACTTGGAAAGCAATACATGTGAATCAAGAATACGACCAGGCTCTGGGAAACGAAGTATAGTATTATGCTCAGTGAAATATGGGACAAGCAGAAACATACT
The DNA here is from genome assembly GCA_963922205.1 of Romanomermis culicivorax. Classification (NCBI taxonomy): domain Eukaryota; kingdom Metazoa; phylum Nematoda; class Enoplea; order Mermithida; family Mermithidae; genus Romanomermis; species Romanomermis culicivorax. The sequence continues at coordinate 101,163 of CAWUHX010000166.1, read as the reverse complement.
TATCTTTAGCCACTTCCTAGTACTAGAGAATGGTTATTTTTCTGTATAGTTCTTGTCAATTATTGCACTTTTTTGTACAAGCCTGTAATAAATTTTATACATGCAGTTAGAAGCATCACATGTGTTCTATCATGAAAACGAAGTATGTATTGTACATACAGTAATCATGTAGATTGTAAAAATTGCTACAAGACAAGTGAATTTCATGCGCAGAGGCCTAAAAACGTTTTGTTTTTTAAAAAACTGGGCTTAAAATATGTTTCTCAGGAAATGGAAAGTTTGTTTCAGTTAGAATTTTGCTGAAATGAAATGATGGGGAGGCCTCTAATATCGAACTTTTAAGCCAGTGAAACAAGCAAAAGGAAAAACATATTCTACTTCTTGCCATTTCCTGGCATTTTCAGATAAATATCGTACTTTCAGGCTCCTGCAAGGAAGGTGTAAAAAATTTTTACTGAAAAAGTGTATTTTCGAAGTATAGTACGAACACCACTAAAATGTGGCGAATTTTACATTTTTTGGCATATATCATTCATGCAAATTTTTAGCATACATTGAGATATTTCGAAAAACAAAAATATGCAACAGGGACAACAAAATGCGCTCTCTGCAACGGCGCTACTTAAAATCGATGAATCGAAAAAAATTTTTGTAAACAACATTCATGCAAATTTCTAACGTACTATACATTTTTACAAAAAACAAATATCAAAACTGGGGGTAGAAAAAGAAGCTCGTTTCAATTGTGCAACAAAAGATCTGAAAATCGCATAGAAACATTTTGAATAGACATTTTCGCTTTGTCTACACTTTCCTTGCACTGCATGTAACGTACATGCTGAAGCATTAATGTAAATACAAATTGTACAGTATGTGATATTCATTTATTAGATATAATTTCATTTATTAATCTATCGTCTCAAGGGTGTCTGGAATTCACACCCAAAATATTCCCATAAATTTATGTGAAGCACTTTATTCTGATCGTCCCACACCCCATTGACCCAATTAAAGACGCACATAATTATTTGCACATTGGCACCTGGCCCTCATAATGCACATGAAAATACACATTCCCTAGGTACAATAATTCCCCCCAAATGCGTAAATACACCTACCCATGTAGAAAGTACAGAAATCCCGACCGGACAGAAGATTTAGGAGGAATGCATGGGAAACTGAAAAACACATGAAAAACTAAAAAACATAGAGGCAGCAAAGCATACTGTAGAATAAAGCATGTAAGCGTGGGAATTAAGAGTAAATTAAAGCAAGAGGTGTGGCGAAAGAAGCATACAGTAGGCAGAAACAGGTGAGCAAAGCAGGGATTGGTTAGGCGAGCCGATGGAAGCAAACCTCCCATGATGCGAGGGCATGGATCAAAGAGGCGATATAAAAGACAAGGAAACCTGTGAAAAGACAGATTTTTATTGAGGTTTTTATTGGTGTTTCGTTTTATGCAAATCGTGTTTGGAAGCTTGAGACCATTTTTATTTTGTGCATCAGCGCTAAAGAAAGCCGTCGGTGAGTTGTTTATTCGTTTATCGTTGTCAATTATCATTTTATTCTCGTATTGTTTATCGTGTGCCACCCCTGGACGACTTGTTGACTCAAGTAAAATTACAGGGTAGAAAACGGGGGTTACATATTTTTGGTGACCGTAACCCTCTGTTAACCATTGGAACTCCCTGCCCCATTAAGGTGCATCCTATATCCGGGCATCCCTAAGCAGTAATTGCATACAGTAATAATCGTCTCCTACAGTAGGACAGCCATTCGTAAAAACACAAATGGAAAATGACCCACCATACACGAGACCACTTAGGAGAAATTGTAAGAGAGCAGATCAACGAACTTTTTGCAGAACATTTTCGAACTCTTCACACACAATTAAGCCGAAACACTGTGAATCCCACCCTGATAGACGATTTGAGAACAGACAACATTGGTAACAATATGGCGAACAATTTTTATGCCAAACCTACAGTATTTACGGGTGGAGTAACCCAACATTTTGGGGAATGGAGCAAAGGACTAGAGCAGTTTGTGATACTACAAGGCATGAAAGATACAGACGGACAATTAAAATTAGCATGTTTTGAAATTCATTTGGGTGGCGCAGCATTAGCAAAATTTAAAAGTTTAGAAAATTCTGAAAACCCACCCCAAACGTATGAACAGTATAAAACCGCATTACAATCATGTTTCCCCGACCACAGAGACACCAATTTACACCAACATTTTTTGCACGAACAGAAACAAAAAAGATCGGAAACTATCATTGAATTTTTGTTTGACCTCGAGCATCTAGCAACCCTTGCTTAAGGCTGATGTATAGTAATCCGTAATCCTGATCTTTAATCCTGAGTTCCTGACCCGATAAGGATCAGAAAAGGATAGGACCAGGTAAAGTCCTCCTTAACGTCCCCAAATTTAAGGATCGAGACGACTACATGACAATTATTTTACAGTAAGATTAGATATTGAGATGCGTAAATAAAGACAACCAGACAGTAGATTTTATATATATTATTGATCTTATTTATTATTCTGATTATTTTTTTGTTTTCGTTCACATTGTACATGTTTACATACATGCATTTACATTATTTTGTTTATGGTGTTTTTTGTTTATTTGTCATATTTTAATTCCCCCCTAATTAATTTTTCTGATTTTAAATTTTAAAATTTTTTATTTGAAATTTTAAAATTTTTAGTTTTGAATTTTTAAATTTTAAATTTTCAAATTTTAAATTTTAAATTTTCAAATTTTAAATTTTCAAATTTTAAATTTTTAAATTTTAAATTTTTTGATTTTAAATTTTTTAATTTTAAATTTTTCATTTTTAGATTTTAGAATTTTTTAGTTTTAAAGTTTATATTTTTTAAAATTTGTTTATTTGAAATTTTAAAATTCTCTAATTTTGAATTTTATTTCAAATTTTTTAATTTCAAATTTTTCAATTTCAAATTCTTTAATTTCAAATTTTTTAATTTTGAATTTTTGAATTTTCAAATTTTTAAATTTAAATTTTTAAATTTTAAATTTTTAAATTTTAAATTTTTTACTTTTAAATTATCTTATTTAAAAAGTTTTCAATTTAAAATGTTTAAATTTTCTAATTTTAAACTTTAATTTTTTTAAGTTTTAAATTTTAAATATTTTAATTCTAAATTTCTTTAAATTAATAAAGTTTGACATTAAAATTAATTAATTTTTTAGAAAGTTAATTTTTTAATAAATAAAAATGCTGGTATGAATCAACAAAAGCCGCAAATCTGCCATTTTGTTGTAAACAAACATGGCTACAGTATTACAACACACTGTAGTTGCAAAGTATGGCACTTGTGTATAGTGCGCATATTTCATCGAAAAAAATGAAAAACCTATTTCTTGGCTGACTACTCTATCTTATCTGGTAGAAAATTCTTAGTTTTTGCTAATTTCACTTTATTTCACATTCCAATAACCGAAAAATGTAAATAGGATTATGCGCAGGCTGAAGCTGTTACGCATTTGATGAGTATTTACTGTAGCGTCTAGCTTTCCCGATCCTTAAAAAGTACGGAAGGCTTGTACTTTGTTCCCGATGTCAGGAAAACGGATCCTTTCATGATCAGGAAGACATCGGGAACACCTTTCCTTATCAGGTTGGGAACGCTGTCCCAATCCTGATTTCAGGATTACAGATTGCGTCAGGATCAAAAATTTAGGGAACGAGCTTTTCTGATTCAGGAAAGGCCATTTTTCTAAGGATCGGGACGACTATACATCGGCCTTAAACCCAGTTTCAATTCAGACGCTCGTGAGATGACAATCAAACCCCTTTTCATGGAAGGCATGCAGACCAAAATTAGAGAGGCACTGAAGTACAAACGATTCACCTCCCTAACAGACATGCCTGACGAGGCAGCTTATGTTGAACAACAAATTTTCAGAAGTGGATTAAAATCTAACCCCATACCCTCCATATCCCCTGCACCTGAACCCATTCTTTCCTTAGGCAATCACACTGAACAGCAGGGACTCCTACATAATTTAGAACAGGTCATGGAGTTGCAATTGCAAATACTGCGAAATTCTCAAACCCAACCCCAGCATGATAACAGTAATTTGAGACAGATCACATGTTTTCAATGCAATCAAATCGGGCATTTCGCCAGAAATTGTAATTCGCCAGGCACTCAGAAATCATGCGAAATTTGCTTTAGAGGTAATCACATGACTCGAGACTGTAAAAGCAGATGCATTCACTGTTATCAGACAGGTCACAGATCCAGCCATTGCATATCCAAAAGCTAATCAAATGTAGAAGGTTTTCTTTGTAAGCAGAAAAGTCACACGAGTAGATATTGCCCCAACCAAATGACCCCTAGCATCCAAAATTGCATTGAAGAGAGACTACCCCCACCACAAATGAACATAAATGACCCAGCCCTGTGCTTCACTTTGCCCACTGTCCAGCATGGACCTCAACATGCTTTAAATACAGTTATGCCCAACAGTCATAAGCAGTTTGACCCCCAGTACGTCCTTGACATACCCCTTCCTGATACAAGCAGCACTTCAAAAATTGCATCACCAAAAAGCAGTGACATGTTGAAATCCAAACTCCCCCAGCCAAAAATTGCACAGAAACATAAACATCCTGAAACCAGTGAGACGTCCGAACCTGAACCAGCATACAAAAAGGAACGCCCAATGTTTTCACAATTGCAGGGCCTCCCCACAGACCCCAACACATTCCCCAGGCGAAAAACTTCTCTTCCTACCCCCAAAGCACGAAAAAATCGTAAAATTCATTTTGCAGCTAGCATTTTCCAAAGTAAAAATAGTGGTATCTGCAGTTCTAGCTCAAACGACGTCAGCAAGCCCCAAATCCCCCATCCTGATACATGCATCGCCCCTGTTTCTTGTCCCCTCCCAGCGGAAAATTCAACCACCCAATTTCATTTTCCCACCCAAAACAAACAGAAACGTCTTCATACATTCACATGGGTAAGAGGCAAAATAGATTTGACCAAGAGTGACCAGAATGAAATGGAAAAAGCTGAGTTAATCAATTTCTTATCCAAATATCAGCCCCTTCACACTGAGTCGAAAACACATGTGAGTCACAGGCCACTTGTCTCCCACAGCATTGGTACGAGTAATTATTAACACAGACACAGACCCCTTTTTCGAAAACCACCAAAAGCAAAACAAAGAATCAAGAAAATAGTTGAGCAACTTGACAAAACTGATGTTATCAGTCAAAGCACTTCCCCTTCATGTAAAACTGGCGGGTCAATCATTCAGACAAAATCCCCTATTCCCCTATTCCTTCAAGTCTTCAACCCCAAAACCCTCTCTCCCTCGACCCCCTTGAACGAGGACGTTCAACTTCGGAAGAAGGGGAATGTAACGTACATGCTGAAGCATTAATGTAAATACAAATTGTACAGTATGTGATATTCATTTATTAGATATAATTTCATTTATTAATCTATCGTCTCAAGGGTGTCTGGAATTCACACCCAAAATATTCCCATAAATTTATGTGAAGCACTTTATTTTGATCGTCCCACACCCCATTGACCCAATTAAAGATGCACATAATTATTTGCACATTGGCACCTGGCCCTCATAATGCACATGAAAATACACATTCCATAGGTACAATAATTCCCCCAAACACGTAAACATACCTGCCCATGTAGAAAGTACAGAAATCCCAACCCAGACAGAAGATTTAGGAGGAATGCATGGAAAACTGAAAAACACATGAAAAACTAAAAAACATAGAGGCGGCAAAGCACACTGTAGAATAAAGCATGTAAGCCTGGGAATTAAGAGTAAATTGAAGCAAGAGGCGTGGCGAAAGAAGCATACAGTAGGCAGAAACAGGTAAGGGAAGCAGCGATTAGGTAGGTGAGCTGATGGAAGCAGACCTCCCACGATGGGAGGGTGTGGATCAAAGAGGCGATATAAAAGACAAGGAAACCCGTGAAAAGAAAGATTTTTATTGAGATTTTTATTGGTGTTTCGTTTTATGCAAATCGCGTTTGGAAGCTTGAGACTGTTTTTATTTTGTGCGTCAATGCTAAAGAAAGCTGTCGGTGAATTGTTTATTTGTGTATCATTGTCAATTATCATTTTATTCTCGTATTGTTTATCGTGTGCTGCCCCTGGACAACTTGTTGACTCAAGTAAAATTACAGAGTAGAAAACGGGCATTACATGCATATACTAGATCTTAAGGTGATTTATCCTGGACATTTTACTCAGCTATCGAACAAAAAAAGAATTAGCTTTCTAGGACTTATACAACTCGAGATATTTGTGCGGTCATCTACCCCAACTCAGCCAAATTTGCATATTTTCTTAGATAATTGAGTTTACACTGCAAATTTTCAAACTGCCAGTCAGTATATTGTACAACTCGAGGAGCTGCATCCAATGGAAGAAGAATCGTCTAGAAAGACTAAATATTCGTAAAGCTCTACCAGTCCGAGTTTTGAGATTTTTCTTTACGCTGAAATAAGGTCGCATTTGCATATTTCGGAAAAATTTCGTGGTGGTCCCGAGATATGACCCTACTGAAGATATGAATACCACAATCGACCTAATCGATTAGAATAATCGTTAGTTATGAGAAGGTGGCAAAACAGTACTCTAGTTTGCATCATAACTTTAGCGACAGTACGTCTACAGTATTCTAAGTGGTACCATATTGTAGCCTGCATTGAGTTCTATTATGCTGCCAATTTTCAGCTTTGGATGTCTTATAGTTTTTTAGAAATCCTGTCTTAAACGTGAAAATTGGCATGCCCAAAATTAAACATATTATAGTCTAGCACTAACGTGCTAGCTATGATAGGGAAGAGAAGTGAATTGCTAAAACTACTAATGTTTCCAGATGAACCAAAAAAACCAGAATATGTTCGAGAAATAATTTCTATAAGTTCAAAAAGTTTAGATTCAAGATTAGTGATGATATCCAAACAATGCCCTATATTCTTCAGAAAATTATCATTTGTTTGTGTCCATTGTTCATATATAAAATTTTTTGGACTAGTTGATCTTGAGGCAGCTGTTTTTGCAAAGAAAACCTCTCTTAATGTTTTTTCATTCAAAAATTCCACAGAAGATTTGATGCACTTGATAAAGTTGTTAATGATCAGAGACAAACTTTCGAAATGTACCTTGCTATCAGATTGCTTATTTCTGTCTGTTTTTACTGTAAACTTAAGATCTGTGTTCTGGAGCTCAATGTAACAGTTCTGTAGACGTTTTCGAATAATAAGGATATTTTGCCTTATAGGGCTTGAGCATGAAACAAATGTTTTGTGTAACCTTCAGAGTCTGTCATGATCAAATCAATACAAATTACCTTTTGTATGAGTAATCTGTTCCTTGGCTTGGTTGTCTTGGCATTATAGCTGTCCTCGGCGCAGAAGGTACCAAATTTGAGCCTTGGCAGATTGACCAAATTTCTATCGCCGAATATTGACTGGATAATTTTGGTAAAAAAATATTATGATAACTACAGATAAATTAAATGTATGCCTAAACCTGATGCTCTTTCCCAAGTTATTCTTTATAGTGTCATGTGCCCCTCAATTCCCCAATGTCATGTGATTCTCAACCTGTTAATATTTTAGTTTTTCTGTCCCTTTTGTGTTTTACAATCATTTACTTTAATTTCTTTCCATTTATTGTTTTGCACGTGCATTTTTATGTTTCATTTTATTGTATTTTTTGTTTATTTTGTTTCTTTTTATGCATGTGAGCTACAGTATGCTCTTTAGTTAAAAATTCCGCCAAAGTGTGCTTCATTGGCACATGGCTATTTTAGGTGCATTCCATGCACCTCTTATCGCGTAAATTAGCATCTTTTTTGTTACACAAAAACGACTAGCTAAGAAGTTTTGCTAAAGACTTTCATATGCTTAGCATAGGCACCGCAAGTCAGTCTCAGTGGTAAAGGCATGCAAAGGAAAAAATTTCTATGTGCTCATAGGCATCTTCTGCATTGCATCTAGCTGCAGAAGTTAGATCGGGTGTCGAAAACCCTGCCCAGGCTGATGATGCAGCCAGCAAAGTCCTTGAAAGGACATGTTTCTTCAGTTTTCTGCTCATTTTTGAGTTTACCCACTTTTGTCTATTTTTATTTAGCCTTCACATCTGCCCCCTTATTTTACATATTCTTTTATACACATCACATCTGCCACCCTTCATTTACATATTTCTACCCTTCACTTGTGCCAGGTCTGTGTCTATACATTTATACAAATAAAGAGAGTCACCCCTGGCCTCTATTGTTGTCTTAGTTGAGAAACTGAGTTGGTACATCCCCCACCTATTTGCCAATGGAATCACCAACCAGAGACCCCCAATCATTTGAGAAGCAGGATTAGGTGAGTCTTCTCATGGGGTTATTATTGTTGTGGGATATCTTTTGGGGAACCCTTCTTAAGTGGGGTTTTCCCCTGAGTCTCCCCAGATAAGTAGGGGCTCTTTCCTTTGGGGTTTGGGCTAAAAAAGGGACTTTCTGGTTCATAATTCAGTCCCAGAGTTTGGGTCATTTTATAGATGACCTCATCCCCCTTCACACTGAGCAGGACACTGGGATTGTCACCCCTAACCTGGTGGCCTTGTCCATTATTCTACAGCAGTACCCTCAGAACAACACCAGAGTACCTATGGGAATCTCCTATAGCCAGTACTAGCGGGGTTAGATTCCCAACATGCAAGAAAAGTCTCCTAATGGGGGTCACAGCCCATCATTTATGGTGACAGGATCATATTGTCCAAATGTGATGTAAATTACACTTAACATGACATGACTTTTCTACTTGATGTGACCACGTCACATTCATGGCCCTTCATTGGTAATCATTTACTTTAATTTCATTCTGTTTACAGTTTTGCACATGCATTTTTATGTTGGCTCAGCAGATCAAGTATCCAGAAATTGATGGTTTCTGGTTCACATGGCCTAAGCTTTGCTCTCACGCTCAATGCTACCTTGATCTGACTTGGCAGTTGCTTCACTTTGACCCAACTCTGGGTGCCTGGGCATTCCTCTAGCGGAATGATCTGATGGTGGAATTAACAGGCAATGCCCTGATGATATGGCCTTGCCAAAAGGTCAATACCACTTACATCTACCACTCGTACGAGGTGGAAAACGTCTGCTACAAGTATCTACCTGTGCAGGTTGGCGACACCATTTATTTCCCCACCCCTGGTGGCCCAGATCTCATTAAACCTAGCCCAATTGTGCTGTGTGACCACCACTTTATGGGGATTTCCCTAAACCACTTCGGCTGGTTTACTGAGTCTGGCATGGTCCATGTGAGCCACATCCCAATGGAACTCTTCTAGAAACAGTGCTTTAACATCACTCACTTTGATACAAATGCACTCTGTCATGACCAGTTGATGATGACCCTTCAAACTTTGCCTTCTTTATACAGTACGTTTACAAGACTGAGCAAATTGAGGCAGTTTTAAACCAGCTAGTAAACTTTACCCCTGGTCTATCCCTGCAACCAGATGCTATTTATCAAGCTTTTGCAGGGATAGGAAGTGACATCAAGACCTCACTGGAAGGTGTCCCTTTGGCAGCAAACTATGTGATTACTGGTCAACAACATAACCTCCTTCAGGGCTTCCATCCTGGACTGGTCCAGTTGATTTTTAACACCCTGATCGCCCTTGCAGTGCTGGTCAGTATTGAATATCTAGTCTATCTTGGTGTATCTTACTACCTCAGCTATCGCCTGCAGAGCAAACAGGCCTGGTTTGCTAGCCACTTTTCCCCATTGAGACTTTACCACGAAGCCCAATGCTGGTTTGGTTTTCACTACATGCAAAATGAGATGCCATCACAGTATGAATGAATCACCCTTTGCTTCATCCTATTGTTGAATGCCATGGAAACTCATGCTTTCCTTGACACTGACTGCCCACAGACCCTCATTAGCCAACATCTACACAAGGCCTTGGTTAAGGAGAGCCCCTAAGCAGTGATTGCCTTCCAGCAGCACCATGATGTCAACCTGGGAAGGCTATTCATACCCTGGTCTCAGGACCATTTGAAATCAAGTTGCCTGTTGATCATCAATCAAACACATGCATTGATGTCCCTCTACATGTGTAAGACAACATCTCCCTTTGTAACGACCAGTTTTGGAAGTACTTTACTTTATCCTAAAACGGAGGGTAGTTACGGTAGGTAATGGCGCGGGATACAGTAACGAGGGGTGCTACGAAACGACAATCGAAGGCTGCTTCAGTCATGGATAACAAAATGAAGAAAACACGCCTTCTGCTTGCAAATAAAATGGACTCTGTTTAACTGCTTTTGAATAAATTATCGCTTGCAAATAAAAATGGGGGCTTGCAAATAAAGATAAAACCACAAATTCTGATGGAATCATGCTTTGCTTCTCTTTAAATACGCTTCTGTGGCCACTCCCTTGATGCTTGCGGGAGGTCTTGTTTCCGTCAATCTTCTTCCCCCAATCGCTGCTTCTTGCTTTGTCTTCTAGCTAATTTGGTCACACCTTCCAATGCTTTCCTAGTACCATATGCTTTTTGTGCTTTCCTTATGCTTGCTTCCTACGGTGGGCTTAGCCACACCTCTGTGCTTCTGTGCATGCTTCTGTATCTATTTCCACAGTGTATGCATGTTTTATGGGACCATCGCTACCGTTGCACTTGAGACTACTGTCTGGCGGGGTTTCTACTTTTTATTGTGTGCAGGTGTTGTTTACGATTTTTATGGGGAATTTCGGTAGCCATGGAATGTGTATTTTTGTGTAGGTTCTAGGGGACCAGCTGCGGTTATGCAAATTAATTGGGGGGTCTTAATTGGGTCAATAGCGGCTACTGGGGTGTAGACGGATCAAAATAAAGTACTTCACGTAATTTTACAAGAATGTTTGGGTGTGAATTCCAGACCCCCTTCAGATGATAAGTTACGAAAATGAACTAATATTTAATAAATGAATATCACATAATGTATTCTACATATTTACAGTACTGCGTTAGCAGGTACATTACACCTTTAGGCACCACCAGTTGACTTAATTCTCAGAGTGGACTTTCTCGAAGAGTTCAAGAACATTATGTTTGACTACCAACATAATGTTTGTCCATTGGATGCAGTAGAACTGCCCCTCCTGCTGACATTGCCAGAGATTGGCTGGATCAAACCCTGGTGGGAGAGTACATGTTTACTATCAGGGACCTCCCAATGGTCCCAGTCATGATTTAGGTCATGGGCTTCCTCCATTTCTAGGCAACCCTTGCCAGCCTCCTCTGTTGCCTCATCACTTGGGTCAACCAGGGGATATCAGACTTCTTCCAGGCCTGCAAGTCATGTATCATGACCATGCAAGGGTCCTATGCCCAGGACCCCCACCTGGAGCTTCTCTAGTTACACTGGAAAAGAACCATTTCCATGAGGAAAATGACTCAGATGCCCTGACATCACCCAGTATGACAGTGCCACGATTGTCAGACACAGAGATTGAGTCACTAGGGGCTACACAAAGCCCCAAGGATGGCCCTGACGATGTCCTTATAGTCCTGGATGGTCCCAGCTTACAAGATTCCCCAGATTCAACCAACACTTATGCTGTTCTAAGTCTACTCCATCGCACTGGGTTGCTGATTCCAAAGCGATCCTATCCCACAGAGCACACTCTTGATGCCACCATATCTCATCCAGGTCATGTGGTATTGGCCTTCTACCCCAATGATATGTGGACATCCCATATCAATTTTCTCCTGAACAACTCCGTAGAAGCCAAGGTACTGGATGACACAGGAGCAGTTTTCTCACTCCTGGACCACAAGTTAGTGGCCAAGCTGCCCAGCTTGGTGATCACACAGACTAGGGCAGGCGCCATAGCAGCAAATGGGTCCCAGATCCAACTGCTAGGTCCAGCCTATGTCACAGTCACAGTAGCTGATGTCTCTGAAAGGATCCAGGTCCAGATACAGGAGAATTGTTCAGCTGAGTTAGTCCTTGGAACGAACTTCCTCAGACAGTTCAATTGTGTCAGCTTCAACTGGGAGAAATCCTTTCTCCATTTCAAGGAGAGTAAAATCCCACGTGATTGTCTCATCCACAGTCCCCCTTCTGCCCATTGCGCTTTGCCCCTGGAGGATCTCCTGGTTCTTGAGCCTCACTCGCTGACACAATTCACTGTCACCATACCACCAATCTATATGAAAGTACCTGAGGTTGCTTTCTTCCCAAAGCACCTCACTGAATCTCACCCAAGTATATATTTTGCCAGAAGTGTGAGTACTGTGACTAATGGCCACATACCACTACAGGTAAGCAATCCGAATACACATTCTTTGGTTTTCTACCCACACTTGACCATTGGTGATGTGCAGATGCATAGTGAGCCCCATAGAGATCACCAATCATGTTGGACACTGTCCATGACTGTAAGTGGATTGAAGCCAATGCTGTCATATTACCAGATGTCTCCCCTTGGGACCAGGCAGTATTGCTTGACCTACTGATCACATACACTGATCTCTATGCCCTTGATGAAAAGGACACAGATTCCACTGATCTGGTTCAGCATGAGATCTGCACCAGTGACACCTGCCCAGTCCATTATTTTCCTTATCAGTCCTCACCTAAGGAAAAAGATCTCATCATGCAGGAGGTCAAAGCACTCCAATAAAAAATGTATTATCCAGCCCAGCAAGTCACTGTAGGCGACTAATTGCACAAGAAGAATAGTTCTCACACTATGTGTCAATTTTTACAGCCTTGACAAGGTTACAAAAAAGGATGTGTACTCCCTTCTGAGGATAGATGACATCCTCAACACACTCAAGGGTATGAAATACTTAACTAGCCATGATCAGGCAAACCCCTATTGGTCAATTCCAATTGCAAAGGCAGATAAAGAGAAGAGGGCATTCAACACACCCATTGAACTTTACGAGTTCAATTATCTGCCTTTGGGTCTGTGCAATGCACCTAGGTCATTCCAACACCTCATGGATCTACTCCTTACAGGAATATAATGGCGAATGGTTCTGACCTACCTTGATGACATATTGGTGTTCAGTCACTCCCACACCCTAGTGCTTGAGCGCCTGGCCAATGTGTTCTCTCATCTTTGCTCAGCTGGAATGAAGCTCAGACTGGGCAAGTGCAAATTCTCGCACTCTGAGGTACAGTATCTAGGCTACCACATCTCACAGAGCTGTCTGGAACTGGACAAAGTCAAACTGGCTGCCATCCAAAACCTACCTGTTCCACAAAACGCCAAAGACATCAAGTCCTTCCTTGGCCTTGTGTTTTACTATAGGCATTTCATCCCTGGTTGTGCCTGGCTCAGGAAGCTGCTCAAAACCTCAGCAGGAGGTGTTCGACAAACTCAGAAGATTGCTGGACAATCCTCCTATCCTGCCCCATCCAGACTTTATGAAATCCATCATCCTCCAGACCAATGCAAGTATTTCAGAGATAGGAGCAGTTTTGAGCCAGTTAGATGAAAATAGACATGACCATCTTGTCGCATATGCCAGTTGAGGGTTAACAGCAGCCGAGAACAACTACTCTATTACAGAGTTGGAAACTCTCACTGTTGTCCACTTCCTCAAGCACTTTCGAACCTACCTCTTTCAAGACTAAGTGGTCGTTGAGACTGACCATACAGTGGTCAAAGCAGTCTTAAAGAAGCCAAATCCCTCTACTCCAATCACTAGATGGGGACTTGCGCTCGCCGAAATCAAACTGACAATTCAGCTGTGAAAAGGTCGTTCTAATGGTAATGCTGAGGCATTATCATGCCTGCCCCATCCTGTTTTTTTCACTCATCAGAGTATTGACAATACTCCACTTTACAGATGTGAGGGACATGTAATGATGATCACCAGTGATGCAGAGCACCTGGCTCGGTCAGAGAATTATGCAGAGATATCTGTTGGCCTGCAGCTCCCAGACCTCCTTGCAGCTCAACTTGAGGATCCAGAATCAGCCCTCATTATTGGCTCCCTTAAACCTTTGGGGGACCAGAATGATGTTTGAGGGTACCATCTTTAAGATAACATCCTTCAGAAATGGACAGGTGAGTCCAAAAAGATTGTCATTCCTAAATCTATGGTTACTACTATTATATGGGCACATCATGATGACATCTTGGCCAGACATTTGGTGCTAAATATACTGTGCCACTCATTGTGTTGTGCAGGTCTTTCCTTAAGAGGCGTAAGAAAAGATTGGGTCTGAACTGACCTGTTAGAACTGATCCCTTGGCTAAGCCTCCGTGATGGTGCAACAGTCCAGTTATCCCCAGACCTACAACAACAAAGATAAACTTTGTTCTGAATACGGGGGCCTTACCAAGGACCTCCGCAGTCTCCTAGATGAGACAAGGAATCCCCTCAGGGATAAACTTACTTGGGTATAACCCGAAAGGGGTTTCCCAAAACTTACTTGATGTAAGCCGGCGCCTGGGCCTCTGGCCCTCCGCCTTCGTCGATGCGAATACTCTAAATAAACAAACGAATATATTAAACAATATGTCCGACGAATTATGCAAAAAGAATGTGGGTATACCACAGTGAATAACTCAATAAGAAGACAAGTTGCTGGGAAAATTGTATTTAGGGACACCAGCAAATATAACCAAAAATATAATAAAAAACTCGAATATAGTGAACAATGATTTTCACTATCACTTTCGTTCTTTCTTTGGCGCTCCATTCTATGCAAATGTCTGCGCCGCTGGTCGTCCCTGTCGTCGATTTGCATGTCGATTTCCCCACACGAATTGGCATCAACAGGGTGCCCAACATCCCTCGGGCGTCGAAACCGACCTACGGGAGGTAGAAAAAAAACTTTTGGCCGGGTTACCCCGGCATTAAAAAGAATTAATCAAAAAAAAGAAAAAATCTACAATTCCGGCTGACTCCTGATAAACAGTTTGTCTCACTCGGACTCCCGTTTCACAGTCTGTCCTAATACAACTCCTGTGCTGGTCGTTGGACACAACGAATACCAAGGGCTTCGCCGCAATGGCTCGCAAGTGACGCCCATTTTGACCTCGGGGTTGATGGAATAACCTCCTGCCCTAAGGAGTACGACGTAAACGTCGGTGCCGAATGTGGCCGGTTTGGGGCTCGGCCGCTTGGTCTGCATGCTGTGTCAATTCGTTGGCCGTGGGTCTAACCGCATGCAAATCGATTTCCCGCGTCTCTATTTTTTCTAAATTAAACTAAAATATGAGATTATATGGCGATACAAAAAGACGACGCGGGAATGTAGGGATATCACAAAATTTTAAAATGCGCTAAAAAATTTGAGCAAAAATGTGGCCAAAAGTTTTAAAATATTTTTTACGGTTGCGTTTTGCACCGGTTTTGTCAAAAAAGAAATTTTTTGATGGCCAGCAGCACCGAAAATAATGTTTTTGGATTTTTTGTTTTTTGATTTTTTTTTTTTTTTTTTTTTTTGGATTTTGTGATTTTATTAGTGTTTTTGGATTTTGTGTTTTATGAAATAAGTAAAAATATATATACGAAAAAAGAAATTTTTAGGCCAAAATTTTGCGGCTATTTACTGCTGCTGCCCGCCGCCTCGGTAGCCTCCTCGAGGTCTACCTTGATAGTACCCCCTCTGACCCGGTTGGCCTCCGGTATGACCTCCATCTTGGCCTCGATTTTGGCCTTGTTGGCTCCCGCCGCATCTACCTAGCAGCATAAAATTCGGATTATGGAATTGAGCATCGGGGTCTTGACCTTGGTGTTGCCAGGATCCTCGGCCTCCGTAGGGTGGCTGAGGGCGCCCTCTGAAGCCTCCTCTGGGTTGACCTTGGTCATACCCCGGTCTAGCCCTATACGGGGCCGGGTTTGAGAACATATCATCTCTCCCCTGCTGCCTTTGACCACTGCTAGTGGAGCTGCTGCATTGTGGTTTTTGTGTCCGGTAAGTTGAATTAAGAGATTTGGATGAAATTGATTTTGACCGAGAAAGCGGACTTTTGTAAGAAGTGCTAGCAGCTTCACTATGTGACCTCTGGCTGGTTGTAGCCGATGATTGTTGTATCATCGGTGGTTGTTTCTTAGCCGGAGGGAGTCTAGGCACTTTAAACTTACTTGGGCTCTTGGCAGCCGTTCGCTGATATTTATCAGCTTGCGACTTGTCATGGCCTGGTGCCTTCCTCTTAACACCCATCTGGTTTAACCTTTGCGAGCCCATAAAAATATATGGATTAAAGGCTGCAATGTAGACATCGTCTACGCGGTTTCCCTGGGCCTCAACGACTAGTTGTCTGTTCGCAAACGAACACGCCTGGGCATACTACCTACCAATTGCCGTTGGCGTGATCGGAGCGAAATCCAACTGAAGAAAAATCATTAGGGTCACATACCTAATGGCCGTAAAGACGTCTGAGGCATCGTAGTCCTGAAGCCATCTGGGGATGAGAATTAAGATGATCCATTCCCAGATCTCCTCAGGGATGCGCTCTCTGTCAAACATAAATCCGCCCTGCATTTCAAATTGCTGGCGGTAATTTTCGTGAATTTCGGCCATAGCATCATTGACCATTCTGTAAATGATCGGCCATTCTTGCCGATCAAAGGCGAAATAATTGGCGACCTCTGGATTTTCAAATGAGATCGGCCCAATTAAGCGCCTCTGTTCCCCGTTGCCACTCCCAATAATCAATCAGAGTTTCGGCTAATTGACCAGGAGTGACAAACTGCTGTGGTTCCCTTTCGGGTCTAGTAGCTACCACATTCAGTTTGACCTTCTTGATCAATTTCTCCTCCGATTCAAGATCGGGCTTCACCAATACGCTTCCCGCAGGTTTGCTACTTCTTGCGGTATAGCTGGAGGGCACGGATTTGCTTTTGCCAGATGAAGTACTAACCTCTCCGCCGGTTTTCGATACCGTTCGCGTCTGAGTGTACGAAGTTGTCGCAGTGGACCCTGTCGTCCTATCCGATTTTGTCTGGCCTTTGGAGGTCTCCGTTCGCGTTTGACTTTTTGAAGTCTCCGTCCTCGTCTGACTTTTCGAAGTCTCCGTTCTCGACTTTTGACTCGTCGAGTATTCTGGGGTCGTTGTTTCTTCGGCCGTATCATAGGCGTCGTTTTCAGATCCGGTGGCGGCCGCTCCTTGTTGCTGCTGACCTTGAGCTGCAAGTCAGCGTCGTTTGGCCTTACCTATCCTCTTTCTGTGCCTTACCTTTTCCTTGGCCAGGTGTCAGATAAATTTTTCCGACATACCTTCAGCTAACATCTGCTGAACTTTGTCTGGGGAATAAATTCCAGGAATACCTTCCTCGGCAATTCTTCCCCTCCTCATCAGCTCTGTTGCTGCAATGGCTGAATCTGAGCTATCGTCAGCTAGTGCCTGCTCCTTCAGCTTTCTTTGGATTGCCCTCTGACGCAGGAATTCCTGCTGCGTCAGCCTTCTCTGTTCCTGAATTTTGGCCTGTAAGGCCTCTTGCTTCGCTTGTCGGTCATGATCCTTAGGATCTTTGGCCTTCACAGGTATCTCCTGGGATGCTTCCTGCATCTTCTCCAGTCTGACATCGATCCCTGACATTTTGGTGACTGCTTCGTCAATTTGAGTCTGGATTTTTTCCTCCTCAAGAGCCTGTTTCTGAGTTTTGGCCTCCATCGCATCCTTATTCTCTGATGTCTGGCCCTCAGATTCCAGAATTTCACCCTCTTCTTCTTCTTCGACATCCTCCTCTGAACTGGACTCAGAGTCTGAATTTCGTATCTTCGGCAATAGCTGTTTTACTTTAGCCGGTAACACAGCTGGTGCCGGAAGTACAGACTGCATGATGGTGACAACCTCTGGCTCAGGCTCGGCCGGTTGTTGTACTTGAGGTACTTGAGTCGGCTGTGCCACCGCTGGTTGGATTGGCGGCAGCACCACCACAACTACTGCAGCTGCCTGCGTAGCAGCAGTGTCCAAAGCTGGTGTAGCTTTGACCACTGGCGCTAGCGCCTGCGGCTGCGCTTTGACCTGTCCCGTCCCTCGGGCTTGTGCCGTTTGGGAAGTTGAGGGACGATTTACCGGTACCTTAGATATTAACTCACCGGCTGGGGTATATGTTAATGTATACCCGGGCATTTCCGAAGCGATTGTTCTCTCCCGGAAGCTTTTACTGACAAACTCTGGTCTGAGCTCGAGCGGATTTCTTGGTGCGTAGGTAATTGGGTAGTCGGTTGGCGATGCGTCTTCCGTCATGGGATACTGCAGTCCCGGCGTTAAAGTCTCGAAGCCTACGTAGTAAAAAGTTACATAGAAATAAGGATTTACCTTGTAGGCTCCGTCCTTCAACAACGATTTGTCGTCGCCAATTTGTAGGATTTCCTCGGCTTCTCGAAATCGTAGCGGGACAAAACTGAACCGATTCTGCCATGCGTATACCCCTTTTTTAGATGGAAAGCGGGGTTTCGACGGCGGTAGCGTCGCTGCTAACTCTAAATAGTAAGCCAGGCGGTCGCCTGACTTCCAGGACATTTTCTTTATCATTTCCTGGCCTTCTTTAGTATAACTATTTAGAAAGTTATAGTTTAGCAGAGCGCTAGTTTCATAATCGCACTCCGCTCTGGAATGAGGCCATGCCAAATGATAGGCCAACGGCATAAATTTGCAGATGACCTCTAACTCTGGAAAGTTTCGCTCATCTAGCATACCTGAAATTTTTGCCAAGTTTGGCGTATAAAAATTGGTCTTGTAGGCCTGTCTATGACCCTCGATACCCACTGGGTAGTGGTTGTTTGCTGAAAACACCTCTTCAGGTATTTGATCGGGCTTCCCGGCCTGTTGCCAGTATAGCTTGGTGTTTTCATATAAAGTCAAAGAAATTTTCCCGTCTAAATCCCAGTAGGTTCCACCTGACTTGAGATTTTCCAGGATATCTTTTGAAATATTAACCCAGTCTGGTATCTGGACGTCCTGGATTTCGTCGGGATCACTATCTGTAGTGTATCCATCGTCCTTCATTGGTTTGTTATCTCTTGGAAGCAGTGGATAGAAGCCACTTGGCAGCTGAACTCCCTGAGGACGAACTGGATTACACTCCGTGGGCGCGGTATAATAACCTGTGTTATTTCCCTGCATCTGTACAGCCCAACGGTTATACATCTCACACTTCATCATGTGATGGACCATATTCGGCTGTACCTGATCGGTTTCCATAACTGGGGTACCTAGCCCCATTTCTCGATTCACGTTGCCCGGAATCATTAGATATTGTTGATAAAAGTGCAGGGCAACTGTGTTGATCTGTTTGGGATCCACCTTGTCATGGTCGAAAATCTGCATTTGCATAAGCAGTTGATCGGCCATGCCATAGTGAATGGCGGCAAACATGACCAATAAGGAGTAGTATGCGTCTAGAGCGGCGTACCTAAGCTCTTCCGGCAATATACCCCTTTTGGCAAACCGATCACGGTTCGCCTTTAACGAAAAGTCATATTGGTAGGGGCCCACGTCTATCAAGTAAAATTCCGTGAACAGTCCCTTTAACCGAAAGGTTTCGGGACATATACCTGTCTGAAAGCATTTTTTCTCCAGGTTTACTCCTACCATGGTGAGGGCGAAACGGTCTAAGTCAAAGTATCAACCTTTGGTCTTTCTTAGAAATTCCCGTAAGGGGACAGTTTTGTCCCTGTCCTTATTATCTCGCCCTGCGCCACACACGTTATAGATACTCACCAGGTCCTCCAGTACGGCATATCCGGCGAAGAGCATGTCGGAGTTCAAGAAGTCGTGGAGGCTGGTCCACTCTTTGAGCATCATCGATGTTGTATCAATAACGTAGGTTTGACCATTCGTTAGCGCGAAGCTGACATATCGGGCAAACTGCTTTCCCATTGGATTGTCGACCTCCCTTGTTTTGAACAAGGCGGCGACCTTATCCTGGTTGACTTTTTCAACGTCGAAGCCACAAACTGGTTGTCCTCTGAAGATTGACACTTCTCGGATAAAATGGAGTGTCTGGCTGACTTTCCCGATGTCTACCAATTTTGGTTCCTTGGGATTAGCCGGCCAGTACCCAAATGTGGCTTTAAACCACTGATCCAGTTCGTGGATTCGTACGGCCCGTTTGACGTTATAATCTAAACATAAAGTACTATTAATTTTAGTGTTTATTCCCCTTTTTTTTTCAGCGCATTTTCGGGTCTATACTACACCAGCACCACAACACCAAGCGGGTTAAGTTTCGCAGAAAATTAAATTTAGTGCAGGTTGTTAGGTGAGCCACTGATATACAAACATTGAGCTGGTAGGCAACTAACACCTTACCAAATCTTACCCTTGCTACCTCTATATGTTGGGGAGGGTAGACCTGATCCGATTGTCCACCACTTGATCGGACACCAATCTCTGACCAGCTGCTTGAGCGACCAACTACGCTCCATTTATGGCGCTGTATTTACAATTTTTATAGCGCTCGAGATTGATAATTTTTAATGAATTTGATATCGAAAAAGTGATAAGATTTGATTTGATTTGAAAATAAATAATTTTTGATAAATTTTTGAATGATAAAACTTTAAAACGGGCTGAACTCAAGGTTCTAGGTTTCCCTTGAATCGTATAGCTCTCGGTGGTATCAGGTATATTTCCAAATTGGAAATTCCCTGCTTGGCTTCGAGCTTCTGCTTCTCAGTACTCCCATTTTTCGTTCCCTCTAAGTTCTAACCTCGTCTGCCCTTTGGGGCGCCGAGCTGGTCTTCCAGTGACTTCTGGGCATTACCTGCAGTTTCCAAGAATATTTGATAAAAATGAGTTCGAAACTTACCGTCGATGAAGAAAAAACGGTTGTCTTGGCGGTGCTGGGCCCTGCCATATTCGACGTGGCGCTCTGTGTGCGACCACTCGCACGTCGGAGCTTGTTGGCGGTTCCGCGCGCCCTTTCCCATTTCTTTACGCTTCGAAATTTTTTCTTTTTCCGAATAATAAATTTATAAAATTTAAAATTTTATTGAACGCTGAAAAAAGTTTAATCTAGCAATTTTGCTAATTTCCTTTTTATCGCGGTTCGGGGAATATTTTATTTCTTTCTTCTGATGGAAGTTTAGAATTCAGATAAGCGGGGCAGCTATAGTTTGATTTTGAAAAAATGAAAAATTTGAAAATTAATTTTTTAGAAAAAATGTGTGAAATTTTTTTTTGGGTTGTCACTTTGGTCTAAAATTCCGAAGAATTTTTCCCAAAGTCTGAAATAAATATGAAAAATGTACAAAATTAATGCAAATAATACATAAACACGATAAATATTACAATTTAATACATTTTTAATTAAAATTAGTACTTACACGCGCGAGATATGTACACAAAATAAAAAAAATCAGCGCGAGATCACGCATAGATTTGCCTTGAGCGAATTTTCAAATGATTTCATTTGAATCGGCGCTCCAGTCGTAACTGTTTGTGCCATATTGGAAAGTGACGTATTTTCGTTACGTGGCGCGTCCTGATTGGCTCGCGCTATTCGCGGCAAGACCTCGTAACGAAAATGTTTCAACCTGCTGATTGAAACTGTTTGGCGATTTAGCGGGTTGTCCCAATGCACAATGGTGACAACGTTCTCTGCTTCTTGCGAAATGTCCGTAACTATGAACGGACCGGACCATGGTAGTCCTAGTTTTTTCTGCTTGTCTACTTTGAGCAGAACCCAATCCTTTTCTTTAAATCCATTTTGTTTGGACTTTTTATCGAAGTATTTCTTCGATTTTTCGGCAGCACTCTGGATATTTTTGGCAATATCCTCGTAAAGGTTGACTAAATGATTGGTCAACACAAATTTGTATGCCTCAGCATTGCTGTCCGGCATTACAATATCCTATGCTTTCGATAAGTTTAACCCGAAGGTTGCCTCATGACCTCTAAGCAACGAAAATGGGGATTGCCCCGTGGCTGCATGTGGTGTAGCATTGTAAGCAAACACCACAGCTCTCAAGTATCTTGGCCAGTTATCCTTTTCCTCGATGGCCACCTTTCTGAGCTGTTTGATGAGTGTCTGGTTGAACCTTTCTACCATACCATTTCCTTGTGGATGGTAGGCTGTTGTAAAAATTTTTTGACACTCCAATAACTTGCAGATCTCTTTCATTAGATCTGAGGTAAAACAACCTCCTCTATCGCTGAGTAGTCTCCGTGGAGTCCCATGCCTGAATACAATGGCTTGTAGAAAAGTATCTACAATGGTGCTAGCTGACTGATCTGGGATCAGTTCAGCTTCAACCCACTTTGTAAAATAGTCCTGAAAGACTATGACATATGGTCTCTTCTCACTGAGTGGAGAAATACCCACGATATCCACTGATACTATGTCAAAAGGACCTTGTGGAATAATTGGTATCAGTGGCGGAATTTCTGTGTTTCCCTGATTAGCCATTTGACAAACTGGACAAAACTTGATCCAGTGCCTGACATCCTTTTCAATTCCAGGCCACCAGAACCGTTTCTTAATCATAGCAAGGGTCCTTTTGAACCCCTGATGAGTCATCATTATGGCACCGTGGTACTGGTGCAAAGTATTGTCCCTAAGGCAGGATGGGACGACCACTTGATCATCCGATCCCTGTCCGGCTTCGCGGTATAACACTTCATTTTGGATATAAAATCCACTATGATACTTGGTTGTCCCATTTGGACCCAATCTATCAAAGTATGGTCGTAGTACCTCATCTTTTCTCTGCAAGAGGGCCATGAGATCATATCTAATTAGCCCTTTTGGTAATTCATCTTCTTTAGGGTCTGCCAAAGTAAACTCTTGTTCCTTTTCTGGGTATAACCAGGTTACTCTTTTTTCCTTACCTTTGTCCTGGTTTCCCCTATTTACGTTTTCGTTGACCTGATTGCCATCAGGCTGGATCTCAGCCTGATTACTCTTCTCCGCTTCCTTCGCCATGCTCCTTGTAGTTACGGCATTCACCAAGTCTGCAGGCGAGTTTGATTCTGGATCACCCTCAGAATCTTCTGGATAAATCTGGGTGAATCTCGGACTCATATCAGTCCTCTGATTCTTTTTATCTTTTGGCTCCGGATGTAACGGAGTACCATCTTCAGGATTCCGATCTGTCAGAATTCTGAATCTCTTTACCAAATTGAGATGTTTTTTCTCAATTAGCTGTGCCTCAAGATCTTTCAGATTTTCGGACTCTCGTTTATCCTTTGAGAACATGTGTTCCCACTTTGGCGGTATCTTTTCCGCTTGATCGTCTTGTTCATCCATCCTGGACAAAAAGTCTGCCATGGCATTTTGTTTTCCTAGCACATACTCTAGTTTATGGTTGAACTGAGAGATGAACGAGTACCATCTCTTCAACTTACCATTGGTCATTGCATTGACCTTCATAGATAATAAAGGTTTGTGATCAGTTCTTATGATCACCTTATGACCCACTAAGTAGTGCTTGTATAACTTCAAGCCATACACAATTGCCAAGCACTCCCTTTCCGTGGCTGACCACTTTTTCTCATCCGCTTTTAAAATTCTGCTATTGTAAGCAATTACCCAGCGGTCTGACTTGGTCTCCTGGTAAAGGACTGCTCCTAGTGCCGTTCCGCTGGCATCTGTCTGAAGGACAAAGTCCGCAGACCCGTCCAAAACCGGATACCTAAGGAATGGCACAGACAATAGTGCTTCTTTCAGGCTCCTAAAAGCCTGATGGTGAACCTCCATGACTTCCCAAACACAGTTCTTCCCAGTTAATTTATACAATGGTTCAGCATGTTTAGCTAAACCCGGTATGAACTTTTTACACCACTGCAACATACCTAAAAACCTTTGCAGTTTACGTTTAGACTCTGGGAATGGGAAATCATTAATAGCTTTGACCTTTTTCGGATCTGGGGAAACTCCATCCGAATTTAAGATATGTCCTAAAAAATGGACTCTTTCAGGCAGGAATTCACACTTCTCCGGCTTCAAGGTCAAATGAGCCTTTCTTAGAGCTTGCAGGACTAGCTCTAGATTAACTAGGTGTTCCTCAAACGTATTTGAGAACACAATTATATCGTCTATATAGACTAGACAGATTTTCCAAACATATGGATGCAAAACTCTTTCCATCATACGCTGGAATTCGGCTGGCGCATTTTTTAGGCCAAAGGGCATGACTTTAAATTGATAAAGCCCTTCTTGGCATATGAAAGCAGTTTTTTCCTTGCTTTCTTCATCCATTGGCACTTGCCAATATCCTGATTTGAGATCTAGGGTAGTATAAAATTTGGCTTTACCTAAACAGTCTAGATAGTCATCCATTCTAGGAATGGGATACTTATCATCCTTGGTAACGTCGTTTATACCCCTAAAGTCCACTACTGGTCGCTTGGTACCATCCTTTTTACCTACAAGGAATAACGGAGCTGCCCAAGGCGACTTTGATGGCTCAATTACACCCTTTTTGAGCATATCTTGCACATGCTCACGAACATGTGGCCGTAAATTTATAGCCATCCTGTGGTACCTTTTGGCCACAGGGGCTGCATCGCCTGTATTGATTTTACAGGTCAGGTAGGGTGTAGTAGTTGGCGGATCATTGGGCAAGCTGAACACGTCTCTATATTTTGCGAGACATCGTAGAGCTTGTTCCAATTGCTCTGATGGTATGTTGGATTTAGCCAGCATATTGTACAAAGCTTCCTTGAATGCTTTCTCATCGGATTGAGGAGCTTCAGGTCTAGCTTGAACTGCACAAGTTTGCAGCTTCTCCAGATCCTCAACTATTTTCCCCTTGAGTTGATCTTGGTTATCAGTATCACACAACACTGAATTAGTATGACCAATTATTTGATTTCTCTTCAAATGGCATCCTGATCCTGTGTTGTTGGATACCATAACAACAAAATCATCTTTTGTACCATCTACTATGGTACTATCAATGTGGAACCTTTCTTCGCTGTCTTCAGACTCTATTATGATTCCATTAAGGCGATTTTCGCCTACCTTATCCCAAAGCTTTGCTCTCAGAAGTATATCAGTACCACTAGGTAAGTAGATGGGATTCACACTCACCACTGGCACCGAAACCTTTAGCAGGCAAATCTTTGGCTGGTATTGGTCGGCGGCGCTCATCGTGGATTCCGCGGTGCTCGTGGTCATGACCTCTCCACAATTGGGTTGGGGCTGGTCCGGCGTCACGTATATCCGTTGTTGGCGGTTGTTGAGCGTCATCGTCCTATTCCTGAAATCTATTATGGCTCCTACCTGAGGATGAGCCAAAAAGTCTGTTCCTACAATAACATTTTCACCTGCTTCAGGAATTACAATTGCTTTAACGGGGAACTGTCCACACAATGTATCCATCCTAAATTGGATATACCCATGGGCTTGGACTGTCTTACCGTTGGCAACAGTGACATTTAATATCCTGGGATATTCAGTATAGTCTGGGCCCAAAGTTTCTTTCAGAAACCTAGCCGACATGACAGTGCACTGAGCTCCTGTGTCAATTAAAGCCATTGTCTTACGACCTCCTATAACAACCTCAATGTGGAATGGGGCTGTTCTGGGGTACGCATCCAGCAAATGTTGTTCCTGAGGACTAGCTGGTGTGCCTCTCCTTATTACTTGTACTGATGGTACTACAGGTTGTGGTGCAATTGCATTCATTTGCACAATACTACCTAATACAACATTTGGGCAACTCACTCTCTGGTTTACTTCACCTAAAGGACTCATCTGTGATTGCCTTGCAACCATTACACTCGAATAATCCTTTTGAGGTGGCTGATTTGTGAATTGACCCTGTTGAAGAGTCTGAGTCGGACCCATAATCGCCTGAGGAGGCTGAGGATGCTGTAATGCAGCTTGCTGTTGGTATTGCTGCATCTGTTGGAACTGCTTCTGCAGCTCCTTCTGTTTTTTAAACTCCAGAAATTCATTATAATCTGAATTCTGTTGGTAACTCTCGTGGCTATCCTGATAACCTGAATAGCCTACATTATACGCACCTCTACATCTGCTATTATAGTTGGCATTTGGGTAACCTCCTCTACCTCTGTAGTTACCTCTAGCAAAAGTGTTGAAGCCTCCCCTGTTGAAGGTAGGGAAGCTGGCTCTACCTCTGCTCCTGCGGCTCCTGCGCTCGGACAATACTCTCAATGTCCTGCAGTCTGCAGTATTATGTGTTATGTTCTTGTCGAACTCACACCATGGCTTTGTCGGATCTCGGGAAACTTGACCTCCCTGACTGGTACTAGGTATGGCCACATCAGACCGATTTTCCACTTGCCTGTTATCAACCTTTTGCTGGAGCTGGTCGAACCTTTCGACCAGTTGTACCATCTCTTTAGAGATTTTCAATAGAAGAGATTCCTTCTTACCTTTTTCGGTCTGAGCCCTAGGGGCTTCCCGAACTGGAATCTCCTCTATCTCAGGAGAATCACTCCTTGACCTTTGGGTTTGGGCCTGTACCTGATTACCTATAGTTTGATATGGTTGCCGAAACCTTTGCCTCTGGCCTTGTTGATATCCTTCTGACTGGTTCCTAGCAACTACGGCAATTTCAGGATCATGCCCACTAGGCATACCTACTTCATTAATTACTATAGGATCCTGTTGTGTACCCTTGGGTCCATATCTCTGGAAGGCATTCCTATATCTACGTTCAATGTCATGAACTTCAACTGCTAGATCATACCAAGTCCTAAAGGTATGTTTTGAATTCTTAAGTTCAGACTGGAACGTGGGGTCACTCTTATATATGAAGGTGTCAATGATCAGTCTTTGTTTAGACTGATAGTCCAAATCACCTTTAACTAGTTCCACTAATATACTGACCCTTTTTAAAAACTCTACGGCCTGTTCATTGGGTCTTTGTTGGATCTCAAACAACTCCCTGGTTAACATTTCCAGGTTGCACTCAGGTGCAAAGACATTAATAATGGCTCTCCTGGCCTCCCTATAGGTCATGTTGTCTCCTGCAACAGCCTTCGGTCTACCTTTAGAAAGCCTCAGCAGTGCTTCATACTTAGCTGATTCGGGTGTATCCCTACGGAATTCCCCTTCAAGTGCTGTTAAGAAGCTAAGCACCTGCTGATTTACCATACCCTCATCTAAAAGTTTGGGTAACACACCTTTAACGATATTCCTGACTACAATCTCTTGTGCCAAATTATTTGATGGCACTTCCCTCTGATCATAAGCTGCTGTTAATACTGGATCAAGATCAGAGTTCAGGGATTGCAGCATAACTCTATTTGGATCTCGTTGAGGTGGTACACCTCCTTGATATGATGGCATATTGTCACTGTCAAACCTGTAATCCCTATATGGGAAACATGCCAATTGATCTGGTCTAAGGGTATTTGGATCAACTATATTTCCTCTACCATCATAGACCACTCTAGTTAAAGTTGGATGCTGCGAAGCTATCTGACTTTGATTCCTGAAGTCTGCCGATTGCTCAGCTCCTTCGAATCGAAGATCTCTAGCTGGACCTCTCCAACTTTTGGGCTCAAAGTTAAGCCTTTGCCCTTCATCAACATCAGGCCTATTACTAGGCCCTGCGCCTGCACTCATTTCAGCAGCGAGACGGTTGTCTCTTTCTGCACCCCTATTACATGGTCTAACCTGTCTGTCGGGCTCCTGTCGGCGCCTGTCGGCTTCCCTTTTGTTGTCCTCTGTGGCGGCATTCGCGATTATGTCGAACAAGGCTTCGACGGTCCCTTTCAACTCGCGTAGCTGCGTCGCCAACTCTTGATTGGACATCTCGGGAGCTCTTTCCTGCGGTTGGAATCGCTCTTGTTCCTGGGGAATCCTCTCTAATCTTTGATTGATTTCGGGGTCCCTTTCTTCGAAGTTTGGTCGAATTTCGGGCTTAACGACGTCCCTTTTTGGTCCTGCTAATTCGACCTTTGGTGGCCGTGACCTTTTGAAATTTTGCTGCGGCGGTCCATCGGCGTCTGGGTTCGGATTCGCCGGGCCTGCCTCCTGCGGATCGATGGCAATCGCTGGTGGTCGGTCAATTGGTACGCCTGCATCTTGAGGCGTAAAATGCATTGCATTTTGTTGCAATGGTTGAACCCTCGCGGGAGTTTGATCTGGGATCACTGGGTCCGGAGCAGCATGCCGTTGCTGATCTCCGTCTCCCAAATTGACTAGATTCCCAGCACTCGCCACTCTGGGTGGTGATCTACGTAAAGTATTACCTCTCGGTATCCTTTCGTTAGGCATTTTAAATCCTGCTAACTTTCTGTAGAAACCTGGAGGATTTTCTTTTCTCCTAGTCTGACTACGAAGTTCCGTGGTAAGGAGTTAAAAGCCACCACTTGTTGTGCAGGTCTTTCCTTAAGAGGCGTAAGAAAAGATTGGGTCTGAACTGACCTGTTAGAACTGATCCCTTGGCTAAGCCTCGGTGATAGAGCAACAGTCCGGTTATCCCCAGACCTACAACAACAAAGATAAACTTTGTTCTAAATACGGGGGCCTTACCAAGGACCTCCGCAGTCTCCTAGATGAGACAAGGAATCCCCTCAGGGATAAACTTACTTGGGTATAACCCGAAAGGGGTTTCCCAAAACTTACTTGATGTAAGCCGCCGCCTGGGCCTCTGGCCCTCCGCCTTCGTCGATGCGAATACTCTAAATAAACAAACGAATATATTAAACAATATGTCCGACGAATTATGCAAAAAGAATGTGGGTATACCACAGTGAATAACTCAATAAGAAGACAAGTTGCTGGGAAAATTGTATTTAGGGACGCCAGCAAATATAACCAAAAATATAATAAAAAACTCGAATATAGTGAACAATGATTTTCACTATCACTTTCGTTCTTTCTTTGGCGCTCCATTCTATGCAAATGTCTGCGCCGCTGGTCGTCCCTGTCCTCGATTTGCATGTCGATTTCCCCACACGAATTGGCATCAACAGGGTGCCCAACAATTGCTCACAGATACCACTGGCGATCCCTCAGTTGGGACGTCAAGTCCTTCTGTCAGCAGTATGGTCTTTGCCAATGGAATAAGAGCACTCCACAGAAAACCACAGCAGCCCTGAAACCTATCACCATCACAGGACCATTTCATCCAGTAGGGGTCGACTGTATGGAACCTATGACTTCTACCAAAGCTGGCAACCATTTCATCATAGTCTCCA
The DNA here is from genome assembly GCA_963922205.1 of Romanomermis culicivorax. Lineage (NCBI taxonomy): Eukaryota > Metazoa > Nematoda > Enoplea > Mermithida > Mermithidae > Romanomermis > Romanomermis culicivorax. The sequence continues at coordinate 72,048 of CAWUHX010000166.1, read as the reverse complement.
TAAACTACTTTACCAAATAGGTGGAAGCTTTTGCTACACCTGATACTACTGGGCAAACCATAGCTTGACTTTTTATTACACAAATCATCCATCGGCACATGGCACTGCAGATTCTTCAGTCTGACATGGCACTGATTTCACATCAAAACTGATGGCAGAAATCACTGCTATCTGTTCAACTAAGAAGATCCACTCACCATGCCATGGCCAGCAGCTACATGGCTACTTATGTATGCCCATCAAAGACATATCGATTGGTATCAACACCTACCGTATGCTGTGTTTACTGTCAACATTAGCATGAATGAGTCAACAGGGTATTCCCCCTTTGAACTCATGTATGGTCACACCCCCATGCTACCTGTGCCTGTTGATGCCACACTCTAATTCAACCCTGGGGCCCATATCATCAATGTTTCCTCATATGATATGGATTTCAAACAGCAAACATGGACTCACTCTTAAATTGCTACCCATTTACAATTGGCCCTATCTTGTTACAGGTGTGGCATATTCCAATGTCACACTTTGTCTCAAGACAGATCAGGAAGACACCATACATGTCAACCAGCTTCGACCTTACATGTCCCCTAATCTACCAAGCAAAGCAGAGGATACACCTCCCACTTTGCAGGCAGCAGATTCAGCACCCTTGTTGTCCCTTCAACAAGTTAGGACTTTACACCGAATTTGATTGACCCACATCTTGATGCAGAGGTCCACTAAATCAAGATGCCCTTCTCTTCTTTGTCCCAGCTTACTGACAGGGACATCCTTTTTTCAAGGACTGCTTTGCCCCTCAAGGAGTATCCATTCTTATCCATTCTGGATTTTAGTGGAAAGAAGAGAATGAGCAGCAACCAGAGCTTCACATCATGGGCACATCCTTGCAATAGCCTACATCTAGCCCCTAAAAACTTTTCTTTCTCTTGTTCTAGACTTCCAGACAGGATATCCAATGCCAGAAACTTTAGGTACCACAGAAGTCCAGTCACCATACCGCCGTAGGAGCCACAACTGAAGCCACAACACACATGAACATGTTTACTATCAAGGACCTATGTTTTTTTCACATACCAAAAAGGAGACTATGTTTTTCCTTTTTGCTTGTTTCACTGGCTTAAAGGTTCGATATTAGGCCTCCCATCATTTCATTTCAGCAAAATTCTAACTGAAAAAAACTTTTCATTTTCTGAAAAACATATACGCACCCAGTTTTTTAAAAGACAAAACATTTTTAAGCCTCTGCGCATAAAATTCACTTGTCTTGTAGCAATTTTTCTAATTATATGATTACTGTATGTAAAATACATACTTCGTTTTCATGATAGAACACACATGATGCCTCTAACTGCATGTATAAAATTCATTACAGGCTTGTACAAAAAAAGTGCTATAATTGACAAAAACTATACAGAACGATAACCATTCTCTAATACTAGGAAGTGGCAGAAGATGAATATGTTTATCCTTGTCCCATATTTCACTGAGCATAATTCTATACTTCATTTCCAGAAGAGCTGCATCCCAGGAAACAAGAATCATCTAGAAAGACTAAATATTCGCAAAGTTATTACTGGTATGAGTTTTGAGATTTTTCTTTACACTGAAATAAAATCCCATCTGCATATTTAAAAAAAAATTTCGTAATGGTCCCGAGATATGACCCTACTGAAGATATTGATACCACAATCAAGCTAATCGGTTAGAATAATCATTAGTTATGAAAAGGTGGCAAAACAGTCCTCTAGTTCGTCTCATAACTTTAGCTACAGTATGTCTACAGTATTCTCTGTGGTACCATATTGTAACCCACATCGATTTATATATTGTTGCCAAATTTCAGCTTTGGATGTTGCATAGTTTTTTAGAAATCTTGCCTTAAACCTGAAAATTGGCATGCCCAAAACAAAACATATTGTAGTCTAGCACTAACATGCTAGCTATGATGCTGTTCATAAGCAAGTCCTGAAAGTCTGAAATACTACTTGCTTTCCACTTTCATTATTAGGAGCATTTCGAGAAAAACAGACTATATGTGAGTGTTCCCACTGGGTTATTATTGTTGTGGGTATATTTTGGGGAATCTTTTTCTAAGTCAGTTTTCCACTGAGTTTTCCCTATATAAGTAGGGCTCTTTCCCCTCCGGTTTGGGCTAAAAAGGGATCGCCTGGTTCACAATCAGGTCCCAGAGTTGGGTCATTTCATGGATGACCCTGTCCCTGTTTAGACTGAGCAGGACCCCTGGATTGTCATACCTAACCTTCTGGTGTTGTTCATTATTCTACAGCAGCATCCCAGAGCAACACCAGAGTACCTCTAAAATTTCCTATAGCCAGTACTAGCTGGCTTAGGTTCCCAACAAGTATGAAAAGCCACCTAATGGGGTCATAGCCTGTCACTTACTGTGATAGGATCATGTTGTCTATCAATATGATATGGTTTTCCATCAATGTGACATAAATTCCACTTAATGAGTGAGGACTTCTCCACTTGACATGACAGTGATGTGAATCTCAATAATTTGGGTGTCCTCAGGTTGGGTATCACTAATTGGCAGAATCCCTGCGTGGATACGGATGGCGGATATGGTCTAATCAGCAGATGCGGATATTGTCAGCAGATAAATATCCGCTATGTTTTTGTGGATATTTATGTCTAATCGGCCAATGCGGAATCTGCTTTTTCCATGTCTAATCGGCAGATATGTTTTGCGGATATGTGGATATTTGGTTGTCAGATGTCAAATATTTTGTTGTACCTCTCAACGATTTTAGCAGATATGCACATCTAATCAGCGGATATCATGTGGAATGGCAGAGAAATATCCGCCATCTGCACAACATCTAATCGGCGGATATGTAGTGTGGATATGTGGATATCATCAATTTTCAATGCAGATTCCTATGCATAATGTAATTTACATAAAATGGTTATTGAAATGGTATTGAAAAAAATGGCGTAATGCTCAAATGTTTTATTGGTATATGTATATATCTGAATGGTGTTATGTTTATAGGTAATTTATATTTATCTAGGTCAAATGTTTATCAATATCTAAAATACATTTTATTTACATATGGACGAAAAACAAAATAAAACAATAACAGGAAAAACAACGAAAATGCAACATATGTACATACATCATACAAAAACATAAAATTGAATATGTACAATAACAAATATTCACAATGTGCAAAAACAAATATTTACGATGTACAACAACAAATATATACAACTGGTAAACAGATTTGTACAACAAATTTGAAACAAACAAGAATGTACAACAATATGAGAAAAATTAAAAGAATATAAATTACTATTTCATCACATAAATTTAAACTATATATTTTTGAGGAATAAAAAATATGAGTAATAACGAAAAAATTACATGGCAAAATAAAAGGCATATTGTAAAAAACATTCACTTACATGTTCGTCAACATTTTCTGGGTTGACTTCTTTCAATTCCCGATTCATGCTATCACAGAAATAATAAGACGAGGTATCTGTGTTGGGTCCTAGTAAAATGCACAAAAAAAGGTTCTGTTTGTACAGGATTACCGAGCCTAAACAGAATCTGTAAAAAGATGTGTAAATGAAAAGTTAATTTATAGTCAGTTATCTTAAGAAGGAAACACTAACTTTTTATTTAGTACTGTCCATGTAATGGGAAGATCGAATATAGCATCGAATTTTGCATTGGACAAAAAAATTGGTGGCAACATGAGAGGTATCTGTTGCACCAATTCAGGTTGACCTATAGTTTGTGTACCACTGCATCTTTGATTGCCCAATCATTGTTCACATTGTTCGTAGCATCTATGAAACTCTTGGGGTACAAATTTTTCCACTTTGTCGGTTGTCTTCCTGTAAACTAAAAAATGTAAAACAGGTTTCTTTGGTACATTTCTTATTTTTACTTGTTCAGCGAGTCAATTCCAGTTACAACTTCTTTGTTTGAGCAGTTAATGTTGCTGCAAGTCGATGTTTGGGGCAAGTGGACCAGTGGTTTGATCACATCGATGAATACATTCTCCACCATACCATATTTATCTATGTGTATCATATTTCCCATATCCCAGAATTTGTCGGGTCCTAAAGCGCCAATGTTGTGTAGATGCTTTGTCCACAACAACATAGCTTCTTTGAAGCTGCCCACTAGGGCTAAATCCAGAGACACCCACAACTGAGAAAGTTCCAGAGGTATCTGAAAAGTGGTAATTAATTAGAAACTGAAATTGGTTCACAGAATAAACTGCCTAAATAGATATACCTGTTCCAAGAACTCTGGATTGAATTTGACATGCATGTAAAACGTTTCGAAACATGGGTCCAACGTACATGTATTGTTTAGTTTGTACGTTTTGTTTTCGGGTTGGATGGTGAGCGGCAGTGGAGCCCCAAAAAATGTGTTATTTGGAAGCATGCGCTGCACTCCCAATATGGCTTTGGTTTTCATTTTTTGAAATAGATGGCCATCGACACATTTTCACAATCTTGATGGTAATATCCCTTGCAATTTGGAGACTGGCCCGAATCGCATGCAATCAACAACCCCTTGCATGCCCCATTACAATTGCAATTCGAGGTATCTGTTGTTGTCTCCTCTGTTGCAATATTGCCTTCTAATACCAAATCATCGTCATTGATGTCATCGCAACATCATTTTTCTGTATAAATTTGTTGTGTTATAAATTATTAATTTGTACCAAAGTAATACATGCACCTATATCAGAAATGCTGTCCTAGCACTTCAGTAATTATTCCTATCCGAAAATTCAAAAATTTAAATATTTTTAAAAAAATTTGTAAAAATTTTAAAAATTTAAATGTTTTCAAAATTCACTTTTTCCAGGTCCCACAACCATAAAAACCCCAAAAACACTCTTCGAAAGCAATTTCCTACACCCAGGAGCCCCAAAAAACCATCTCCGCCAGTTATATCCACCAATTAGGGATGAAAAACCCTAATTGGCGGATATAATCAGCAGAGATCACTTAGACCTACTTCCTGGAGCCAATTTTAACTTTTGGACCATGGGACTAGTACCTCAGTATCTCAGTCATGATTCCCATCCGAAAATTTTAAAATTTTAGAAATTTAAATTTTTTTGAAAAAATTTTAAAAAATTTTAAAAATTTAAATGTTTTTAAAGATCACTTTTTCCAGGTCCCACAACCATAACAACACCAAAAACACCCTTCGAGAGAAATTTCCTGCACCCAGGAGCCCTAAAAAACCATCTCCACAGTTTATATCTGCCGATTAGGGATGAAAAACCCTAATTGGCATATATAATCAGTGGAGATCACTTAGACCTACTTCCTGAAGCCAATTTTGACTTTTGGACTGTGGGACTAGTACCCCAGCATCTCAGTCATGGTTCCCATCTGTAAATTTAAAAATTTTAAAAATTTAAATTTTTTTAAATAAATTTTAAAAACTTAGATTTTTTTTCATTTGTGAATATTTCTCTGGTTTCAACCGAGGTATCCATAAGCGAATGGACATTTTGTTGTGTTAGCATGGCGGGTGTGTCCACTGGAATCTTAAAGTTGTCATCATCATTTTCAAATTCGGTTGTTTCTTCCTGGTTTGACATCTTTGTAGTCATCCACTCTCCGTGCTTTGTGACCAGGGGGCTTTTGGCTTACTTCTCCTTTTTCTTGTTTCTGTAATGTCATAATATTTTTTGTCATTTTGACTTTTGTTTTGAGTCCACAAGAAATATGAGTGGCCAGAATATGGTGACATTGACAAACACTGCAGGTGCATGTATAAGGCTCAAACTGAACCAAATACTTCTTTTTGCTGTCTTCCACAATGAATACCTGTAAATGTAGAAAATCCTGAATATTTTCAAATAGGACAAATATTAAAATTTATTACCTGTTTGTCTGGAACGAGAGTTACAAGATTCTTGGTGAGGAGGTATTGGGATAGTCTCATTTGGGTGTTGACATACCATGGTACAAAGGGTGGTGGTTCTTGCATTTGCACCAGAGGTATCTGTGAAGCAACATTTCTGTAAGGAACAAATTCCAAAATGTTATTGGGCCGCATGTCTCCTCATTTGGGCATTTCGGAAGATGGACATAGAGGAATGTGTCCCTTGAGGGTGAAATCGCCCAATGCATATTTGTCTCTATCGTACTCAATGAGGTAATAGTCGAATAAGTTGTAAAAAGTGAGTACCGCAATATCTAAAGGCATTTCTCGCCAGTTTGTTCAAGACTTTATGATGTTATTGAGACTTTGGTTAGCATTAGTGATTACACCTGAAGTGAAAAATAAAACTTCTATTGAAAACACAACATTACACAAATAATACACTCACCAGAAATGAGTGCATATATTCCCAATGGTTCTAATACCCAGCAACTGCTTCGACAAATTGCCGGGGCCAATGAGGTATAATAGTAGTCCATGAAGCTTTGTGGCTAATTTTTGCTGCATTTCATGGCCTTTTGCTCAGCCAAATCAGAGGTATGCATTTTCAAGATACTGTAAATATCTTTGATAATTATGTTCTGCAAATCTTTGGGTAATGACAGAACTTGGCCAATTTGGCGTTTAAGGTTCTCAATTAAATGTCGCCAGCAATATACATGATTCAAGTTTGGTGTCAGGCTTTGGAAGTCAAATTTGCCGTCAGTAATGAAAACGACTTGCACTCTTCCAGTAGTTACTGCTGTAGGCAGTTGTTCAAATACCCACTTCATCAACGTCAAATGGGTTTGTGCAAATTTTTGTTCATGCAGTAAAACAGCTACCAGTATGATGTTTTCATTGACGAGGCATCTGTGAGGCATGATAAGGGCAGAGGCATAAAAATCGCCCAGTTGAAACGTTGTATTGTACAGTAAAATTAAAGGGTCATTGGGGTAATCCGTAATTCTCTCTTCCACAACTGTGCGAACTTCTTTCAACATGCATTTAACAGCCAAGTCTTTTAAACTTGAGTCAAATTTGTGGACGAATTGGTTTTTGCCTTTGCGCATGAATTGGAATAAATTGAAAAGTGCATTTTGTGTTGGATGCAGCTTTTGCTGTATTTCTTGCCATTGAAAGTTTTCCACCTTAAACAAAAATTGATACATGAAGAAATACTACATAATTTTTTTAGTAATGTTTAAAAAAATTATCATTAAAAGCGTCAGGTAGTAACTTAAAACTAAAGAGTTATATGTTTGGACCTAAGTTTTTCTTGTTTTCAAAATCAAATATCAGAAGAAATTGTACCTGTTTTGTATTTTGTGGTTTCAAAACAGCTTCCAACCCGTCTTCTTGAGCATTCAACAATGAGGTGTATGTCTCTTTCCGCCCCCTGCGATTGCTGGAAATGGCTAGGATTTTATCTTTCATAATGGGTCCATTCCCTATGAATGGCTTGTCAGAAGTAGAATTTCTGTGAGCGCGTGGTTGGGGGTATGTTTCATCACTGATGTAATGTACTACGCCCACTTTTTTGACATCAATGTTTTCTTTGTCGTTAGTGTTCGAGTATATGAATGAAAAAGCTTTTCCAAAATTCTGGATTTTTCTGCGGGTGGGGCCATACAGCATCATTTTTCCACAGTAATCCATCGCAACCAAAGCCCCTACAAATCCATGTTTAATTAAAAATTTGATTAATCAATGAAGAGTACAAGAACTTACTATCATTTATACTTCGATAGGAAAACATGTAAATGTTTCCACCCTTGATGTTCATAGGGGCCTTTTGGCGCAATTGGTTTGGGTCGCAACTTCCTATGGTGAAGCAAACATTTTGAATTGCATGATTAAAATAAAAAAAATTATTTATTCCCATACCCATAATTTTGTGGACTTCCTCACAAGTTAATTGACACTGAATTCCGGTTCTTATGGGTATGGCACTACCATCATCGTTTTCCATTCGAGGTATCTGTTGCGATATTATTTGTGATGGAAGATGAGACTCGGATGAATTTTCTTCTGATTGAGATACTGCGTCAAATGCCATGAGGTATCTGTTTTATAGAGTTTTCATAATTTTTTCCGACATTGATATTGATTACTGCAAGGTATCTGTTGGAAAAGAGGACTGAAAAGAGATATATTGAAGGTGGTTGAAAAAACCATTTACAAATAGCCCTATTTTGCACTGGGGTGGGGGATCAATAAAAACAAGAACAACAACAAATTTCCTTGAATTAAGGTTTTTGCTTTTTTGATTTTGGTTTTTCCACATTTGTTGTATAATAAGAACAACAACAACAACAAATTACCATGAATGTAGGTTTTTTGGAAAAACAAAACATAGATGCGATTTTGAAGTATGTTATTTCCTCGACACAAGATAAAAAAACTTACTACTTTTTTAATTTCACCAATATGGGTGCTCTGAATATTTGGTTTGACCAAAATGGTGAATAAACGTAGCCATAAATGTGCATAAGTGAAGTGAAATGTACAGTATGTGCGCGTTTTGGTAATCGGTAAAATAACTATACAATTGCAGTGTAGCGCGATAATAAAATTCCAAATTTAAATATTACAGTAATCAGTTCTTGAATAAGCAATATTTTTCAATTACAATACTACCTTGCACACATGTTGATGTTGAGATCAAGGTGCAATTTTTTATGTAATGTGACATGGAGAATTTGAATTATGTTCTTAAATAAAGGGTGAATAAATAAACTACTCCAATAGACATGTTGGTCCAATTTTTGCAACTCAACCTACTAAAGTATGAAGTTTACTGTATGTACATAAATTTTCCACCATGTATTCGCTCGCCTACTTTTTTCACTCTTTCAACAATTATCTTATCACTGCTGAATGTAACATTTGTTTCTTTTTTAGGTCTGCTCAACACAAGTTTTAGATGTGTTCAATTGTCTGTCAATAAAAATAATCTTGATTTAAGCTCAAAATTCCGTCTAAAACAGAATTTATTATTGGAATACAGATACCTCAGGTAATTATGATACTATTATGTATCATTCCATCAATAACTAATTGTCATTTACGCTTTTATCCAAGTAACCATTCCCTAATTTCTTGAATTCAAAGTTCGATGGCTACGAAAATAAGTGGAACAGTGCTGCTTCAAGTAACTTAACTCATTTAAACAGACATGTAAGACCTCTGACCGGCAGGTGGGGGAGGGTTGATAAAATTCGAAAGTTTTCTCCTTGGGTTACAAGGTGGTTTTTTGCCCCCCCCTGTAGAGGTATGCATTTTCATCATTTATTCTGTTTTAAATGTTTGATATTCTAATGAGTACTATGTTTCAGCCACCGATTGAAGAGTCGACTTCTGATGATGAGGATGAGGATTTATTTGAACTAGGGATACCTCTGCCTCTAATAGATGAATCAGAAGATGTTCGACGATTGGCCCCTGACGCAACCCACTATGATTATGCTGGCAACAAGTGTTCATTCCATCATATCCCAAGTTGTTTGACTCTAGGATTTAAAGGAATAGAAAAACTCAAGGACATAAAATACAAACCTAGGCGTAAGATATTCACAACTTCAGATTTTTAAGTCTACCCTAAACCAAAATTTGCCAACAATGAGCATAATCAATTTACTCTTGTTTTTTGCTTCAATAATATTTAATTGGGTATGTTGGGTGTGTATATAAACTTGATAATTTACTTTCAGTTACTATACCTCGAATGAGTACATCAAAACAATGAAGCACTGTCACAATCTCGAAACCACGGAAAACAACAACATGCTCCGTGAGAGCAGTAAACATTTTAGCTGCAGGGATTTTGTCCTTGATCCACTGAATTTCACAACTGGAATGCTTAAGTTCGAAGGAATGCTGCCAAAATGTAAGTACTCAATACTCTATTTGGGCTGTTGTGTTCAACAGTTTTTATTAATACTTCAGTCGTTCGTCATAACCAAAAAATCAAGCTAACGTTGTTGGAAAAAAACGAATCTACAGACAACTGGATTGAAACTGATGGGTACTGCAAAGCAGTGCTTTTAAATGTGACAGATACTGCAATAAATGGATTGAATTTCCATTTGTGCAACCTCCAAGGATTCACCAAACCCAAAGACAACATGCAAACATGGGAGGGACGAAACGGAAATAGAGACAAACAATGATGATGATGATGATGATGATGATGCTGATTACGATGAACTTTCGGCCGTTGCCCTAGACCGTTTCCTTCAGAAAATGTGATTGATAGGGCCACACAAAGGCAACATTTTGTGGAAAGGCCAGGAGACGGCTTAGCTTAGGTATTGTGAACTTAATAAGCAAGTTATCAATAAAATTAAGAATCAATACTATAGTCATTGTTGGTACATTTAGAATGCAAAATTGTTTGAACACAATCAAGCATCTATCAAAGGTTGATTTAAACAGTGCAATATGGCTGTTGAGGAGAAAACAATTCCAAACTGGAACTACGTACATCCATGAGCAGTCTGGGATGCCCATTCGCGCATTAAATGAAACTTCCTTTCAAATAAGTGAACCAATTCCCGATTTGTTGATACGTGGCAGATTCAGACAAAGGAATACCTCATACATGACCAGTTTGAAGATAGGCCTGACCTGTTGTCTTTGTGCGCTCTCAACCCTTCGCAAATGGAGGCCGTTCGTTCATCAGCAAAGAACTACATTTTCATTATTCAAGTAAAATATTTTAGAAATCACAAGGTTTTCAAACAATGTACAGCTGAAATATATATTCAATGATCAGGGTCCACCAGGGACAGGAAAAACGCCTACAGCCACAACAATTGTCCCATGTGCTTTCACTGTTGACAACTCCAAAAGCCTCATCACATCCCCTTCAAACACTGCTGTCGACAATTTCATTCCGGTTTTGTTGAAGAGTGTTGCAAACAATCCAAATGAAGATTGTAATATTCGGGAAAATGTTGTACATTTGACAAGTCGAGCAAAGTACTACTCACCCGAAAATGACATTAGGCCATTCACGTTGCAAAATATTGCCCTAAGAGAAGATAATTTGCAAAATGGATACCTCTGGTGAGTAAACAATCCAAAAATTTGGTTCCTATTTTTGTAAAATAAATTTTTATTATTTTGAATTTTTGAAAAATTTTTAATTTAAAAAATTTTTCAGAATTATTTTAAAAATTAAATTTTTTTTGAATTGACGCTAACAGCAAGCCACAATGGCGTCAAAAAATTCTACTGAAGTATGGCACCAAAGGTGGAAGGCCTTTAATGAAGGAGGAGGAAAGGAAGACTGATTGAGACTTGTTCAAGTACAAAAAATTACTATTACATTCAAGATTTCGCACAGTTTTTTTGATGTGCAATGGTGCTGCTGACTCACGATTGACCAGAACCTTTTTCAAATTAATCGTCATCGATGACGGGGCTCAGGATACTGAAACAGCAATGCTCATACCATTCACGCGTCTTCATATTAGGAGATGAGTAAGTTTTGCGATTTTCACAATTATCACAAATGTTTAAACTTGTAATACATCTATTAAGGTTACTCTCATGGGGGATTCCTGTCAATTGGGCCCTTGCTTCACATCCCAAAAAGCAGAAGAGTTAGGTTACGGTCAAACATTATTTGAACGCCTTCACAACATGCATCTGCCATATGCCTTGCTTAATTAACAATATGGCATGCATCCAGAGATCCGAAGCCTAGTCAGTAAATTAACGTATGGCAATTCTGTTCAAAACAGTGTTAAAAAAGGTAATGTTTAATATTAATGAATTATATTGTCAAGTTAATGTAAATGGTTTTCCAGATGACAGATACCTCCCATTACTGACGAATTATCCAACAATGATAAGCGGGTTCCCAATAGCTTGGGTCAATGTCACTGGACAAGAATCATGGCAGGATAATTCTCGCTCTTTACAAAATGTTAAGGAAGCAAGAGCCATTGTCAATTTGGCAGCCACTTTCATTGGTCTGCAAGAGTTCAAAAACAAAGATATCCTCATCATTACTTCATACAGCACCCAGGTCAAACTGCTGTGCAGTACAGTGCTAGAGACATGCAAAGCGATAAAGGCGGGGAAATATCTAGAGAATGGATACCTCTCCCCTACCCAAATGGAAAACGAGTTGAAAAAGGTTCGAATTGGCACCGTGGACAATTTTCAAGTACAGAATAATAATAGGTAGTGTTCACACCAATAAATAATGTTGATTTGTTTTAGGGCCAAGAATATGATACTGTAATATACAATATCGTTTGATCAAATCCCTACTTCTCCATCGGATTCCTCGAAAATTATAAGCGGTTGAATGTTGCCATCAGCCGGGCTCGATGCCTTTTATTCATTGTAGGATATGCCACAATGTTCCCTTCATTGAAAGAGGGCCGAACCTTTGTAAGCAAAGAACTGGACAATAATGTCCGACGAGAGAAATGGCACAATTTAGTCAAATGGTAATTTTACACATATTGTTTTAAATTTGGTACTTTTTGGGGATAATTAGATCTTCAACTATAGGTGTATTGACTATCGGTGTACAGTGAACATCAATGGCTATTTTGAACAATTACCTCATGAAAGTTTGTGGCCTTGCATCGGAGCTATTGAATCTGAACAACAACAATCAGTTGTGCAAAGTGAGAACTTTGATGAACATAACATAAAAATTACATTAACAACTTACTGACAATTGCCTTTTTTAGAAATAATGGCCTCGGCAAATGCCATCACAATCAGCATTCGTGAACACCTCATCACCAAATTTCGTATCAGTGGAAAGAATAAACAATGATTTGTAACTCTGTTTTTCAAATGTAATACACTTAATTTTTTTATAATTGATTTATTCTATTTGATCCCGTAGTTGTGATGTTTCAACAGTTTTCCCTACTTTATATACATGTGGCCGATAGAACTCATTAGGTTTGAAATAACTGAACACGATAATTGAGGATTTGAGGACTTTTCTATCCAAAAATGATCTTTAATGGTCTACAAACCTGGAGGTTGTTCAAACCTTTTGCAAACCTCCAAATGCACTTATTCCATTTTAAAAATTTAGTTTTAAAACAAATTAACTCTTTCTTTCAAATGTTATACACTTAATTTTTTTATAATGGATTTATTCTATTTGATCTTGTAGTAGTGATGTTTCAACAGTTTTCTCAACTTTATATGCATGTGGCCGATAGAACTTATTAGGTTTGGAATAACAAAACAGGATAATCGAGGATTTAATGACTATCTAAAAATGACCTTGAATGATATGCCCATGTGGAGGTTTTTCAAAGCTTTTGAAGTTTGACATCATGCAAAAAAACAGTTATTCCATTTCAATTGTTGACACAAAATATTTGAATAAAATGAATGAAAAAATTTTGGAAGAAACTTGAAAGAAATTGAGAAAAATAACAAAAATAGAACAGGCTGAACTATGGTTAACAAGCTATTTTAACAGCGAACAAAATTCCTTACTTTTTGTGATTTAATACTCGGCACAAAAAATATATTCTGATTAATAACAACTTAAAATTAATAATTATATGATGAAAAATATTTCAGCATGACATTCCAGAATTGCACAAAATTCGAAGAAATTAGTTTAACTGATATCTGCCTATTATATCCACCAATTAGGGATGCCAAACCCTAATCAGTGGATATAAAGGGTGGATATGACTATTTTGGTATAAATTCAAACTTTATTCTATGTTATCCAATATATATGATGTTTCAGTGCTTCTGTCATGTTCATATACATGTGAGACACACAGACTCATTACGAATTGAACTAGCCAAACAGGAACAATGATTTAATGACTGTTCTATCACTTGGTCGATAACAGGATTATCGAACCAGTTCATCTGACCTGGCGGTTGTTCAATTCTTTTAAAGTTTAGGCTAACTTTTTTATTATGAGTGCCATTGTACCATTTCATCCTGTAGATATGATGTTTCAACAGTTTTCTCATGTTTATATACATGTCGCCAAAATGGCCTTATTAGGATTTGAACACCCAAGAGGAATTTAATATCATCAACTTAACAACTGTTCTATCAAAGTTTATTTTGTCGATTGTGGCAACTTATAATTGCTTTATCTTTCCTCGGGGTTGTTCAATCCTTTTGCAGTTCAGGTTGAATTTTTTTAGACTCCATCCCAACCTGTAGACCTGATGTTTCAACACTTTCCTCATCTTTATATACATTCTTCCGATTTGTTCATTAGGATTAAATATACAAAACAGGATTATAGACGATTTAACGAATGTTCTATCACTTTTTTGATTATGGTAACATTAAGATGGCAGTAGTTCATTCAACCTGGCCGTATTTTAATCCTTTTGCATTTTTGATATAATTTTGTAATAGACTTGCTTTTATTCTATGTTAACCCATAAATACAATGTTTCAACACTTCTGTCTTTTTTATATACATGTGACAGATATAAAATCAATAGGATTTGAATAGACCAAACGGGAATAATCTTAGACTTAACTACTGTTCTATCAATTAGCAGATTTCAGCAATTGCCAATTATGGCAATCATGATAATGCTTCGTGGTGGCCATTCAAAATTTCTACTGGTTTTCCTAATTTTTTCATACACATTTTCTTTTTGTCAACCCGTAGATATGACGTTTCAATGATTTTCTCTTCTTTATATACACTTCCACAATAGACTTCATTATGTGATTGAACCAACCGAAAAATGATCCCATATGGATCCCATTTTGATCCCACAACAAAGCAAAAATGCTTAGTTAAAGGCTTAACAACTGTTCTATCTATCCGATGGGCAACATCAGACCGATGTTGTCTGGGATTAAAGGTTGTTGTTCAATCTTTTTGAATTTTAGGTCAAACTTTTTATTAAACTTGCTTTTATTCTATGTTAACCCAAAAATATATGTTTCAACACTTTTCTCCTGTTTATATACTTTGAAAAATAAAAATAATCAGGTTTTGAACACACCAAGCAGGAATATAACATCAACAAATTAACAGCTGTTCTATCTACCTATTTGGGCATTTGCCGCTTATAATAATATCAGCTTGTCAATTATGGAAACATTGAAAAAATTTATATGACCTGGCGGTTGTTCAAACCTTTTACATTTTGCACTAGATTTTTTTTGAACACACTGCAATAATAAGTCATGAATTTTTGGTTTTTAGATTTCAGTGAAGTACATTTTTGATTAATGGTCTTCCCGTAGATATGATGTTACACATCTTTTCACATGTTTATATACTTGTGGCCGAAATTGCCTCATTAGGATTTGAACCAACAACAAAGGTTTGACGTCGATTTAATGACTGTTCTATCCAAAAATGAACCTTAATGGTTTACCTCCGTTGCTCATTCAAACCTGCAGGTTCTTCAAACCTTTTGCAGTTTAACAAAGATAGAAACAAAGAAAAATTTATTGCCTTTTAAACGTTTTTCAGTAGACACGCTTTTATCCTGTGTTAACCCGTACATTTGATGTTTCAACACTTCCCTCCTGTTTATTTACATGTGAGGGAAAAGGCCTCAGTAGGATATGAATAAACCAAAGAGGAAAATCATCGATTCAATGACTGCTCTATCATATATTGATGAACATAAAATGTGAGGACTTAACCACTGTTTTATCATATATTGACCAGCACAAAACCATACCAACCTCGCAGTTGTTCATTCCTTTTTATATCTTTATTTTTATACCAGCATTTATTCTATGTTCTCCTGTAGACATGATGTTTAACTGCTTTCCTCATGTTTATATTCTTCGACGGATACACGCACATTAGGACTTGAACAAACCAAACAGGAATCAAACATGTCCCTGCTTTATTCGGTGTTTAAGTCAAGGACTTAGCGACTGTTCTATCTGTTCTAATTGATGTAAACCTGGCGGTTGTTCAATCCTTTTAGAATTTTAAACATTTTTTTTGAAACATTTTTTTATATCCCCATATCTGCTTTACATATCTGCAGATTAGATGTTGTGCGGATGGGGGATATTTCTCCCCCATCCAACACAATATCTGCTGATTAGACGTGCATATCCGGCAAAAACGTTGGAAGCTACAAAAAAATATTTGACAGTTGAAAACAAAATATCTGCATATCCACACGACATATCCGCCGATTAGACATGCCGATGGCAGATATTCACATTTTTTGTATCTGCAGATTGGACGTCAATATCCGCTCCAAAAAGGCAGATTCCATCAATTATATCCACGGATCAGGGAGCGGATATGTGGATATTTCTCATACGACAAAATCCGCATCCACTGATTAGACCATATCCGCCATCCATATCCGCATGCGGATTCAGCCAATTAGTGATACCCTCCTCAGGTTGACTACTCTTTTCATTACAGTTCCCCCATATATTGAGATTTACGACTTTGTCATGTGAATCGGATGAATTTTTACGAACGTGTATACAAATAATGATAATTATGAAAGAATAAAGTGTCTGAAATGTGCTAGGTTGAGTGAGGGATGATTGACTAATGTGCGATTTGATCCACAAGTTGTAATTTTTAATGAAAAATCAATGTCATGAGGTTTACTGTACTTTTCGTACGGCTAATAGTAGGCCCTATAAAGCAGTAAGCACTAGGGACGAAGCATTAGCCCTCTTTTGATTGGCCGAAATTATCGTCCCCTTGTTGATTGGTCAAAACTTTTGATATGTCGAAAATGCATTATATACGTTTTAAGGAGAACATTTTCCGGTTTAAAATTTTTCTTAAGCTCGGTTCATACTTCTGCTTGGCGGGCAAATTTACCCTGAGCATGATCGCCGAGCATCTCCAAGCACAGCTCCGAGCAAGTTCAGCGAGCATGCTCAGGGATGCTCGGCCGGCATCTTGCTCAGCAAGCATGCCCGGAGTTGGTTCATACTTCGGGAGCCAATTTTTCGCGGAGGACAAATTTCATTTCTGCTTATCGATCGGTCTGTGAGTTTTGCGTTTTGAAATGTATTTTTCCAAAATCTTGAGAATTTGCATTCTCACCCATTTGTTGCACGTCAATAATTGCTTGATCAAAAAAATCAAAGACGATGGTCAGTGCATCCTATGAACAGGGCGAGGTCACAGTTTGGTCAACATGCCACACTTTTTTCGGACTTGAAAAATAATGATGCAGAGCGATTTTTTCAAAGTTACAGCATGTGGGACCACGATTTGATGATTTACTTTGACGATTACATTCCAAAATTCTTTTTTCCTGACGTCCTTGTAATCGAGTGATTGAACATTCCACAGAAATTCTTTTTCACTAACAAGTTCAATAAGTTCAAATTTTTCATCTTCTGATAATTTTTTCTGGATAGATATGACAAAAAAATTTTCACAACAAAAAAATCTACACGCAGAACGCATGCAGCTTATTTTAAACTATATACTATAGGGTATTACTGCATCTGGTTCACACCCACCCTATAGCGTTAGCAACACAAAAGGTACCTACAGTAAACGTAGTAGCGTGTTGACATCATACAATAAACACAAGTACTTGTGAATCGCGTTGTTTGGGTGCGGAATTCAAAGCAGCTATTTGGTTATGCATCGTGGTTTCGGACGCGATGACCAAAATTTAGTCAACCTTTGACCCAAGTGGCCTAAATGCTAACTTTACGAGTATAATGCTTGTGTTAATTTTGAAGAATAATGAACAAAGTAATCATATGTTGTGCTGTGTTAAATCAAGATTCAGACCAGTGGTCCTCCGAATGACCAGTGGTCAACCGAGTGACCAGTGGTCACTCAAGTCAACATACATATTTTTTGATGGAGAATTAGCCCATTAACTGGCAATTTGAATGTTATTTAATTTTCACTCAGTGCCCAGAGGTCATCTAAGAGACCAGACCAGCCGATTGACCAGCAGTCAATCAACTGGGCAAACATTTTCTTTGGCAGAGAAAACTTCCATTTTGTGGCTAGTGATCATCCAAGTGACCAACCTGATGACCAACCAAATCAAAAGACGCGTTTTCTGATGAATAGCACTGAAAATACACAGCGTAATTTTGAATAAAATTGAAATGTTGGTCATCCGAGTGACCAGACCAGCTGAGTGACCAGCAGTCATTCAACTCGACAAACCTTTTCTTTGGCGGAGAAAACTTCCATTTTGTGGCTAGTGATCATCCAAGTGACCACTCCTGACGAGTGATCAAATCAAAGTGACCACTCCTGATGAGTGATCAAAACTGATCAAATATACTAAAATATTCTTCAAAAATAAAACATGTAAAATAAAATATCCACAAAAATTTGAAACTAGCTCATGCTTTCCAGGTTAATTACTTAGCAGCAACAGAAAAAAATCGACTATAATTGATTATGAATATGATTTTTTGCTACAAATAAATCAATTTTTTTCAATATTTGTTTTTTCAGATAGATTTTCCAAGACATTGGGAAAAAGGGTTTCATAACCAGGCACAGCTGTATCTGTAATTTCTTGGAGGACATAACACAAACAACCTGCAAAAATGCAATTTTGAAACCAAAAGCTCCAACAATACTGCTGTAATGCAGATTCACATACTTCCTTAACAAAGCTAACATGTTTGAAAAAGTATATCTTATAAGATATCTTTCAAAACCTATTTTGCAATTTGGCATGTTTATTTGAATAAAAGTTGAAATTTATGTGCCGTGAAAAATGTGTTTGAAATTTGAGAAATAAGCTATCAGGCAAATTAGCATTTCAAGAAAAAAGTAAGCAAGCATAAATAAAATAGAAACAAACAAATTGGACAAGGAAAACATAAAAAACACGATAGATGATGAGCAAAAATGCAAATACACATCAGTCGAGTCACAAAAATAATTAGAAGTAAATCATAGTCTGCTTTTATTCAAAATTAATCTGTGTATTTTTCGTACTATTCATCAGAAAACGCGACTTTTGATTTGAGTGAACTCTTGCCGCTCATCAGGTTGGTCACTTGGATGATCACTAGCTGATTGTCTCTTAAATAATTTTTTCTGATTAGGGAGTTAGTTTGACATCCCGAATAACTGGGTTTTAAATACTACTGGTGGTTGGCCGCGCCTATCCAATTCGAATAGTCTGGAAAAAATACTTTTGCTCAATCGCCAGCTGCAACTAATCTTTTTATCCTATACTTCAAAATATGGAAATAATTTTTTCGAACTTTGTACATGTATGTTAGAGTAAAATGTGTTTTTGAACACAAAATTTGAATCATCCTTTCTGAATAATGGTCAAAAGTTCAATTTCTTAGCATTTTAGAATGTTGAAACCTGAAAGTTTGCAAGCACTTCGTGTCAAATTAGTCACTGCAAGTTCTTTGATTTGTTCAATGTGCATTTTGTAGCATTTATTGTGACTCAATTTTGAGCATTTATCGAGATTCAATTTTAAGTTGAAAAAATTTCATTTTTCACTGATTTTTGCGGAATTAGTCGTCCTGAAAATGGAAGGTTGTTGAGTTGAGCATTTAATCTCACTGTTGAACTAAATGTGAAAGTGTACGGAGAAGCTGGAAAAAAATTGCGCAAAAAATGTAATAATGTGCTATGCTAATGTATATTTTGTTAGTCATTCATTGAGACGGTTTGAATTAAAACTTAAGTTCTGAGAGATTCAGATTTATAGATGATGCAAATTTGCACAATATTGCATTCAGTCGAGCTTTTTATTGTTGTTTACGCCGTATTAGATCCACCGCGATTATTTTCGGGTTCTATGTTACTATGTACACATCTTGTTGCTGTTGATCATTTGGTTCAGCAATTTTTTGCGTTCTGGTTAACAAGACCCATATGACTGCTCCGAGTTATGTTGCTTTATAATTTACGTGAAATGCATGTTATGTCGCATTCGTGTATTATGTTTAATGTGTGCCCCCAGTTTACTTTGAGAAGATTCTCCTGGAAAGAAGTCCTTCTTGGTTTGAAATAGATGATGAAATAATATTTCAAAAAGTGGGTGTTCTTTCTGATTCAAATTTGGCAGAACGGTCTTGTGAATTTTTTTTTATTAGTGGACAGGTCAGTGGAAGCAAAGAATGAGCAACTTTTTTTCTGCCGAAAACGATTTTCATATATTATATATATCTAAACTTGGCTAGCGCTTGAATTGTTCCATATTTTGAAAGAAGATCTGCGGTTCTCAACTATTCTTGTTTTCACCTCAGTGATGAGTATTTCCTTAATAAAAACTTTTCAAGAATTCTAGGCGATGAACGGAAATTTCAGACTGAAAAGTTGCCGATGTTAAAGTTGTTCTTATTTTAAGATCAATGAGAAGATGCATTATTCTGTGTTTTGGTAAATCTAAGCATCATTTGTTATGGATCATGGTTGCAGTTGGCAAGTTCGCTGACCCTGCTGGGGCTCTTGGTCATTTTCACTTTAATAAAATAACTTAGAGCCCTATAATTAGTCAAAATTTTGAATACACTCGCAAATGAAATTCTTCACCTAAAATAATGTAAATAGGTATGTATTTCTGATCTTTAAATTTTGAGTAGCTGAATAGCATGAAAGGTAATTGTGATTTTCTTTGTAGAATTTTCCGAATCATGTTGCAATAGACAAAAATAATTTTGTATTAATCGATGACTAGTTAATCAGTCATTTATTAGAACCAAGGTTCTTAGCACGTGTGCTCATAAAAATATATTTCATTATCACAGTTAGCATCGTTAATAAATGATACTTCGTTGGTCCAAATTCTGCAAACAATGTGTGAGTTTGTCGATTCAAAAATTTTGGAAGTTGCAGATGTTAAAGTTGTTCTTATTTAAGGGTCAATGAAAAGATGCTTTTTTCACTTTTCTGATAAGTCTGAGCGCCATTTGACTAGTGAATATGGTTTCTACATCACAGTTGCAGTTATCAAATTCGATGGCTCTGCTGGAGCTCTTGGTTATTTTCGCTTTGATAAAACAACTTAAAGCTGTATACCTAGTCCAAATTTTGAATAGACTCACGATTTTTTCAGGAATTCTAAAATTACGTGAATATATATTTCTACTCTTTAGTTAATTAGTTGTTAATTAGCATGTCATTTCATTTTTTTATTTTTGCTTATTTTCATTGTAAAATTTTTCGAATCATGTTGCATGAGACGAAAATAAGTTTTCATTAATCGGTGACTAGTTTATCACTCAGTTATTAAATCCGAGCTCATTGTGCTGAAAGTTCAAAACAAAGCTAGGTAATGGCAAGAGTTAAAGGTCAACATCTTAATGGCAGAAGTTAAGGGTCAACATCTTGATCTCGATGGTAACACTTAAGGGTCTCCTTGATAACATCTACAATTCTGGACTATAGTTGCTACTTTCAGCTCAAAACATGAGGTTTAATTTTGATTGTTTTGTGCAATGCTGTCGGAAATCGATTAGTCTTAGATAATTTTTGATCTCAACATGATTATTCATCTAGTCAAATATCAGACCTATTTGATTAAATAGTTTTCAACAAAAAAATTAATATATACTATGTACATTTTTGTCTGTTCTGATTCTGTTCGCTGCCATTCGTGTTGATCCTTAAGAAGCATTCAATACGGAAATATGTTGAACAAGCAGAAAAACAATGGAGGAAAAAGGCCCAACATGGGAAATGAATCATCTGAAAACTAAAACCACTGGATAAAAACAATAAAACCAGCGAAAAAATCGATAATGCAAGATGATAAACCTATGGAAAAATAAAATAATCAGCATATAGACAGGGAAATGGGAATAGTCAGAAAATTTCAAACATTGGAAAAGATAAGGCCCATCTAGAAAATAAAAGTGAATGGCAGCAGGCAGAGAAAAATGAGCTGATGAAAAAGTCCATAAACTTAAAATGAAAATGCAGCGGCCCCAAAAACGCATGTACAAGTGATGCACTAAATGGCAGGTAGGAAATAATCAATAAACATGTAGTGAAGGGCCTGTCTTGAAAATAACACAGTAGACGGGTGCATTACGCAAAATTTTTTCCACTGCCCAAAAAATGTGTTTTTGCCTGGGCAGTGAAAAAGCGTGGGGTGAAAAAATCGATCGTGCCCCAACTCTGCCACCGTCCCAACACTGCCACCGTACCAACACCGCCACCGTCCCAACTCTCCCACTTTCGTGTCCCAACACCGCCACTGTCCCAACTCCGCCACTTTCTTGTCCTAACTTTCGCAATCTTTCAAAAAGTTTGTTTTTTGTAACAAAGTTTTATTGTAACTTAACAACACGACATTGCTAATTCATAGGATGGCAAAAACTGATATTATCATTAAAGCAATAAATACATGGTATATATATATAATCTTCGTTTGTATAGTCGTACTTAACTATACAAACGATTTTACCGAAATAACCAAAAATAGAACAACGAGCGTGAGACCGGAATTTACTTCATTGGCATACCAAAATAACTGTGTGCTTTGCACATTAAAATACAAATATACGTGTCTGTTTTCATTTCTTGTTATCAATTGATTCGAATTTATGTAATCAAATCATGTGTGACTTTGGTCCTATTGAAAATTTTATGAATCAGGAATTAAAGAGTAATTTAGTGATAATTGCGGCGCGTAATGATCCGGACTTGTATTTTCTGTTCCGGAAGAAAAGTTCTAAACGTTTGTCAAACAATGAAACATCACATTATGTGTGCATGTTCTGCTCTGAAGATGTATCTTTAAAAAATATATCTTAAAATATTGTTCATTCATAGATCTGATAAGCACATTTGGTTAAGTTTAACGTGTTACAAAAAATAAACTTTTTGAAAGATTGTGAAAGTTGGGTGGCGGAGTTGGGACCGTGGCGGAGTTGGGATGGTGACGGAGTTTGGACGGTGGCGGCGTTGGGATGGTGGCGGTGTTGGGACACGAAAGTGGCGGTGTTGGGACGGTAACGGAGTTGGGACGGTGGCGGTGTTGGGACGGTGGCGGTGTTGGGACGGGCATAGTTTTTTTTTAGCATTTTACAAGCCATGGCTTGTTGGACTGACAGAATGGCTTGTAGAATTTTAGTCCAACAAGCCAAAATGGCTTGTCAGAATTTTCTGAATCATGTGTTTGATCACATCGGTTACAGAAGAGATGCATTTTGGTGCATTTTAGAAGGTCATAATCTCAAAATTTTCCGGCGCTTCGCGCCGGCTATAACTTAAATATAAGCATTATTATTTATTTCCTAGCTCAGGCGCCGTTTCTAACATGTCTACCTTCACTTATCATTTAATCTTTAATAGTTTTAATCATTTTAAACGTATTATCTCATGTTTTAATTGGTAATCTTCAATATTTCATCTTGATATTTAATGAAGATTCACATTTTTTGAGAAAGATCAATACGTCAAGTCTGTAAACTTTTTGAAGCGATTATTCCTTTCTTAACGTAAAATCAATCGAAAAGCTTCATGGAAGTAGTTTTCGGAAATTTCTACTCTTCTTACTCATATCTTTTCGGCCAAGTTCATGAGAGTTTGTGGATAAATTAATGGTTTTAAAATTTTTTAAATATAAAATTCTAGAAATTACGACTATTGAACACAAAATTCGAATTTAATTCTTCAAATAAGTGTTTGGAAAATTGATTTCCCAGCATCGTAGAATGTCAATACCCAAAAAATTTTCTCCTGTGTTTCACGCAGGAAAGATTACTAGCTTTTCTGGGCTCTCACTTGTCATCATAGAGGACTTAACTGTCGATTTCTCATGTAATTCAAAGTCATTATGTTCTTGGATAGTTTGCTGCAAAATTTGTTCCACAATGCTTGTAGATTAGACTTCAATCAAACACAAAAATTTCAAATGTTTCCTGAATTTTAATGAATGAATGGCTCTAAAATGTTATTGAATAAATGTTGAATGACATCTCTTTTTTGATCGATTGCTGTGATGCTCAATATATATCAATATATCAATTCTTTGAAAAATAACCTAGCATTGGAATTTATTCACGTATACTGAATACTGATATTATGAAATTGGCTTGTAAAAGTTTGAAATGGCTTGTAAAATTTTAGGTCAACAAGCCACTTGGCTTGTGACTCGTAGGTCAAAAAAAAAACCCTGGGGACGGGCCCAAAAAATCATCCATAAAGTTAACATGAGAATGCCCAGAAGAGAGGACATAATAAAGGATGCGAAAAAATGAGCAGTAAGAGACGACAGAAAAATGGATACTAAAAATAAACAAACATGGAAAAAAGATGCACCTAATTGATGTAGGACATGGAGCCGGTGAAAAAAACTGTAGCGGTCTTTTATTATGACTTGAAATTATGACTTTAAAACAATAAAGAACTGTTTCTTGAATAACGCCAGATATAAACAATGTAGTTAAGTTTTGCTTCTTGCCTGATTTGATATGGGTTTAATAGTTTTCTTGAAATTATCAAGCTCCCCATTGACCATGATGAATAACTTTTCTGCTCAATGTAAGACAAATCTGACCAGGGGCCAGTTGCACCAACGACTACTGAACCACTGAAAGACTACTGAAGTTCAGTAGTCGAAAAATTCGGATGCACCAACACGTTTTCTACTGGACTATTCTATTAGAAGTTCAGTAGTGCAATAAGCCTTTCTAATAGTCGAAAACGACTACTAGGAAAGCTCCGGTTGCACCAGGAATCTAGATGTTTCGTAGTTCAGTAATCGTTAACATTAGGTTTTACAGTTAGTCGAAAAAGATTTTTGATGAATGGTAATTAGAGTCATTTTTATCAATTTGAATAATTCCTTTCGAGTTAATAATGTTGTGGAGTTGTAGTGAGGATGAAGGTAATGATAATCTGGAAATTCCTCCTAAAAACGACTTATCCGACCACATATTAATTTTGATTTGGATGATCTCGTGTCTAGATTTGAACTAAGCTATGACACAGATCCAAATGTTCCCCTCGGTCCTAAAGAATCATTACTTTTGGCTGCTTGATTTTTTGCTACCGTTGCGTTTATGCAAACTCTTGGTGATGCTCATGGGCCTCATAAGTTGATGATTTCGAGAAAAGTTTAAAAAAATACAGAATTGTTAATTGACCATTATTTTGACCTTTTCATTGGAGCTGAACTCAGTGGCGGATCCAGAAATTTTTTTCAGGAGGCGGGCGATGCTCAAAATTAAGTATTTTACCAAAAAAAATTCCAAAATTTTTCAAATTTGTCTATAGGTACACAGAAAAAAATCGTATTTCAAAAGTTTCGGGGGGTGGCCGCCCCCTTGCCTCCCCCTAAATCCGCACTTGGCTGTGGCGTCACTGAAGTCCCAGAGCTGAATTTTTGTCAGAAATTTCAGAACTTACATAAAACTGGTCCCATTACATAGGTGTCGATCCCTTATATGCTGCAAATATTGCTATGGCATGTTGCATTTTGCAGAATTTGATTCTCAAAATGAGCCGGATGAGGGCACTACGCCTGATGATGACCCAGAATGGTTAAAAGCGGATGATACAGAAGACAGGGAAGCCAGGGATGAAGAAGAAACTTGATGAAATAAAATCATTCTGAACCATTTTATGTGATCTCACGCTTATTTTTCTGTAGCAATGGTGCAGTAAAAAAATTGCTGATTTACTTCCTATGTACAAACTACCAGGAAATAGGAGTAATAACAAAACATAGACAAAAATTTGAGAAAACGGAAAAAATGATCAATAGTCTAAAGTCAAAAGGCTTTGCAAACAATGTCCAGTTCCAAAGTTAAAGAAAGAACTACTATAAACAACAACTGACTTCCTAGAAAATCGACCATTCTATTCATCGTCGGTGCAACCAAAAAATACTGGTCCACTGAACTACTGAACCACTTAACTACTAAAAATTGGTGTAACTGACCCCAGGTACATATAGATTGGATAAAATATATTTTCTTCAGGAGTCTCAGAAAGTGTTGACAAGTGACGAAATGTTTTTCTTCTTCCAGAAACATAGGGAGGTGGTAATTTCTTGTGTAATAAGTTTAGAAACCATGTTTTGTGATCGACTGTTCACAACTTTGGCGTAATTCTGACACCATGCAAAGAAATTTCGTTCACTCAAAAAGTAGCTCCATCCTCCTCATTATATCGATTCTGTTCTCGGATTCCACAAAACAATTCACAAAGAAATACACCAGCCAATCAGGAGATCAACCTACAACTAATGGAATCAACCAATCAGGAAATCAACCAAAAAATCATGAAATCAATGAACTAACCAACCCGAAAATCAATCAACCATCTAATCCAACCAGGGAATCATTCCACAAACCAGGAATCAACTAAACAATCAGGGAATCAACCAGTCAAAGCTAATTGGGGATGGGAATCAATCAATCAATCAAAGAATCAACTAACCAGTTATTCAAACAGAGAATCGAACAGCCAGTCAGGAAACCAATCATGGTATCAACTCACCAACCATGGAATCAACCAACAGATTAGGAAATCCACCAATGATCCAATCCAACTAGAGAATCAATCATGTAATTGGAAATCAGGAAATCAATCAATCCATCAGGGAGTCAACTAAATAATACACGAAATAATTGATGTGATGCACCGTAAATTTGGAAATTTCGACCTTCGAACCTGAAATGGACTTTTTCAACTTCTAAGACTTTTCCATATTTCCTAGGAATAATTTTTCTTCTTCTGACTCTACAGGTTTATTCACTGGGTATGCTGTTATGTCTTAAAAAGTGAGTAGACTTTGAGATAAACTTGAAAATTAACTTTGATAGCATTCTGTAAATTTTCTATAAGATAACTCTACTATGCATCTGGTTCCCAACCCTGTTTGGCATTCGAACCACCAGAACGATTCGGGAACTAACCAACTTTTTGATCTGAACGGTATCAGATGAAACGACAGGGTTTGTACAGGTATGATTGTGCTAAGAAAAAGTAATACAAATTAAGGAAAGTTAGCAGTTGTGCTGATGGGACTCCTGCTAAAAAAAGAACTCTGCTACCACTTATATCAACTCTGAGCTGAAAACAGCAGACCAAACAAAAATCTGGATTTTATCAATCTGCAAGATCTTCTGCAATTGGCCAACATCGCACGAAGTTCAATCACGATTAACGACCAAAAATTTCTCAGATCTGATAATTAGAACTCAGGAATTTGAATAGTAGACATTGCGGCATCTCTATCGCCTGTATGATTTCAGAATAAACGGACTATAATCTATACTATAATCTATAATCTAAATACGTTATCGTGATTCTCACTAAAAATGTGCTGTCAAGAACTGTAAAATCATTTCTCAAAAGCTTCCTTTTTGGCATCATACTAATCAAAGGACAAATCTGCCATTCCAAATTCGTATATACTTAATCTAAATTAACAGCTTGAAATACACAATTTTTCATAAATTCCGACAAAACAGCAAAAATCACATCAATCTCGAGCTGAAAACAGGGGTAAGGATATCTGCCATTGGCCAAACATCACATGAAGAATCACGATTGATGATCAAAAAATTGTCAGATCTTATAATCAAAACTTAATTTTTTGAATAGAAAAGTTTGCAATACCTTATCTTCACTGTATCTATGATTTCAGAGAAAATGAACTACATATAGTCGAGCAAATAACCTGATTCAAGCAGTACGGCAACTTACCATAACTTACTTCTATTCTTGATCAAATAAACGAATAAAATATTAATCAATCAAAATTATTTATAAAGGGGTCCAAAAATGAATGAGGCGGCCTCAGAGGCTACAGACACAAACTGACTGATAAACTTCTAGACATATTCATATGAAAATCAGCCAATAAGTGTTTGTGACCACATTTGCCATTGCCATCACCACACGAAATTAAGCTATGTAAACCACAATAGCAAAAATTAATAGGATTGTGCGCCAGTTAAAGAAGCACGAATATACATGACACAACAAAATATGAAAGGATAATCACATAAGGCGCCGGGTTAAACAAGTTTTGAGGTCATAGAAAATAGAACTTCAGAGACAGCTTTTTTGACTTCAAGAACATTTGGGAGTTTCAGTCTAAAACTTGCGATTTCCAGAATTTTCACTCAGTCAGACTGGATTTGAACTGTGGAATAAAATTTTTACTGAATTGTGAAACAACAAGTTGACTATAGACATAGTTTTTGACATCAGAAAGAAATAAAATTCCCAAAAATATATGCACATACATGTAACGGGGCTCCGAAGTCTGGGGGTGGGTCAAGCCACTTTTTTGGGCCGGGATTTAGTAATTCTTAAAATTTGGGGGGAGATGGGTCTGTGAAGTATGAAAAATTATTATCTTTTTCTAAAAACCGGAAAAAAACGCCTTTTTTGGAAAAAAATTCGACTTTTTTCGACCCCCTCCCCCAAAATTTCGGGTTACCCCCCAACTGGTCGGACCTCTTACACGTATGTAAGTCCTCTATGATGACAAGAGAGCCCAAAAAGATATTAATCTTTCCGGCGCTAAGCATTGGAAAATTTTTAAGGTTTTGACCATCTGCAATTTACCTGTAATTAGGGGGACCCCCATCCCCAACTTGGTCGGACCCTATACCCAACCCCCCCCCCCCCTCAAACAAGGAAATATTGGCAAAAATAAGGAAAAAAGGGGCTTTTTGGCCTTTTTTATTCTTAAACTTTCATGATGAATTTGGCCGAAAATTCTCAAAAACTTCTTCCGTGAAGCTTTTGAATCCATTTCAAGTTAAGAAAGGAACAATCGCTTCAAAATGTTTAGAGAGTCAACGTGTTGATTATTCTTGAAAAATGGGTCAAGGAAAAAATGTGAATCTTTATCTTCATCCAGACCAGTGTTTTTTTTGTGCACGGACATTTGTGCCAATTTGGCACAAAGGGCCAAAAAAATTTGTGCCAATGACACAAAAAAAAATTTTTCACTCCAAAAAAATACTGAAAACATTAAAAAAATTTTATGCCAATAATTTGATAAAATTAAGGTACTTTTACGGCACTAAGTTGAATAAAAATCTTGCCTTTTTTAATCCACGTCAGTGAGATAAGAAAAACTGATCGAGAAAATGGTTTATACGATTCGAAAAGAAATCGAATTTTGCGAGAATTCAGCATTTTTAAAGAATTTGTCAAGAAATTTAAATTTTGCTTTAACTTTCGGCTGTCTTCCTAACAACGATGCAAAAAATTAACTTAAGGATATACGTATATAATTGCTTTTTTCTAAAGAAAATTATTCAAACAAAAGTTGCATAAATGTTTGGTCGAAAAATTGTGCCAACAATGTCAATTTTTCTGTGTGAATCGAAAACACAAAGACAGAAATTTCGGTTACCAGTACGACCACTGAATAGACAGAGGAAGTTCAATATTTCTATTCATTCATCGGTAATTGGACAAGCTCTAGCTGCAGTAATCCAATTATACAATTCGAAAGTAAATCGCTCGTATTTGAGGCATATAAAAGTAGTTAAATGGTTACTCTTTCAGGCATATAAAAGTATAGTTAAATGGTTACTTTACTACTTTCAGGCCAAAAATTACTAAAAATCAAGGAAATTTAGGCCTCGACCAGCAAAAAAATTTGTGCCAATGGGCACAAACGCTCAAAATTTTTTGTGCCATTCCAATTTTTTTGTGCCAAAAACCACGTTTTGACACAAAAAAAAACCACTGATCCAGACAAAATATTGAAGATTACCAATTAAAACCTGAGATAACACGTTTAAAATGAATAAAACTATTGAGGATTGAATGATAAGTGAAAATACGCAGGCTAAAAGAAGAGTCTGAGACCAACCGGTAAGAGGCCTGACCAGTTGGGGGGGGGGTAAACACGAAATTTTGGGGGGGAGAAAAGTCGCCATTTTTCCCAAAAAAGCCAAAAAGGCACTTCTTTGCATACATGTACTTGGGGGGGGACTCCCCCCCCCCCCCCAACTTGGCCAACCATGTACCCAACATCACCAACCCCCCCCCCCCCAGTTTGGAAAAAATTAAAATATTTACAAAAAAGTGTAAGTTTTTCGGCCTCTTTTGGAAAAAATGTCGACTTTTTTCTAGCCCACCCCCCACTGCTCGGAGGTCTTACAGACAGGTATGCTGTACTACCCCCAACCCCCATGGTCTGAAGCCTGAGCTGGATGGCAAACAATTTTGATAATTGAGGATAAATTAAGACTTACTTACAGAGTTTTAAATTCGGTTGGACCTTCTAAATGCATCAAAGTGCATACGTATTGGATCCCTAAAGTTTTGTTTGCTAAATGGAGAAATAGTCCAAAATTTTTTCCTTTTTTCGAATTTTTTCGATAAATAGCACGATTCTGGAGAAAAAACGGTGGCGCCGCGCTGCCGAAAAAAGGGGCTGTGACTATACAGACTGCAGTCTGTATAGCCCAGCGGATATACAGACTGCAGTCTGTGTGACAGCCAGGGTTGGCAAAAACCAAACTTTTGAAATTTTGACTTTCTGGTTTTTTGGTTTTTTAGTGGTTTTTTATGGTTTTTTAATGGTTTTTTTGGTTTTTCTATGGTTTTTTTGTGGTTTTTTTTCTGGTTTAATTCTTTAGAATGTTTGATACATCAAAATAACTATGAAAAAAACTGCTGGAAGCTCCCTGTATCATCTAAGACTAGTTAGGGAGCCTTAAAATGGCAGCTAGAAGTATTAATCTTATCGGAAGTGTCATTATTTTATGCTATAGGAAATCCCTATTATAGCAATAGAAATACAGTAATAGTGGGCACATACGAGAGGAACCATGAGTGAAGAACATAAGAAAAGTAAAAATGGAACAGAGCATGCGATATGTAAGGGGTAAATTCAAGAAAAAGAAGAAAAATTACAAATAAAGAGAAATATACAATACACAATGTACGTAATCAAAACTCAAAAGAAATCAACTACAGAATTGTATCAATGCATATGCATCACATATATACATATGCACAGAAAAGTTGAAATGACACAATTTTTAAGTATATACCGTTTTCGATAAGATGGTTTTGAATTGATAGATTATTACATATGTTATTAATATTACAAACTGCAGTTGAAGGTCACACATAGACATTTCAGATGTTTCCAAATTTTTGCTTTTCAAACCTGTCTGCGAGCTATAACTACAGCAAATGGATCTTATTATTATTCTCGTTTGCATGATAGATACATATTTTTGTAAGACTTTTTCCAGCGACATCAAGTCACATAAAAATGAGCCATTCAAA
Source organism: Romanomermis culicivorax (assembly GCA_963922205.1). Taxonomy (NCBI): domain Eukaryota; kingdom Metazoa; phylum Nematoda; class Enoplea; order Mermithida; family Mermithidae; genus Romanomermis; species Romanomermis culicivorax. The sequence goes on along the minus strand of CAWUHX010000166.1, from coordinate 40,941 downwards.
AGCTCGTCTCTTTGTCAACCTACAGTATATGCTTAACTGATCTGTATAAAACTTTATTATTGTTGTCTCATTTATATTTTGAAATTTCGAGCTAAGAAAATTAAAACAGTTACTGTAACAATAGATTCAGGATATTAAACTCAATCAAATTCTATAACATTTTGATGATGATATGGATCAATGGATGTCACCCCGTATGGTCGAAATACACTCCACGAAAGATTTAGCATCTACTTTTTTGTGAGCAAATTATAGCAAAATTGACTCATGTACTAAATGTGTGCTTGCAAGATGGATGCAAAGGATATCGAATAATTTATATTACATCTTTTGAGTACAAAATGTAGCATAAAAATACGACTTTTTTCTACTTTGTAGTGAAGTCAATTCAACTGAATTAATTGTTTTGTTGATTTAGATAGACACCAAAACATGCCTAGAAGATCGACTAATGTGAAAAAAACAGTTTCCCAATAATTTTGGAAAAAAACCAAAAAAACCAAAAAACCAGAGATTTTCCAATTTTTTGGTGTTTTTAAAAAACCAAAAAAACCAAAAACCAAAAAACCAAAGCCTTGCCAACCCTGGTGACAGCGCTATAAACCGATCGATAATTAAAAAACTTACAGTAAACAACGACTCTCCCCCATTCGCACACACACCAGGCAAACCTACGTTATCTGATCCTACTGTAGATACTGCGTCAAGATTTTCGCCCTACGTCATGCAACTCTTTCTACGACTACGCCTACTTAGATTATGATATAATATTATGTTACTTTATGACGTCAATGCCTAGTTTTTATGTCTTATTATTTATATAAATATGCTTGTTTTGTATGTTAAAACTACTTCACCAATTTTCTAATAAATCTAGCTTACCTGCTTTTCTTCTCTGCTCCCAATTTCGTCGTAGGGTCGTCGGTAAAACGTCGTCTTTTCCGTCCGGCTTTTGCGACCTTTGGAACCTGGAAAGAAACATAATTTCGTTGCGAGACTACGATTTCCCTTTTCAACTTACCTTGGCGTTTTCCTAAATCGTCGCCGTTGCCGCCCATCCTTTGACGTTTTCGTTGACGATTCTGAAGAAGAAAGAATAACTCAAAACGTTTTAGCATTTAGTCCGATCTGCAGGTTATTCAGCTACAGTAACCTGTATTTTCCATTGACCCAAACATTGATAAACCTTACATCTGTATAGACAAGCGGCTATACAGACTGTGTTTTGCTGATATACATGTGCGTATATATACAGCAAACTGTGACATCCAAATGAGAAACATTTAAACCTGTCGGTATTAGTGTAGTACGTGCACCGGACTTTTTCGACGTTGTTTTTTCCGCAAATTTTTTCACCTCCGTTGGGTTTCGAACTGCAGACTGTTGCGCACGAAGCGAGCGCCTAACCTATTGAGCTAAACCATCTAACCTAACTGAGCTACGATTTAATTCTTATACCATGAATAAATAATCATAAAATAAATACAACTAAACTAATTTCAGAATAAGTGCAGGATAAATAATTTCTCAGAAAGTATAAATTTACAGTAAGCATTTGAACAACAGGAAATTGACGTGTTTTTGACAAAAAAATGAAATTTGTTTTTGATAAAAAATGCAAAATTTGTAATGTGTAAAGTGTTATTTTTACTTTTTAAAGCTGTTAATTGCGTAGTTTTCATATTACTTTTTGAGTTTTATGTGAAAAGTGTACTGTAGAACGACATCGGCTTACTGTAGGAAAAAATTGACATGATTTTTGAATTCCACGGTATCGATTTACCTAGGTTACTATGTTACATATGCAAATTTCACAATGGTTCACAAAATATGAACCTGTCAACAAAGTATAAAATTGACACTTCCCTATTGTTTGTGTACATTGGTATATTGAAACTAGAGAAACGATTTTCATGGAAGAATAATTATTTTACTTGATTATCAGATTTCAAAAATAACATTTTTCACATTGCAGTATTTTTTTCACCTCATCGTGCAGATGTTACAAACGAAATATCGGTTGAACAAGCCTATTTTTGTGATTTTTTGGTAGAAGGAGTTTCCGATTGCGGGGAATTCAATAGATGAGGTCACTTTACACAAAAGAGTGTCCCGGGTGTGAACAAGCGCATTCCCCCGAATTTTTGGCGGAAGGGTTTTCTGACCATGGGGAATTTAATGGATGCAGTCACTTCACACAAAAAATCGCCCTTCTTGTAAACAAAGGTATTTTTCGATTTTTTGGGTTAAGGGTTCTAGACCATGGGGAATTCAACAGATATGGTCACTTTACAGTCTGTTTACAACGTCTTTTACTGCGCAGTTTACACAACTTTTACTTTTACCGAAAGTGAGAATTTGTAGTTTTTTTTATTGTTTCTTTGATGTGAAGATGACCAAATTTAAAACTTGAATGTGCTTCTATGAAGGTTGATCCATTGAGGCCCAAAAAGCGGTGGACTAGTTTACTGGAAAATGCCCCTGTAAAAAGTGGTGGACTGGTGAGAAAAGTATTTCTCCATATTTGAGTGAAGTCAACCATTAGCTTGCATATCATTTTCAACCAGAAAAAATTTTACTGTGGTTGATACAATGCTATAGGAGGACCAAATGCACGAAGCTTCAGAGTAACTTTTCCACGGGCATCAAAAAATTTTTTAATAAGAAAGAATAAAAATCCAATATTACAAAAGTGAATTTCTTACTCATTTTTACTTTTACTCAAGTTCTCAAAAATCTAGTCCACTCCTTTTTTAGCTCGGCAACTATCCAAGCAAGTACATTCTCCTTCTACTACTACCTCATTGGGGCATTTTCTAATAAACTAGTTACAAAATATGCATGCTTTGACAGTTCAACAAATCTGTTGTTCAGTTTATTACAAAAAGTTGCAGTATGTTTCTTGACACTGGACGTTAAAACCGGTATGGTTAACAATCTAAAATAAAATTTATTTGAAAATTGATCATCAGTATTCAATGATCAAGGTCGACGTCAGCAATCGAATTTATTTTTCGAATAGCAATCAATGATGTACACACTGAAAATTCTGAGTGAAATGACGGGGAGTCTTGACCTCAGCAGACTCTTGCTGACCCCATCAGATTCTGTTAATTCTGTTAAGAAGATTATGAAGGAAAATGAAAGAAAAAAACGTCATGAGGATGAAAATTACGCTGCAGTTCAACGATTTTTCTGAACAAAGCATACTTGATTCCAAAAGAGAAACATCAACTTTAAGAAGCGCTGATCAAGCGCATAGTTTCTCATATTTGACTTCAGATAGACGGAATTGCTGCTTGGATGTTAGAAAACCATTCTTTTGGTTATCAAGAACTCGTTGAATGGTCGAAATATGATTTCTTGTTGATGGAATGTAGGTATTGCTTTCAAATCATAGCCGTATCAAATGTGCCTTCATCTTTAACAATTTTTCCAAATAAAAAGTGGCACAAATCAGTACTGCGGTCCAAATCGTTTACATTGAGTTTTTACTGTGAAAATTTTCACTCGAATAATTGTTGAAGGTTTGGTCAGTATGTTCATAAATTTCCAGTCCTGTATGATCTATTGTTTATCAGAAATCTGTGATATTACTGCTTTTCACTCTCATTATTTAGGAGCATTTCAAGAAAAAGCAGGCTATACATCTACTTTGATTATGAAGCGATATTTCTTTTGTAACATCTCTGTACAGTCAGCTGAAGAAAAAATGATGCGATGGGAAAATTGTTATTTTTGAATTGTGATAATCAAGATACATGATACTTATCTTATTAATATCGTTTACTGTAGTACTAATATACATATGAACTCATGTCTTAGTCGTGTCATTTCATACTTTGTCTGCAGGTTTTAAAGTTTATACTTTGCATATCCCAGTTTACTGTACATTTCCGCGAGCAAAACACAGTCTGTATAGTCGCTTGTCTATACAGACTGCAGTCTGTATATCCGCCTGGCTATACAGACTGCAGTCTGTATATCCGCCTGGCTATACAGACTGCAGTCTGTATATCCGCCTGGCTATACAGACTGCAGTCTGTATAGCCACAGCCGAAAAAAGGGTACATGATGAACTACAGTAATTATTGCTCTGGCGCGGGGCCCAACAGCTAGTACTCTGCTTGAAAATTTATGAGGGAGACACTTTTTTCAAACAAAATTTCATTCAAATCTGTTTCATTCAAATGTTGACACGATTGTAGAGCATCACGAGAGCTTTCGATAGCTATATCTTTATCGAAATGGTACAGTCAGATTTCGAGGAAATTCTAATAGAAAAACGTTATATGTTTTCCATCCATTGGATGACGTCAAACACATGAATGGTCAGGTAAAGCACATAGTGAAAACGCCGTGGAGACAACCCCTTTCTACCCTCGAGAAGCAACTATCGAAATGGCCCCCCACCGCTTCTCGCCCTCGAAACCCTTGAATGAGGATGTTCAACTTCGGAAGGAGGGAAATGTAACTTACCTGCTAATGCAGTAATGTAAATACATAGCATACTGTATGTGATATTCATTTATTAAACATCATTCGAAATTAAACAACATTAAACACCACTGGTCATTCGAAGGGCCACTGGTCTGAATCTCGATTTAACACAGCACAACATATAATTACTTTGTACATTATTCTTCAAAATTAACACAAGCATTATACTTGTAAAGTTAGCATTTAGGTCACTCGGGTCAAAGGTTGACTAAATTTTGGTCATCGCGTCCGAAACCGCGATGCGAAATGAAATAGCTGCTTTGAATTTCGCGCGCAAACAACGCGATTCACGAGTACTTGCGTTTGTTATATGACGTTAACACGCCACTACGTTTACTGTAGGTACCTTTTGCGTTGCTAACGCCGTAGGCACCAGTGTTTTTTTTTGTGTCAAAACACCCCCAACTCGGCCAACCCTGTACCCAAGATCATTTCCCTCCCCAACCCCCCCCCAGTTGGGAAAAAATTAAAAAAATTTGCCAAAAAGTGTATGTTTTTTGGCCTTTTTTGGGAAAAATTTCGACTTTTTCCTACCCCCCCCCCAAAATTTCGGATTGGCAGGGGCTATGCAGCGCCCGGCGCTTCGTAACAGTATTTCATTATTTTTTTTATTCAGCGCCCGGCGCTGCATAACCAGGCATTATGATTTTTTTTATTCGGCGCCGGGCGCTGAATAACCAGTGGCATGACACACGGTTATTCAGCGCCCGGCGACGATAACTACAGTAATCGAGACTTAAATCATTATATGCTGAAAATACTAACCTAATCAGCGATAGTGAACGAAAGTCAAAAGTAATAGGGACCGCTTGCACCAGTGATTATACCTGTAAGAGATCCGACCCGTTGGGGGGGATCCCAAAATGTGGGTGTGGTGGTCGAAAAAACGGAAAAAATTTCGAAAATTTTCCCAAAAAGCCACTTTTTTCCCAATTTTTTTCAAGTGTGCGGGGGGGGGGGTTGGGTATAGGATTGACCAATTTGAGAGTGGGGGTTCCGATGGGTATAGGGTTCGACCAAGTTGGGGGTGGAGGTACCCCCCAGCCCTCCCACAAGCACTGGTTTGCCAATGCCAGTGATTCCTGAACTATTCTAGGAGTTGCCTATGGATTTCCGTATTCATGAAACTTTGACATGAGTGATTATAAGACGTAACAACATAATTCTCAAGGCTGAAGTCCAACGAAGAGCCTTAATTTGATCATTTAATTTTGTGGATTTTCATGTGTGAGCTTTGAATATTGTATGTCAAAATGAACTGAGATGACCATGTAGCAAATGACTAGGCATGGGCGATGTACTGATGTTTTCAATCAGCCAGACACTGCGGTCAACCAACTGGATAACAAAAAAAACGAGCTAGAAACGGGCAAAACGGTAAGAATCACATTTATTTTAGATTGATGATAGACAACCGAAGATCAGAGATCTTGCCCCAACCAAAAATCTGGATTCTTCAGCCAGCATGAACTTCTCTCATTGTCTAACACTGCACATGACTCTAACATGAAAGAGCATGCTACCATAACAATCGCATATACTTGCAAAAACAATATGGGTTTATCTGTAGTCAGTCCATACAGAAATTCGGTTGGTTCTCAAATCCTCTCCGTCTTTGCCAAGCCAAATCAGGTTAGAAAATCGGCCGTAGTACATTTATTTCGAAGAAAATAGACAAAATACAATCAAAGTTGATTGTCGGGGCTTATTTCAGATCAAGAGCTCCCAAGGTCAGATTTTCAGATAGTAGTGAATTTAATAATTTGCGGCGGCAATGTATAGCTAAATGTCCAATATAAATGCACCAGTTTTGACAAAACTAGCCACCCAGTGATCAATTCTTAGGACTTCGGGTAGAGGTAATATCCCCTCGTACCCCTCCCTATGGGACAGTCTGGACACTTTTTAACAAAATAAAAATGAAATTGTCATGTTGAACATAATTCTTTTCTCTGTACTGTTAGCCAGCTTCCCAATCAAACTGGCCCTGACTCAATTTTTGATCTGAGGCTTCTTTCACAATTCACAAGTACGGTGGTTGAGTCGTACCTCTCACATGCTCAGTGGTGTCAAGCACAAATACAATTAGTCGAAATTACAGTTTTATGGCGCCTAGTGCAGGAATGTTGTAATTCTTGGGATTCTAAAATCCGCTGTTTTTTCGAAATGGTATGCTTATTTGGGAAAAATGTTTAAAAAAGCTGAAAATATTAATTATCGACGCACGAAAAACAATATTGGTGCGTTTTCTAACGTGAGCATCTGAAATTGGCCAACGAAGTGGGAAATAGTGAGTTGTTTTTCGAACATTGCTCTACACCTACTCTGGTTGTTAGTGCATGAATTGTGAAATTTCTATAGCTGATTGGCTTGGGTACATGAAAACAATTATCTATGTGATCATTGGAAATCTGCACAATAAGGTATCACTGAACCGCTACATTTTGGTGCAAGGAAAACCTTTATAGAGGTGCTCTGAACTCTGCTAAAGGTTCAGTGGTACCTATAAATAGAAGTAGGTGCGAGAGAAAACGCCATTCAATCAGTTCAGTTCATTATTATTTTCTGTGGTGCAGTGTGTGTCAGTTCTGTGGTGCAGAGTTTGGTACAGGTCAATTTTTACGCAACTGAATCAATAGAAAGGCTCAGATGCGTTTGGTACATTTAGCCCTTTGTCTGGTGCCGAGAACTAGTCCGTCTGGTAGTTGCCAGTTGAGCTATTTTCCATGTATGTGATACTTTGACCATTTTTCTAGTGGTTACTTCATTTGATTGTCAAGAATCTAATGTTTCCGTCATGTGAACAAAATATTCGCATTCGAGACAAATAAAACACAAAAAGCGAAAAAACTATAAGTAATCTGCTTCGTTGGTAATATATATGGAATAAAGTTAATCCTGACCTGTTGAAAAAGAACTAATCTAGGAGTGTTTTGTGCAAGTGAACAAGCAAGTAATCCTGAACTCCTGACCTCCTAACACAGTGCAAAATAACACTGTTGAACTTCTAGGTTGCTGCTAGCAGAACTTGATGAATAGAAAGATCGCCACCACTTGTAATGTGTGCTCTGTTAAATTTTTCGATGACTCGTTTCACGATTTTCAAGCTTCGCTGTACACCCACCGAATGATAAAAATTGTATGCTTGATGAGAAACTGTTTTTGACTAGCCAGTTCTTTATTTCTAAGCAGATTGCAATTCGTGTTCAATCATTTTCGAGACTCCAGCAAAAGTCCAAAGACCTAATAGGGGTGAAGACTTTGCGAGTTATTGTCACAGTAGTAGAAACGTTATATTAAAGTCTGGCTCTTAGAAATAGACTGGCGTTGTATATATTGCAACGAAACAAATGAGGATTAGATTAAAATCATATTCCTTAACCACAAATCACTTGAAAAAATCCAATTGTAATGGTAAACAATTGTAAGCTGTCAAAATTTATTCTTAGCCGGACCGACTGCAAGTGACCAGTCGTAGTTTGATCGCAGTTCAGAGGGGTTACCCGAATCTGACGCGTACGTACTTCCAATCAACCCATTATGGATGATGGAACTCATATTTCGGGCGCTGAATAACCAACGTAATGATAAAATGTTATTCAGCGCCCGGCGCTGCATAAAAAAAATTAACATGCTTGGTTATTCAGCGCCGCGCTGAATAACCACTGCCTTTTGGATTTACCCCCCCCCCCACCCCAACTGCAGGGTTCATACACAACCTGGAAAAACTGGAAAACACAGGGAATTTTTTTTCATGTCTGGAAAACCTGGAAAACCAGAGAATTTCGTGGAAAAAATAAATATTTTGTGTTGAAAAGTAGAGGAAAGTCGTCAAATTTTTTCGCTTCGCTGCGGCGAGTTTTCTTATTCGACTGTGCACATTGAAAGTGAAATTGCTTAAAATCATCGAGTATTTGAGATCGTTGTTTTTAGTTTTTCAACTTCAGCTTTTAATTTAGCCTTAAAATTATTATGTCAAAGTCAACGTTTCAATTGGATTGTAAGGGTAATATTCGAGAAAACATTCGAACTCCTCATTTATGCCAGAAAATTGGAGACTAATCAACAAAATGTTTTCGGCTATATAGAGCATTCATATTTGTTAGCTAAAAAAATCGAGTCTGGTCAAGGTTTTTTAGGTCAATTAGGAGCCATGGCTTCTAAAAATTCTGATTGACTCCTAAAAATTTAGGGGCACAAGCCAACATGGCTTATAAAAGTTAGAGCCTAACGACCCTTTTGATTGGGTGAGTTTCCTGTCCGGGGATGCATTCTTATGCGTTTTTAAGAATACATATCGAAAATTTTCCGGCGCTTTGCGCCGGATTTCAAATCACTTATGATTCTTGTTATCATTTCTGTTGTGCAGCTGGAAAATGTCGGCCTAGCTTACGCTGGCTTATAGCTTTTAAACATCAGCATGTTATGGATGAATGTTTGACCTTGTATTGTTTTTTCACATATTTGACTAAAACCTATATTTTTCTAGATTATTTCCACAAAATCGTTTTGTGGTTCTTTAGAATTTTCGACTTTCGTGAAGATAACTTTTTACATTTGGAAAATGATTGAGCGTGGGACAGTAGCAGAGGGTCTTCTGTCTGAAAAAGTCATCAATTCATTGCTGCTTGCCTAATTTTTGAATTTTAGTTTGCCTGACTGAAAACATGTTGAATTCACTGAAAAATTAGACTTTTCAGGCAGGAAATAGATATTAAAAATATTCATTTTCCAACGATATAGAATATCAAAATCCAATTTTTTTCCGATGCTCAGCACCGCATTAATTATCGATATCCGAGTCCGGAGCAAAATATCTATCACACTTTTTTATGGTTTATGCGTTGGTTTATATATATCATAAATAATTATGATTGGTAAATTACTGGCTCTTGATATACGAAAACGTTAGAAAAATGTTTTAACGCTTCCACCAATCAAATGGTGAAAAGATCACGATTGATCATCGATAGCTGCATAAGAATGTGCTGAAAAATTAATTTTCCGACGTTTTAGAGGCCTCGGAATCAAAATTTTTCGGCGCTAGTTTGCGCAATAATTTGAAATAAATTTTTTGATTTAGTACTCTATTTTTGATGATCTTTAGCTCACACATGTTTCTATTATTCAGTATTTTTCTTCAGGATAGTATATTTAATCATTATAAAAACCTGGAAAAGTTTCATTTGTCAACCTGGAAAACCTGGAAAACACAGGGAATTTTTTTTCTCCAACTTTGTATGAACCCTGCAACTGGTCGAAGGTCTTACAGGTATGGTATTTCCTATTGGCTATTCCTATATGCGACCCGCCCGAACGCGAACGCTTCCTCTCTGAACGGTGTGTTATTATCGTTGCAGCACATTTTATAGGCTGTCAATGACTGATGGATGAATGAGAAGAAATTCTGAATGTTCTCTGTTAATTCAGTCAAATTCGGGTTCAAAACTGAAATTCTTACTTTTTGTTTTTGATTGATTCAAATAGAAAAATCAATATCGTTTGTAATGGTACAATATTTCGGCCGAAAATTTACACAATTTTCAACTCAGTTTCCCCTAGTCTTTACAGTGTTGCTAAATGTATCGATAATTCATATTCGTCGTAAGTCGAAGTGAATCAATTTGAACTTCCTGAACAATTTTAGAGTTATTTAAATTTTGTCAGCATTCCATTTCTTCTAGAGTTTTCGCGAAATATTTTCTTGCACAGTTTTTTCTTATCTGACTGAAATGGTCTAGCTGACAAATAGGTTGAGGAGCACGATTTTTCCAAAAAATTAATGCGTTTTAAACTTTTCATCAAACTTTTGGCATATAAGTTTTTCGCAGTTTTTCAGTAATGTTTCTAGTAGAAAAAAATTTTTTGTGCCATTGGCACAAATTTTTTTGGCCGTTTGTGCCAATTGGCACAAATGTCCGTGCACAAAAAAAAAACGCTGGTAGGCACTGTTTTTTTCCCCCGGGCCTTTTCCCCAAATGGGGAAGGGGGTCAAAATTTTTTCCCCCATTTTCCCGGAGTCGTTTTTTTCGCTTAAAAATGCTCACAGACGCTTTATTTAGGTATTTTTGAGCCTTTTCAAGCCTCCTGGTGTTTTTAGACCCGTTAATTCATTGAAATTGAGGAAAAAATTGAAATTTTCGAGTTCAAAATTTAATCTACAAGCATTGGAATAAATTTTCAAGCAAACTATCCAAAAGCATAATGACTTTGAGAATTACATGAGAAATCGATGGTTAAGTTCTCTAATGATGACAAGTGAGAACCCAAAATGAACGCTGGAAAATCAATTCCGAACATTTATTTCAAGAATTAGATTTGAATTTTGTGTTCAAAAGTCGTGATTTCCAGAATTTTACTTGAAAAATTTTAAAACCAGTATAATTTATTTGTAAACTCTCATACTTGGTCGAAAATATATGAGTAAGCAGAGTATAAATTTCCGAAAGATATTTCCATGAAGCGTTTGAATTGATTTTACGTTAGAAAGGAAATAATCGCATCAAAAAGCTTAGAGACTTGACGTATCGATCTTTCTCAAAAGGAAAAAATGTGAATCTTCATTAAATATCATGATAAAATATTGAAGATGACCAATGAAAACATGAGATAATACGTTCAAGATGATGAAAACTATTATAGATTATATGATAAATGAAGGTAGACGTGCTAAAAGCCGCGCCTGAGCTATAAGTAATGCATAATAATGATTATTAAAGTTATAATCGGCGCGAAGCGCCGGAAAATTTTGAGATTATGACCTTCTAAAATGCACCAAAGTGCATCTTTTCTGTATCCGATCCCCAAAATTTTCTTCCCCAAATGGGGAGAGAGCCTAAAATTTTTTTCCCCTTTCCGAATTTTTTTCCCCAAAAAGCACGATTTGGGGAAAAAAACAGTGGCTGTAGGACGGGTGAAAACCAGACGCAGTAATACCTACAATGCAAACCGAGTCACAGTTTTACATAGTTTTGCCTTGCCTATAGGCAGTTTTTCATTGTCTATACTTATAACGTATGTTGCTTGATGAGCATGCTCGGAGGAGTAGAACATTTTTCTACTACCCCAAGTATGCTCGACGAGCAAATTTTTTGTGCTCGGGGTACTGCTCGCCCACCAAATATTTACGCGTCGAGCATGCTCGCCAAGCATGCTCGCCGGCAGTAGAAAAATTGGAACGAGTATATTTCAGCTGAAACTTTCAAGTTTGCTTAAATTAGGCCTTTTCAAGTAGTTTGACACTTGAGAAAGTCAACCAGCACATTTTCAAGGCGCGGAAGAGTTTATGTTCAAAAATTGGCAGTTTTAGACAAAGTCAAAAATTTGTATATTTTTTTATTTTCAAAATTAATGGTTGTTAAGCACTTTGCAACACGGGGAATGGAATAGGCGTGTTTTCAAAGCATGAAAAGACAGCTTAGGCCGAAGAATTCACATATTTAGGAAAATGTAAAAATTTACATTTGTTTAAAAGCGTTCCAAAATTTGTAGAATTTTTTTAGAAGTCAGTTCCCTGCCCAACTATGGTCCAAACTGACATTTTCGGACGCCTCAAGATGTCAGCTATCCAGATCAGTTCGAAAATCTAGGAACTCATTCGTCACATACTCATTGTCCCTGCAGAAAAATCCTACCTACTTCAAGAATCGAACCTGGTTCACCAGCCTGTGAACTTAATGCGCTTACGGCTACACAATTTCACCAGAAAGTATAAACATTATAATCCTTCAAGACCCTTGATACTATTTTAACTAATAACTTCATTTGGAAGAGCCCTTCGGGCGCAGCTGCTGTACCCTAAGCCTAAGCCTAAGGAAAATTTTCAACGAACTCACTAATCACAGAAATCGATGAAAATCGAAATTATTAAAATACTAAAAAACCCTGCAGAATTTGAACCGGTCGTTCAAATTTCGTCATTTTTTCTTTCGGCGCTTCCATTTTACCTGTAATAATTAAGAGATTACTATTTATGGTATAAACGGTCGGTAAAATTCATTTCGAGCGCAAGCGCCCGGGATGAATTTTACCCGAAAATTGGAATTATTGCGCTTTAGATTGTTGTTGGTTTTGCCCTACCTGTAAGAGGTCCAACCAGTTGGGGGGAGGGTAAACCCAAAATTTTGGGGTGGGGGTCCTAACATTTCAAAATTTTGGGGGGGGGGGGTCGAAAAAACCTCAAAAAAGTGGAAAAAAATTCGAAAATTTTCCCAAAAAAAGCCAAAAAGGCACTTTTTTCCTAATTTTTTCCAATTATTAATTTGTGGGGGTTTGGGTATAGGGTTGACGAAGTTGGGGGTGGGGGTCCGGGATTTTTTTTCCGCACAGTGCGGATTTTTTCGGGGTCGTGCGGAAAATTTTTTGACAGTTTTCTGCACTGAACGGAAATTTGTTAATGTTTTTAGTGGTTTATAATCGTGGTGCGGAAATTTTTCTGACCGATTTCCGCAAGATGCGAAACGACCGGTGCGGAAAAAACCCAGGTGGGGGTCCCGACATTTGGGTATAGGGTTCGACCAAGTTGGGGGCGGGCCCCCCCCCCAACCTCCCCCCAATTACAGGTATGGATTTTGCTGTATTCAGCGCTATCTGACCTAAAATTAAGAATTGCCCTTAGGCCTTAATTTACACAAATTACTGACTAATGGAAGAATAGAATGCAAAACATACTCGAAAGCGTGCATATAAAAGATCATTGGGCATTGTAGAGTGAGAAAGCATTTATGAAAAATATTAAAACAACCTTTTTGAAAAATAACAACCAACCTAAATAAATTTGGCTCGGGTAGCTACGTACAAAATTTGCTTTGCCCAGGTATGATCATACATGCACAGCATAGAAATTCTGCTGGGGGTCAGCCAGGACGGGGGGTGGAATACAAAATGTTTTTTCATTCTTGATAATGAAAAGAAAGGTCTCAGAAAGGTTTTCTAACATCCAAACAGCATATTCTCACAACTATATTAGTCAGATATATTAAATAATTTGCTTAGAAAGCACTTTTTACAGGTTCAATGTTACTCTTTTGGAATCAAGTATGCTTTCTTTCGAAAAATTGTTAAACTAAAGCATCATTTCCATTTTCATGACGACTTCCTCTTCTCTCTTGATCATTTTCCTTCGTCAACTTCTCAATCATTTCTAGGGGAGTCAAATCTGCTGGGGGTCAGCGAGAATCTGCTGGGGGTCAATAAAAATCTGCTGGGGGTCAAAATCCCCAACCCCCCCAACGTGCATGTATGGGTATGATCCTTGTTAATTAAACTAGAAAAATCCAAAAAACAGAAAATCTATATTTTAGAAGTTTGGTTTTTTTCACGTGTGTTAAGGAGCTAAAAACGTAAAAATTCCTCGGCGACAGGCGTAAAAAAATTGTGTATGATCTACTCTTATTTGGCTCAAACGCGAGCAAATTTACGTAGAATAGTCTATTTGTATCGCAGCAGCAAATCTTCGAATTGTCACCGACGAATCAGTATAACTTATAAGTTATAAACTTCGCTGTTTATTTCGAGAAACAACTCAAATTCTTATTTTTGGTGTTTCAAATTCGAAAATTGACATGGTTGGCTAGTGCAATTTTTCGACCAAAATGTATGCTATACTTTTATCGACTCGACTTTTAGTCATGTTCTTTCTTAATATATTTATTAGAAAGAAAAATAATAATGGATTCCACAATTGTGACAAAAAGTTCGCAGGAAAACCAGCGGCCATGTGCCAACGGCGATATCAGTAAAGCGAAAAATTCTAACAATTAACTAGCATCAAGGTATTCATACCCAAACATCGGCGTAGAAAAGCCTGGAGCTTCTATCCTTATCTTGAAAGTCTTTGAACTAACCTTTATAGGTGTTTGACCCATCCAAACAGTGACTATTCACAATGACCAGAAATTTTTTCATTCCAAAGTGCAACAAATCGGGTAGGTATTTATCGACGGGCAGATCTGACTAAAATGTATACAAAAACGTGATTTACTTGCTTTTATTTATGACGCAATCATGAATGGTTAAAGTTGGGTTAAAATTTGGTTTATCTCCACCAGATTTTCATTGCTGCCGGTGTATGCTCATACTACTGTTACTTGAATTGTCGAATATTGACATATTTTTTTGAATACCTTAGATGCTCATGCAGCATAACCAACTTGACAAATGAGGTGTAGGTAAAGAATTCTGGCAAAACCGATTTTCTGCACAGATACGTAATCATCAATCACCCCTCACACTAGAGGTCCCCAAAATCAGATTTTTCAGGTAGGGGTAAAATTGAAAATTTGTGGCGGTAGTGTAGCTAAATGTCCACTAAACACTTCATTTTGTCTCAAAATCAGGCAATCAGTGATCGATTTCTAGGACTTTAGGTAGGGGTAATACATCCCTCATACCTCTCCCTATGGGGTGTTCTGCCTCACACTGATTCACTCAATTGGCGGAACCAATATCCCATCCCGTGAACGACTCATCATTGCTGATCTCAGAGCATGTAGCTGCTGGAAGTGAAGTTGCATTGTCTTTTTGTTTTGTTAGCATCAGGCACGGACTGCCGACGTACTTTAAATCGCAGATTTTCACAACTAGTGCAAAGTCACTAACTTCTTTGGGGTCGACTTTTCTATGGCCCGAAATGTTACCAAATAATTGTACTAATCATACATCACATGTACATAGCGATCTAACTCTGCAGGAAGTATTCCATGGGGGGCTTGGGTGGAATTTTTCCATTATACCACCTTAAGTCATGCACATACATGTAATTGGGCGGGAGCGTCAGCCATATGGCTAGCCTTAGGGCGACCCCTCTCCAGGATTTTCCAATACCATGGCTAGCCATGTGGTAGTCATAGTAACCCCCATGCACTTGGCGGAAAAATACTGTAAAATGTCGATTCTTTGGTTAAAAATGTCAATTTTTGAACAAAAAATGGTCAAAAACGCCAATTTTCTCGTCGCATCCCACCATGAGAACATTTTTTACGGTGTTTTAGACGAAAATCAATATTTATTGAACAATTTTCCGACTTATTTGGTGAAAAATCGATTTTTTTGCTTCAGAGACCCCCTCCGTAAAAAATTTTGGGAATCAGTGACCCCGGCCGAAAAAAGTCGCCCGTACGTCTCTCCAAAACCTTGGTGACCCGTTGTATGGTCATGCATTATAGGACACTGGAAATTAGAAATTATGACCAGCGCCGTTCTTAGGGTTTTAGCGGGCCCGGTCAAACTCAGGTTTAGCAGCCCTCATTTTTTTCAATATTTATTGTACACAACGCCATTTTTAGGCAGACGATTTATATGCTCTGCACTATTTGCATACAACAATAGAAAATTTTATCAAGGACCGCTAAGAAAAGCATTCCTCAAGCAGTCTATTCCCAAGTGAGCGATTCCAAAATGAACGATTCCCAAGTAAACGATTTACAATTCAGCGAATTCCCAATTGGGTGATTCCAAACGGGAGGCCGAGAATGTAATAACACTTTCTCCATATTTTCCTTCTTTACCTTATATTTTTCCTCAAATGTATGTATGTATTTCTTTTTTCTTTCGTTTTCTGTGTGTATTGCTTATGTTTTCGTTTATTTATGTTTTTACGTTTTCATCTTCTGTCTCTGCTGTCTTTCATTTTCTTCCTTCTTTTCATCTAATTTTTTCTTTTTTTGCTCATGATACAATATATTATTAAGCGTAGTCATTTTAAATAACCGTAGTCTCCCGTATAATTCTTGTGCAGTTCGGCACGCTTGAATCTTTCGTTGTTGTACGTGTGAAAATTTGCATAAAAACATAAACAAAAGAATGCTGGAAGAAACAAAACATCAATAAGATAGAAAGATCAACAAAAATAAATCAAGAATAAGCGAAAATAGGTGGAAAAGCATTAGAAAAAGATAAGAACAGGAAAATAGTGACAAGAAAGGAGAAGCAAGAGAGGAAGCAGCAAGTAGGAAAGAAAAAATAATGTGCAAAAAGAACAAAAAAGAAAGTCCGAGAAGGAGAGAGAAGTAAAAAAAGAAACTAAGATGAAAAGTAAGTAAGAATGAATAAAAAAATCGCAAAGGATAAAATTAAATAAGAAATAGAGCGTGCCGAATGGTATAAGAATTATATGGGAGACAAGGCAATGCTTATTAGAAATGACAACTTGTACTGTATTGTTTCATGAGCAAAAAAGAAAAAAGTAGATGACAAGAAAAAAATGATAGAAAGCAGAGACAAACGATGAAAACGTAAAACCATACATTAAGGAAAACATAAACAATACATCAGAAAACAAGAAAAGGAATACATACAAAGAAAAATATAAGGTAAAAAAGAAAATGTGAAGAAAGTGTTATTATATTCTCTACCGTTCGTTTGGAATCGCCCCATTGCGAATTGCCAACATGAGAATCACTCATTTGAGGTTCACTCGCATGGAGATCGCTCACTTGGGAATCGCTCACATGAGAATACTCCCTTCAAGCATACACTAAAAAAGTTTTAGCGACCTCAAATTTTTAGCCAACCGAGCAACGGGAAAGGCGCTCTCGTTTTTGCAAGAATTCGTGGTTGAGGTGGTTGCTGTGACCACTCTCAACATATGAACAGTTCTGACTAGTTGAGTGCAATGGTAAAATTAAATTTTCTGAGAAAGGTGCAGCTGATTCTGTGACATTTGAGGCGGGGTTAGCAGGCGCTGATAAATGTGTTTTTTTTCCTGGAGACATGGAGAAAAATGCTCATTATCAATGATTTTATCTTTTAAAAGTAGCTCGCAGTGCATATTTTGGCGCGAAAAGTGACATTTTTTAATCGATTTTGGCAGGGAAACTTTTTGACGGTGTTGTATACAACATACAACATTCCACCCGTAGGATTGATGTTGTAGCCAATCCACGGGTCCCGAACCCGGCCATTTTTGTTGAGCGCTGGTCGGGATGGTCACACCTACCCCAACATTGGCCAGTGGTGGGACAGCTCTGGTGCCACACACGAAGCCCTTCAACACTGGTGACCGTACCAGGGGGCCCCCTGTTGCTCCATGGGGGGAGGGATATTGTATGGTAACATACAACATTCCACCCGTAGGATTGATGCTTTGGCCAATCCACGGGTCCTGAACCCGGCCATTTTTGTGGAGCCCTGGTCGGGATGGTTACCCCTGCCCCGACATTGGCCAGTGGTGGGAAGCTCATACGCCACCAAGGAAGCTTTTCAAAAACGGTAGGATTCCTCCCAATACTGATGTGTGTTAAATTGGTTCCTATTCTTGTTACTAGATGGCAGAAGATTTCTGAATAGATCCACCAAAAAGTGATTCTCAATGTTTATGGCTGTCTGTATATCTTGATGACGACAAAAAAAGCTTGAGGTCTTCTTCAACCATATGTAGATAGGGGTAAACCCTCCTACCTCTGACCCGGAATACCCCCGGGCCAAAAAAATTGCTGGATACCCCTTGAGCTGTTTTTGAAGAAAATTTTTTGGTTACTTTTCGCATATCATATATATATGATGCCTATGGAGCTCTCTTTTAATTTTGTGCTCACTCACCCCCAACTCCCCTGAAAGGTCCGAAGACACCTTGGAAAATTCTTGCCGTGCTTCGCTCTTCAACTGAACCTTTGATTTAAACGATGTTAATCTTGTACAAAATTATTTCTGTGTAGGGCACATTTGTGTGACAAAATCAATCAGAATTTCTTATACAGAACCACTGTTTTTTAGCGCGGCACTATCTCTCACAGAGAAAAACCTCAAAATTTTCCGGCGCTTCGCGCCGGTCAGTGAGTATAGCCGTCATTGTTTTTTATCCAACAGGACCATTAGCATATCTACTTCCACTTACTACTAAACATTTAACAGTTTCAATCAACTGAATTGTACCTCATCTCTTTTCGATTAGTTACAAGAAAACATTTTGCCGATTAATGAGATTTTCCATCAATCTTTACAATTTTTTCCCTCGTGTCATTTGAAGCCCCGTTTTTCTACTCAATGCGATCTTTTAGGGAATAAAATTTCGAAATAAGGAAAAAGCTTTGGGCATTTTTTTCATAAGAAAATATTTTTTTCACTTCAAAACCGAAAAGATTCATTTTGGTGAATTTCAGAAGGTCAAAACCTCAAAATTTTCCGCCGGTCATGAAGGTCAAAAAAGAAGGTCAAAACCTCAAAATTTTCCGCCGGTCGAACAGTCATTGCTTTCTATCATGCGCGACCGTTAGCTTATCTACTACCACTTACTAATTAACCTTCATCAGTTCCTATCAATTGAATTACTTCATCTCTTTCTTACTAATTTAGTCGAGTCAATAATTTTCTTTTTTTTCATCACTTCTCAGAATTTTCAGATTTTTCATCACTTCTCAGAATTTTATTCTCTCGCTTCGTTTGAAGTTTTCCAAGGTTTTGAAACGTGAACCTTCCCAATCTGCGATTGAAAGACGATAAAAACACCATTACAAGACTAAATTTCCAGGAATAATTGTTGGGAACATACATTTTCCAGCATTTTGCAACACAAAAATCCGAAAATTCTTCCGGCCCTGGGCGCCAGGATAAAAAAGGTATTACGATGCATTAGTTTCATTCCAATTTATTTTCATTGCTATGAAGATTCATTTTCCAGCCTTTTAGAATGTAAAAACCTGGAAATTTTCCCGGCACTAGGCGCGGGAAAATTTTTTTCTCAGTTACGATACGACCCTGTGAATATAGGTAGGTACGTCTTAAAGAATGCTGTCAAAATATACGTTTACAATAACACATTTCTCAATAATGGTTAATACAATCTTGATCACTATTGTAGAAAGAAATAAGTTACTGTGCGCTGATGAAATTTTTTTGCGCTTATAGAGTCAAACTGCCATTAGCGGCACTGCTAATGGGTGTGTCACTAAGAAAAAGAGAATACAGAACAGCTTTCGTGGAAGCGCAACAACTTTTTTTGTTTATGTTTGACTTCCAATTCCATGGCTTGACCATTTCATCCTCTTTCCCTTCCATACATCTAACAGGACCCCGAGGTCTGGGGGGTTAGGGCGAATTTTTTGGGACCGGGGCTCACTGATTCCCCAAAGTTTCAGGGGAGGGGTTACTGGAGAAAAAAATTGATTTTTCTCACCAAAAAACGTGGAAAAAAGGTTCAAAAAATAGTAATTTTTGTCTAAAAAACAGTAAAAAATGTATTTATGGCGCGAAATGCTGAGAAAATTGACGTTTTTGACCATTTTTTTTCAAAAATTTATATTTTTCAGTATTTTTTCGATCAAAAGTATAGAGATCCCTATGACTACTATATGGCTAGCCATAAGATTGGAAAATCCTGTTGGGGTCGTCCAATGGCTAGCCATCCGACGATTTCTGGGGGTTCCTATAGCACTTCACCCCAATTACACGTATTTTCCCATTTAGACATACATGCACGAGGGGGGTTTGGGGGTATTGACCCCCAGCAGATTTTGATTGACCCCCAGTAGATTTTTGCTGAACCCCAGCGCATTCGACACCCGCAGCAATGATTGAACAGACGACGAAAGATAATGAGCAAGAGAGAAGAGAAAGCGTCATAAAAATGAAAGCTATGCTGTAGTTTATCAATTTTTCTAAACACAGCATACTTGATTCCAATGAAGTTATATTAAAACTTTAGAAAATGTGTCTAAGCAAATCATTTCACATATCTGACCAATATAGGTTGAAGAATATGCGGCTCGGAAGTTACAAGACTTTCTTTTTGTCATCATTTTTTCGTCATCTCGGAAGTTACAAGACTTTCTTTTCGTCAAATTAAATTTCCCCTCTCCTGGGTGACCCTCAGCCAGGTTACCCCATAGCGAGGGGCATGGGGGGTATTACCCCTGCCTAAAGTCTTGAAAATCGATCAATAGTTGCCTAATTTTGAGAAGAAATGACGTGTTGAGTGGACATTCAGCTACACTACCCCCATAAATTTTCAACTTTACCCCTGATTGGAAAATCTGACCTTGGTGAGCTCTACCCCCAGCACAATTTCTATGCTGTGCATGTATGCATCAGGGAATCGGAGCTATAGTATCGACTCAGTTTTTGTTTTAGCAGCACAAGCTAGTCCACAAACGATATCATCGCCCATTAACAAGGTTATGAAAATAGAAAATTCGAAAGCCTTACCACCAGAAGAAGTTCCTGTTGCATCTAATTCCGGAAATCCTCAATTCCATCGGCTTAGCGCACAGACAAACAGCCGCGATGTTTCCAGAATTCGATTAAATGAACCGATTGCCCATGTTGAAAGATTTTTAGTGCCGTGTCTGACGCAAGTTACAAATTCTTCAAGTTAGTTCACATAGTCTTGTTTTAATAGTATGCTTAATTGGACTAGTTGCACTGAACTACTGTAAATTTTGTAAAAATGTAACATGACTGCTTCTATGTTGTTGATGTTTACAATTCTTTTAATTGCTGGAAAGCTATCCCATTTTGAATAAATTTTTATGGAGGAGGCTATTTGATCCTTATAACAAACTTTTAATAGGTTCATAGTTGAATAGTCGACTTCTAGATTATCGGCCACGGATTAAGCAAAAAAGGTTAGCCTTTTCTTCGTCTAAAGTGCAAGCGATTATTGTAAATTTTTTCATCAGTGCTTTTTTGCCACAAACAATTATGCACCATGCAAAAATTTCCGGAAAATCTTGGGTACGGAGAACTTTTTTACCCAAGCACAATATGTTATGTTTACTTCTCTGCTTAGATCTGAAGATGTCAGCAATATAACTCAAGTCCTATCGGCTTGTACTCAATCGACTACTGTAGGTCACTCAAAGGAGCTTCCTATTAGCAATCAACTGAACACAGTGCAACAGTCCTTAAGCAGAAATAAACACAACCTTCAGTCACTAATTAGCAACTGGAAACTCTAACTCTTGCAATCGAAGGGCACTCAGGGTCCCCCCAGATGCCTCCTAAAGGTTTACACAAATACACAAAACTCACTTTGATAATATCCAAAGGAGCTGGGACCTTACCTTGGCTTGGCTCCCGTGTAATATGACTCCCTCCAACCGCTCACTGCGCAAGTAATAATAATAATATGAATAATAAATAATTATTATATTAATAATATGCAAATCTGGTGTGGGGCTGTTGACGTTTGCCTTTACTAGGCGAAGCAAAACAATAAAACGTTATAACGGACGCGACTCGCCCAAAACACACCAAAGTTGCGGAAGGTAGACAGGAATAATAAATGTTTCTTCCTTTTTTGGTGGAATCGTAACTTTGTCGATTCACCAATTTTGCATAGATGTGGGATTGCTACTGCCGTAAGCACATCCCCAACATCCCTCGGGCCTTGAAACTGACCAACGGGAGGTGAAGAAGGAAACCGTAAGCAGGACTTTTACCTTTTACGGTGTGACCTACTACTGGATCCCAACTTAAAAAGATTATGATCCGACCCCGAAGGGTGTACGGGTCATAATCGTCCT
Source organism: Romanomermis culicivorax (assembly GCA_963922205.1). Lineage (NCBI taxonomy): Eukaryota > Metazoa > Nematoda > Enoplea > Mermithida > Mermithidae > Romanomermis > Romanomermis culicivorax. The sequence goes on along the minus strand of CAWUHX010000166.1, from coordinate 18,982 downwards.
GACCTGACCCCGAAGGGTGTACGGGTCAAGACCACCTCCAACGTCAAGTCTTTTTACAAGGTTACCTAGGTCTGTCCACTGAGATGCCGCAGCACGATCGATCACTGATCCAGCATCTGACGGATCGACGACTCTGCATCGGCTTGACTTTTCCCTGGCTTCGCCAGTGTGCCTTGAGGCTCCTAGGTACCTTCCTCCACTATTGATTGTTTCGTCCCATTGAGTGATGCGGAGTGTCTTTGGCAGCAGCGTCCCAATCCTTGCAGTAATCGTCTACTTTTGTCCGCTCCATCGCCCCTTTCGGTTCGCCGTCCATTTTTCGTATGAAAAAATTTAAAATACAATATGACGAACAAGTATTTACAAAACTAGTAGGGCGAAAAAATATTGAGCAAAAATTTTAAAATACGAGGCACAAATAACAAGAAAAATTTACAAGACACCGAAAAAATGACAAGAAAAAATATACCAGGCAAAATGACCAGATTAAAATACGAGGAAAAATACGAAATGCAAAAAATAAGTGAAAGAAATATTAAATCAAAAATGTGGACTCAAGCGATGAGCTTGGCCAAAAAAATGAGATTTTTTGAAAGGCAACAACACAACCAAAAGTTTAAATAATATTTTTGTATTTTATGTTTTATAATGTTTTTGGATTTTTGTAATTTTTTATGTTTTTGTGTTTTTTGTGTTTTTTGAATAAATGAAATGAAGTCAAGAATGGAGGATTTTTGACCAAGATTTTGGCGGCTAAAAATTATTGTTGCTGCCCGCCGCCTTGCTGCTGGCCTTGTTGATGACCTCCGCGACCTCGGAATGCACCACAAGGGTGTTGTCCTCGGTATATACCTCAGCCACCAACGTAACCAGCTCTGCCCCTGTTCGGATTGTTAAAATGAAACTGGCCTGGTTGGGCACCCCTTCCCCGTCCTCCACGAGCTCCCCTAGCACCCTGTAGATGCTGTATAGGTTGCTGTTGTTTCAGAACGGTTCTAGAGGCTTGCCCAGTGCCAGAACTGGGGCCAGTGGAGACCTGGTTGGCTATACCAACCGTGGCTCCTTGACCACCAGTTTGACTGCTTGCGAGTCCGGGTGCCCGAAAGGTCTGTCCCGCATCGTTCTGAACTTTGCTAAATTTAACAGTAGTTGGAGGACTTGGGCTACCTGACCTTTTGACATCCATCTCCGCCGCTTGTTGACTGTAATTATACATCACCAAGCGATAGGCAGTCTTAAAAACATCCGAAGCAGTGGCACTCCGATATCCCTGTAACAGCATGATGTTTGCAAACACTATGGCTGAGACTGATCGTTTACCGATCTGCTCAGCCGTAAGTGGTGCATAGTCAAGCATAAGGAATATCATCATACACAAATATCTGACAGCTGCAAATACGACACTCGCTCAATATTCCGTGAGCCATTCAAGGACAATTTCACGAATGATCCTATCCCATAGTGGCTCTGGAATATTTCGCGAGTCGTATAAAAATCCACCTTGGACATCAAACTGTGGCTGATACAGTTTGTATATAGTCCTGACCACTTTATTGACCATCAGCCAAATCTCTGGATCTTCAAACTGCTTGTCGCAGAAATAATTAGCCAATTCCGGTGTAGCAAAAGAAATTGGACCTCTGGCTCTACTTTTATCTTTGGTAACTTGCCAAAAATCCAACAATACATCCCGGAATAACTCCACCGTTATTTCTGGTGTTTGTTGATTTGGGTCAACAGTAACCAGAGTTAACAGCTTTATCTTTCCTGGTGTAAAGATTTGAACTTTTTGTCCCGCAACCTGTGGCTTGCTAGGAGCTCCCTGCACCTTAGGCTGAGGCCGTCCGGAAGCAGAGGTGTCCGTAGCCTGCGACACAAATTGCGTGGACTGACTCGTTGCCATCGATAAAGTACCTGTAGAGACAGTCTGCAACACAGGAGTAGTTGAAGATACAGTGGTCACGGATACTGTTGCTGAAGCCGGAGCAGAAGTTTTGGCAGGTTTCGGCTGCGTAACCTTTGCAGGCTGCGCAATGGCCTTTTCTACCTTTTTCTTCTCCTGACGGGCTTTTGTTTTTCGTTTCTTTTTCAAGTTAACGAAAATTTGCCTATCATTTAAACCTTTTATTTTCATATTTTTTATTTCCTCAGCAGTATAGTATCCGGGAACACCTTCTTTATCCCAGGTCAAGGCTAATACTTGAATTTCCTTATCTTCTTCAGCCAGCCGGGCGGCTAGCTCTTGTGGTGTTTCCACCACAGTATGGCTAGGTGTCCCTGCTGTCTGTTCTTCCTCCTTTTGCTTTACACCTTTGGCATCCATGTACTCGCTAATGTAAGCTTGCTCATACACGTTTTGTTCATCCTGGGCAATCGGAATTTCTTCCGATTGTGCTTGACTTTCTACGCTAGACAAGTACTGACTCCCATCCATAGATGTTTGTATAACTTGTGGCGTAGGTAAGCCAGGCGGTGGTGGCAGCATTTCCGTCTGCAGCTGCGTCACAACTTGTGGTTGCGGTTGCAACTGCGTGACAGAGGATGCTGTCATCGCAGATTCAGCTACTTGGGGGTCGGCGATCGAAATATACAATAATGTGTCTTCGTCGTCAACCTCCTTGCAGCTTTCCTCTCCCAGGAGTGCGGAATTATCCTCATCCTCACTCTCCAATTCCATGACGTCCTCGTCCACTAGACCCGTTTGAACTGTGGGTTCATTATCAGGGTCTAGTATATCGGATTTCGTCCTGAAATCAGATTGTTTGGTTTGATTACCATATGAATAGGTAACCATAGGTAATTCCGACGGCAGAGGCCTCCGGTGAATACACTTTTCAGGAAATTCAATAGTATACAATGGATAATCAGCCGGTATACATCTGATCTGACCCGTTTGAAGAGTAGGCATGTCTGGTGATAGGCCATATCGCAGCGATAGGGTCTTACTACCAAATTCGGCATAGTAGAATCTGACATAGAAAAAGCAGTTGGCCCAATAATCCTTGTTATGGGTAATATTGTCCTTTGCTTTTTCCATCGAAATTGGAGAACCTATTTTGTTGCGCAAGCGCAACCGAATAGGCATAAAACCAAACCTATTTTGCCAGGTCCTAACCCTTTTGCCTTTTACAGCATGTTCAGGTTCTGTTGGCGGTAAAGATGCTACTAGGTCCTAATTCTGTAAAACCCTGTCATCGGTCTTCCATGCCATCTTCTTTATTAACTCTGAATCCTCCTTCGAGTAGGATTTGAGGAAATTATAATTCAATAATTCCCTCAGTATGTAATCGTACTCGGCACAGCTATGAGGCCAGAAAACAAAGAATGGTAGAGGAATTAGGTTGCATGCCTTTTCCAACGCAGGAAACTTTGTTGAGTCCATGACATGCTCATAATTCCTCAAGTCCCCCATCCAGTGATCCCTGTCGTACTTAGCCATACCGGTGTCGATTTCCACTGGTTCGTAGCAGTCCGTTCTGAGTTGAAATGATTGAAGCTGCTTCGAGGAGTCCTATCGAGGAGTCTTATTCATGGCAAGACCAGCTGTGATATACCATACAACATCCACAGGATCCGTCAACTTGAAAAACGAAACCCCTTGCAACATTTCTGTATGCAGTCGGTTGATCACCTCGTTTGTCCTATTGACCTGTTGTTCCATCATATCCATGTCCTCCGGATCACTTACGTCTTCCCACTGATTTACCTTCTTCTTGCTTGGACCAGCTTTTAGCGCCTTGGGATAAACCCCAGACAATAAAGTGTGGTCTGTAGCCTTAGCGGGATTTTTAATATCCGCAGGACACGAATATTCCAGCAAGTCATTATGAAATTGTGTAGCCCACCTGGCCATTACCTCTTGCCGCATCATGTGGTAGACCTTGAACAACTGCCTTTTTACGATGTCCTTCTCATCTACGAAGTTTCGATCCTCGAACCCCGTTAGGTCTTGAGAGTACACCGTATAAAAGCGGAAGGCCAAGGTTTTCACTTGGGCCGGCGATACAATATCATGGGGGTACGTTGCGGTAACCCCACTTAATTCACCGCAAAACCCGTAGTGAAAGAACCCCAAAAATACTGCAATTGAATAATAGGCGTCCAGGCCAGCATACACAATTTCTGTGTCTTGAATCTTGGGGGCCAAGAACTTTTCTCGAATCTTTTTGTCACCGAAGTGGCATTGGTATTTGCCGACATCAGCCAAGTAAAATTCGGTGAAAAGTCCTTTTAACCCAAGGTTTTCAGGACACAATCCTAAATCACGAGCGTGATTGGCCATGGGCCCCATCATCAATCTGACGCAAATTTCACAGTCCCAATATTTTCCAAATCCTTGGAGTATACGGGCCTGTATAATTTTCGTCTTATCATGAGCCGAGGCCCCTGACCGGGATCCGTAGACGTTCAAAATTGCAACCAGATCATCCACAACTTTGAAACCGACCAAGAAACGATCCACCCATGATAGGAATGAAATCAAAAGATCCCATTCCTGCAGCTTCAATGTTGTATGGTCGATAACAGAGCTGGAACCATCTATGTGTGCAAATGACACCAGCCTAGCGAACTCTTTCCCTTCCGGGTTCTGGATCGCTACCTTATAAGGTATTATACATACCTCGGTCTTCTTGACCTTTTCGACGTCGAATCCGACAGCGCCTAGCCCCTGAAACTGGCTTGTGGCCAATTGCTTCAGGATCGGTTCGACGTTGCCGCCGTGAACCTGTTCGGGTTCCATTGGTCGCTGCGGCCAATAACCCATCGCGCCGGTGAACCATTGTTTGATTTCTCCGACGCGGACCAGACGCTTGATGTTGTAGTCTAAAAATCAAAAAGAATTTGCCCCTTGACCCTTTACAAATCAGGCATTAGGCCACCACCACCAAATAAATAATCAGCTTTGACCGGCACCACATTAGGAAAAGATTTAGCGTGGGGAAAAATAAATTAATAAGTGAGGTTAGGTGTCAAAGTCATAAAGTAAGCAGGCCCAGTGATTACCGCAAATGCTACACCAATTTTTCAGGAACCTCACATTTGCACCACCTTTCGCTTTTCGACGTCAGCTGCCGTCGATTTACCACTTACCCTAGCGATAACTTCACGCCTCGGTACCAAAATTAAATAGTGAATAAATAACCAATTAAGGTTTTAATTAATCCAAGAAATAAATTTAGTAAACCAGGGGCTCTAATAAAACCAAAAAATAAATGCTTCGGAATTGGATCCAAGGTAAAAACCATTAGATTTTGGCTTTTTAGGGCCGTAAATCCATTAGGTTTTTTCTTTTCACCTATCCTAACATTCTTAGAAACTTTTCTTCGAACTCGTTTTCCCCTTGGTTGGCCCATTCAGAAAATTGAGCGTGAAGAAATCATTCCTAAGACACCTAAATGGGCGAATTCGTCCCACATACCAAGAAATAATTAAATGAAAACTTACCGTCGGTCAAAAAATAACAATTGTTTTGGCAGCCTTGCGGTTGGCCCGCCTTAACGTGGTCGGCGTGCGCGCAATAATTTCGCGCGAAAGGCGCAACGCCTAATTTCGACATTTGAAAAATTTTTTAAAAATTTTTTCTTAAATTCCGCGTTGTATCTTCTAAAGTAAACAAAATGTTAAAGAACATTTATCTTTACTTCAATATCAATACAATATAAGAAATTACCGAAAATAATTTTATCGGGTCCTTGGGCTGGACGAAAAAATTTTGTTCCGAAAATTTTGTGCCACGCGGAGCACAAGAAAAACAGGACTTTTGAAATTGAAAATGAAAATTGGTCGTAAACCTCCCAGAATGTAATCCAAAATTTTAGCGTCGGGTGTACAAATTAACAATATTATTCTGAAAATTTGACCCTTCGCTACCCAAAATTTAAAAGGTATTAAATGAATATAAATCGGTTAAATAACACAAAAAAATAAAAATTTTATTCACATAAAATACACGTATAGATCATTTTATATAGCGCTTCCCTAAATGCCAATGCATCATGCACAGACATTCTGGGAGTGGCATTAAAATTATCTTCAACACTAAATATCCCACAACTCGTACTTTGTACGTCTGATACTCCTGAATTTTCTTGTAATATTGAGTCACAGTAGCCTACAACCTGATTAGGTTGCAATTGGCATCCGGAACCCGTATTATTCGAAATCATCAGAACAAAATCTTCCCATTTACCATCAACCAGTGTGCTATCAACTCTGAATTTCTTTTCTTCTTTATTTCCTTCTATGACCAAACAATGGAGATCTGTTTTAGACGATTGTTCCCATAATCTTGCCTTAATAAGCACATCGGTTCCGTGTGGTATGTATACTTTCGTACATGATACCACTGGAACCACTATACCTAATTGGCAGATCCTGGGGTATTGATCCTCTTCAGGACTTGAATGTACTATAGGTGCTTCCCCTATACAATCAATAGCTTGTATATGACTCGGGTGATCTTTAGGTACAACACTTATAGCTTTCTCAACTCCATTAAGTTTCATAATACCTTTACCAAAATCTATCATTGCTCCAACATCCGGATGTGCTAAGAAATCCATTCCAATTATGAGATTTTCCTCCGCATTAGGAATGATTATGGCTTTCACCAAGAAAACTCCAAATTCACAATGCATTTTGAATTGTATGTAACCATGTGCATGTACTACTGCACCATCAGCAACAGTGACTTTTAGTATCTCAGGATATCCGGTATATTCTTCATCAAAAGCTTCCTTAAGAAACCATGAAGACATCACGGAACACTGAGCACCAGTATCCACTAAAGCCTTGGTGTTAGTATTACATACGGTCACATTAGTGTGAAATGGGAGAGTTCGAGGAAATTTAGAAAACCTTAATCGTTCCTCCTGATTAGGAATTATCCCATGCTTGAACGCTTTCGTAACTTTTGAATAATCCTCTTTCATCATGGCACACTTGGCACACTTAATCCATAGTATCACCATAATAACTTACGGCATGAGCACCTCTACTGCTCCCGCCAACATATCCTCCTCTAAAGCCTCCAAACTGTTGCCTGAAACCTCTGTTTCCACCATATCGATTATCCCAATTACGTCCTTGTGCATTTTTCCATTGAAGGGTTTTACATTCAGACGTGTCATGAGAGTTATTTCTATGGTATCAACAATATGCTTTCCTGAACTCGTTTCCACCAGGTTTTTGGGGTTTGCCCTTATTAACTTTGGCAGAAATTTCATTCAATTTAGCATCAGTTTTTTGGCTTATCTCCTGATAACACTGAGCCAACTTGGCAATCTCCTGTGATAATTTTGCTAGAACAGAATCACTGCTAGGTTCCTCAGGCTCTTTTCCTTTTTGGGGAGTAGTAGCCATTTGAGTCCCCTGTGAGTTATTCTCTTCTATAGAAGTATCGGAATCCTTCTTTTCTGACACTAGGATCGGGGCTTGCTTCTCTCTCCTTGCTTGCTGTCGCATAGCTTTATTTTGAAACTGCCTTTGTGGGGCATTGCCAAATTTATTTCTCTCGACAAAAGCTACTTCAGCTTGCCCTTCACCCATCGTCACCTCATTTATCACAATTGGAGATTCCCCAGTTCCTCTCTTTTTAAAAGCAGCTGTGTTCTGCTTATCAATCTTGTGCACATCCTCTGCTAGATCATGCCATGTTTCATACTTCTCTCTTTGATCTAGCAACTCCATCTGATACTCTTCAGATGCTTTATACAAAAAGGTATCAATTATGAAACGATCTCTAAACTCTTCGGTCTTATTAGGATATAATCTATCTACTAGCACACTAATTCTCTTGAGGAATTTCACTGGAGCTTCATCAAATTCCTGCTTTATGTCCATCAGCTCCCTTGTTTGCATACCGACATTTGAATCTGGAGCTTGCACTTTGAGCTACTTTCTTCGGGCTTTTTGGTAACTTTTGAACCTTTTGGCAGTAGCTTTCGGTACACCCTTAGAAAGCGCTCGTAAGGCAGCCAGCTTCATTTTATCAGTAGTCTCTGAAGTAAATTCTGCCTCTAAATCATTTAGGAAGCTGAGAACCTGTGTCTCAGTCATGTCATCGAGGAGTAGCTTTGGCTTTACAGCCTTCACTATATCTGACACAGTAGGCTCCAATCCATCCACTGAGGAGTCATCAGAATCTGATGAATTTCCTCGTGTGGACTTTTTGGATCTTTTGTGCTTTGACGTAGTATGTTTGCTTTCCTTATGACTACCTGCTGCTTCCTCATCAGCCTTTTGGAAAAATTGAGCAACTATATCACTTGCTTGTTCTCGAACAGCAAGCGGTTCAGTTACACGTTTTTCCGTAGAAGCCTTTGATTTCACAGCAGGTTTGTCTGTGAACTTTTGCTCTGACTCATCTGCTTCCATCTGCCGTAACCTTTGGTCATTGGCAATACAGGTTGCAGACGTCGTTGGCAAAGTTCTACACATATCCTGAGTTTGCAATGGTCTGTCTGTAGTCATACTCACTCGGATATCCCTTTCCCTTTGATCCAGGACGAATCTTTCCAATAGTCCTTGGACTCCGACCATCGAATCAGCCATCTTGTCAATTTTTACGTTTAGTCGTCAAATTTTGTCGTCCTTTCGACTCATTTCAAAACGTAAATCGTCCAATGGATCATGACGGTAATCGTCCCGAATATTATCCAAATTTTCGTTAACGTATTCGCGATGATACGTATCAAATCGTTGTCGAGGTCGTCGAAAACGTTCCTCTCTAAATTGATCAAACGGATCAATATGATCCTTGGCCAATTTCGGCCTTCTATCAATAGGCGCTAATAATTGAGTGTCTCTATCTTCGGCAGTCAATAGTTCCTTTGCCGTGGCCATATTATTGATATTATTAGTGGCCATTATAGGCGCTACGGAAGTGGGAGCGCTTACTGGGTCCAATTTTACCTCAGCCCGCTGGCTTATGGCACTTGAGTCGGAGCCTTTCCGCTTGCTCGTAGTATTAGATACCACGGGCAGTGGGAAAGATTTATCCGACTCATCATGCCTTACACCAGGCGCAGTCCTCGGCAAAGTCGTACCAGAGGCTAAATCCTCAGCATTTTTGGACATTTTGAGTCCTAAGTCTTTGTAAAAACCTTTAGGTTCTGTGACACCTCGAGTGACTCTGCGCTCTTCCGTATTGCAAGTGTCAGAAGCCACCACTTGTTATGTTTACTTCTCTGCTTAGATCCGAAGATGTCAGCAATATAACTCAAGTCCTATAGGCTTGTACTCAATCGACTACTGTAGGTCACTCAAAGGAGCTTCCTATTAGCAATCAACTGAACACAGTGCAACAGTCCTTAAGCAGAAATAAACACAACCTTCAGTCACTAATTAGCAACTGGAAACTCTAACTCTTGCAATCGAAGGGCACTCAGGGTCCCCCCAGATGCCTCCTAAAGGTTTACACAAATACACAAAACTCACTTCGATAATATCCAAAGGAGCTGGGACCTTACCTTGGCTTGGCTCCCGTGTAATACGACTCCCTCCAACCGCTCACTGCGCAAGTAATAATAATAATATGAATAATAAATAATTATTATATTAATAATATGCAAATCTGGTGTGGGGCTGTCGACGTTTGCCTTTACTAGGCAAAGCAAAACAATACAACGTTATAACGGATGCGACTCGCCCAAAACACACCAAAGTTGCGGAAGGTAAACACGAATAATAAATGTTTCTTCCTTTTTTGGTGGAATCGTAACTTTGTCGATTCACCAATTTTGCATAGATGTGGGATTGCTACTGCCGTAAGCACATCCCCAACAAATAAAGCAAAATTATCGAATATTTGAAATATCTCTGCCCTGTAATAAGATGGGATTTTCTTTCATACTATTCAATATTATCACCAAATATGCGACAGGCTGAGAAGTGTACTCCTTTAGAAAATCGGCAAATGCATTTTCGTGCAAAAAAAGTTGTCGCTCAACTTTCAAGAAATTGTTTGAAACGCCCTGGATACGTAATAACCAAATTTTCTGGGAATGACAATAATTTAATTTTTTTTCCTATCTGTTGAATTCATCTTAAAGAACTAACACTGAAATTAATTCAGTTCGGCACGTGCAGCCAAAATTTTCTGCCATTTTTTATTGAGGATACTTTAGATAGCTTGAAACTTTAAAGAATATCTCCCAAACCACCGACTTCTGGAGCCAATTCCACAATCCGTACTTTGGCCCAAACTGTACTTTGGAACGCCAAAGCTCGCTTACTTTGGCAAAGTCTAATTTCACAATGCATACTTCGGAAAAAAATTGCCTAAATATACTTTGCCAAAGTATACTTTGGCTTGGGGCGCTCTAGACCACCCCTTGGACCATACTTTAGGTAATTTTATTGTGATAAACATGGCTCGTCAGGTGATTGATGAAATAATAAATGGTGAGGACGATTTTGTCTGGATTCCTAGGAAAAAATTCTATGATCACTTACATCCTTTTGATGGATTCAATAAAGATGACATTTACAACAGATACCGATTTCCATTAATGGTGATTTATTTCATCACTCATTTGGTAAAAGAAAAAATTGAACACTGTACAAATCAAAGTGCCGCGCTTAATCCACTACAGCAAGTTTGTTGTACTTTATATAACCTGGCTAGTAATTCTTTTCAAATGGTTGTCAGTGATACATGGAAATTTACCGCAAGTACTATTAACCGTTCAATTTGGAGGGTATTTAACGATCCGGTTCTACATTTTCCTGATTTTATTAAATTTCCGTCGAATCAAGAAATTGACTCTATCAAACGTGGATTTTACGATATAGCCAATTTTCCAAATGTGATTGGTTTAATTGATAGAACTCATGTCAGATTAATTGTGCCAAAGAACCTAGAATATGTTAACGTTATAACGCGAACCGAAAAAGCCTTTACTCTATCAATGTTGAAGTATAATTCGAATAAACATGCTATGGTTAAACGAAGTTTATCCACCATAGAGTAACTCTTTCTCTCAAAACCAAAAAAATCATTTTTTCCAATCTAACCCTTTTAATAATGCACTGATTGTCCTACTCGCATTAAAATGCGTGCACAATAATGTTGATAATATGATTCATCATGAATCATTGATGCGTAATATGTATCTTTAAACAGGGTGTGAAAATCGATATTGGCGTTTTTCAAAACAAAGTACACTTTGTCAACATCAAATTATACTTTGAGCAACGTAAAGCATACTTTGAAAAGTAGGGATGTTAGTGGGCACTGTGGAATCAATTTTTGAAGCCTACTTTTCAAAGCATACTTTGGGCTCTCATAGTATACTTTGGCGACGCAAAGTGTTCTTTGACAAAGTACGCATTGTGGAATCGGCTGCTGAGCTTTCAAAAATTAGTTTGCTATCCAAAGTAACCTAACATATGGGACTTTTTTGGACAATGAAAATTTTCCAAAAATGTTAATTTTAGAAAATCTTTCCAAGGACTACAAATGGATAACAAAACATTTTGGAGAAGTTATTTTTAGAAATTTTTAAGAAAAAAGAGAAAAACTTTTTAGAAAAACCATTCAGATAGCACTGTTTTCAAGAGAAACAAGATAAAAAATACGACAACTCGTCATACTTGATTTGAGGATTTTTAAATTTACATTAGCAATTCATTGAAATGCAAAAGTTGAGTGAAACCAAATGAAATCCAAATGCTCCCAACTAATGATATAACAATACAGACAGAATGAGGTATATTTTTGTAGAAGTTTATTCCGTTAAAACTTAAAAATGCCTAAATTCAAAAGTGAATTCTTCAGAATTATCTAAATAATCACAGCATAGATTGTCGATAGATGAAATTTGATTCCCATCAATTTTGTGGCGGTCATTAAAAAATCAAACAACCAAAGCATAACTTGCCACTGAAATAGCGTATGGCAAAAATTTCCTTCAAAAATTTCAACTAAACAGTTGAGAGCAACTGATGAACATGTTATGCTTTTATTGACAAACACAGCTTTCTGTCTTAATTTTTGTTTTATCCTGTCCTGTGGTTAACAGTTTCTGCTTGTTTTTTTAAGTTTTTGATTTTGATTTCCCCCCATCTAAATGCTTTTGTGTACGATCATTAAGAGCACTGTTTCTCAGCTGAAATGAATTACACGAAGAATTTACATAACTTAGTAAATTTCTTTCAGTGTATGCCTCTGTCGACTCTTCAGAATTTATCCTTTTCCACTCCAAAAATACTATGCTCTGTAGGTAATAAATTTTCAGCACATTCAATTCAAAATGTAATTTTCCATCCTATCATATTGTATAGTACATATTTTTGGATTGTACCGGAAATTCGTCATTAAGAAAATGAGATGAACAAAAAAATCAGGAATTTCATGAAAACTGTGTATATCCGTATATACTTTTTGTTTTTAATCAAACTAACCACGAGATATAATTTGAAATCTATAAATTAATTTTTTTACCATCGCATGGGTTCCAAAGTAAAATGAAATGTGCCAAGTTGTAATACCATCGGCTAGACGTACTAAGTACAGGCTCCGTTTTTTCTTATTTATATTTGCCGAAAAAAGATTTGAGCTCTCTCTACAGATGTGAAAGAAAGTTCGGCCGTCAAGTTCGAGAGGGTGCATTTTGCCCCGGTTCCACTAAAGTGACTTTGGCAAAGTCGACTAAAGTCAATGTTTTAAATTGGTTTCATAAAAGTGCTTTTATCTGACTTTGTAAAGTCGACTTTCGCTAAAACTCGATTAAGTTTGCTCTTTATTACTATACTTGATCTTTGGCGCACTTCGGTTGCAAGGCGTCGTTTCTCAAAATGATGATCATCATGAGGCAAAACATTCGCAAAGGAGAAAAAAAGGTTTGTCAATAGTTCTGAGTGTGGAATAAAAGTTTTGGGGAGTTCAAAACTAAAGAGAAGCAGTTCGGAGCTTTTTAGAATTGACAATATCAACGTCTTTCGGCGCTTCGCCCTAGTCAATGATCAGGGCCGTGCGCAGGATTTTTTTCATGGGGCGGGGGCGGACTAGATTTTTTGCTGAATAACCCCAGAAAATGTTGATTTTAAGCGGATATACTGTGTGCATGCTACCTCAACGGGGGGGGGGGGGCGGCCGCCCCCCCCGCCCCCATTGAGGCAGTAACTCTAAACCGAAAAGATGCGTTTTGGTGGACTTTAAAAGGTCAAAATCTCAAAATTTATCCCGCGCTTCGCGCCGGAATGGGAGGCAAATTACGCTCCATCAGTCTGATTTTAATTTATTTCCCAACGTTATGAAGGTTCATTTTCCAGCGTTTTAGAAAGTGAAAATCAAAAAATTTTTCGGCGCTCCGCGCCGGACCATTCTATAGAACACCAATATATTCTTCATGAGCTCATTTTGACTAACATAACCAGAATTTTCTCAATTTTTTCCCTCATTTTTGCAGGTTTCTGACTACAAATACAACAAAATGCTTGGGTATGTTCCTATAAAAAAGCATCCGTAGCCACATTATAAGCGTTTTTAAAAATGTGAAAAATTGTTGGAAAATGAGGAAAAAAATTTGGGAAAAATGAGGGAAAAAAATGGGAAAAATTTTGGGAAAAATGAGGAAAAAAATTCTTCGAGGAAAAAAACGGTGATGCACACAGTATATCCGCGTAAGTTCAACATTTTCTGGGGCTATTCAGTGAAAAAATCTAGTCCGCCCCCCCCCCCATGAAAAAATCCTGCGCACGGCCTTGTATAATATATATATATATATATATATATATATATATAATTCATATTCGTAGTTAAAAATTGAATCAAATTGAACTTCCTGAACAATTCTAGAGTTATTTAAATTTTGTCAGCATTCCATTTCTTGGAAATTTTTTAGCAAGTCGGTTCCCTTCCCAATTATGGTTTAAACTGGCATTTTCGGACTCCTCAAGATGCCAGCTGTCCAGATCAGTTCGAAAATCCAGGGGCTCATGGCATTCAGGAACTTATTTGCATAAAATCTGCACACGTGTCACATAGTCCTTGTCACTTCACTACAGATAAATCCCACCTACTTCAAGAATCGAACCTGGTCCATCAGCCTATGGGCTTAATGCGTTTACCACTACACAAATTCACCAGAAAGTGATTATAATACTTGTTAAGTACGAAAGTTAGTGTGACCAGTACTTATCAATCGCTGTTTGATAGTCTCTATCATCTACTTTAGCTTGCTGACCGCAATTTTTCACTCATCTCCACTGTTTTTTGGACATTCGATGAAAGTGGATACTTTTCCTCAGCGTTTTTTTGCCAAATAAATTTTTAGGACCCAAAACGCAAAATTTTTCTGGAGACTTTGCGCCCTGTCAATGAATTTAATTTTAACTATTCTTATATTTCTTAAGCGCGGCCAAATTTTCGTCGACTACTTGCGAGCGAAAGTGAACCTTAGGCATCGAAATTTAAGACAATATGGCCATAAAAACTAACAAAGACAGCAGAAAATTGATAAAAATACAAATTTTGAAGCTTCTGAAACTCGACCTATTGCCAAGGTTCGATTAATTTCGATCGTGTATCAGCAATTTCCAAGTCATCGAAGCAAAAAAATCAGAAAACATGACAAGATAAATTTAAGTCACAATTTTTTCCTTACTCCATTGGCTAAAATAATTGACTTGAATAAAGTCAATTTTGTAGGAAAGTCGGTTTCATAGTCGCTGCGTTGCTAAAGTCACCTAAGTTGATTTCAGGCAAAATTCGACCTCGCATTTTTTCTTGGAACAGACTTGAATTTAAGTCGACTTTTGGTCAAAAGTCGCCTTAGGAACTTTCTTGGAACCGGCTGCTGGTGTGTTCTATAAAGTCAAAATCTTAAAATTTTACGGCACTGCGCGTTGGTTTAAGAATTCGAATTCGGCTCAAGCGGATATCTCAGAAAGTTGAGTACCGTTTATCAATCAATATTTAATTGTTTCAGTGCATCTTTAGTGTTCTGCACTAACCATTGATATTCAACGTTTTTTCAAGAGTTAGTTTTGATTTTAACTTTTCTGCAGTGTTTTTTTTTTGTACATGACCCATTTGCACATGTACAAACGAGTAGGCAATTTTCATTTGTACATATTTGTACAATGAAAATATTAGTTTTTTAAGCGATTTTGTTTGGGTACTTATTGGTACAGATATCGAATCAAATATATTATGATTTTAGAAGAAGTGAGACCGCTCTAAATAAAATCAAAAAAATACTCAACAACAACAAAATTTATTCAACACCGGGCAGGGCCGCACGCACCATTTTTTTTTTCCTCGAAGATTTTTTCCAGATGAGAACCCGACCCAAAATTTTTTTCCTCATTTTCCAAAAATTTTCCACATTTTTAAAAACGCTCATAATGTGGCTGCGGATGCGTTTTTATGCATTTTAGGAGCATACCCAAGCATTTTATTATATTTGTAGTCAGAAACCTGCAAGAATGAGGAAAAAAATTGAGAAAATTCTGGTTATGTTAGTCAAAATGAGCTCATGAAGAATATATCGGTCTTCTATAGGAGCGGATAAAGCAAGTTAACGATAGAGTTCTCATGAATTTATCTGCTATCAACATTTCTGTGATTCCGATTAGAATCATCTGATTTTATTTAGTTCTTGGTCCGGCGCGGAGCGCCGGAAAAATTTTTCGATTTTCACTTTCTAAAACGCTGGAAAATGAACTTTCATAACGTTGGGAAATAAATAAAAATCAGACTGATGAAGTGTAATTTGCTTCCCATTCCGGCGCGGAGCGCCGGAAAAATTTTTGGGTTTTTGTATTCTAAAACGCTGAAAAATAAGTCTCTCCAACAGATAATTCGTGAACAAATGTTTTAAAATCGCGTTCTAGAGTAATGTCTTCAATTTCCACCTTCAATAAACGCAAAAGTTCAGATTGCAAACGTTTAAAAAATTCCAATCATCGAGAGAAAAAATTGAGAGATTTGATTAAAAATCTCAATTGACTGTAAACGATTAGAAAATGAAACGAGCTAACTTGATTGATAGAAACTGTTGAGCATTAATTAGTAAGTCGAAGTAGATATGCTAACGGCCGCGCCTGATAGAATATAGTTATAATTATACCCATGACCGGCGCGAAGCGCCGGAAAATTTTCAGATTTTGACCTTTTAAAGTCTACCAAAACGCATCTTTTCGGTTTAGAGTTCCCCAAAATTTTTTCCACAATGAGAACCATACCCAAAATCTTTTTCTTCATTCTTCTCGTTTGTACATGTACAAATGACGACTCAAAGTTCATTTGCCGCTAGAAATTTTCATTTGCCAACGGCAAAAAAAAACACTGCTTTTCTGATGATTTTATTCTTATTTTAAATAAATTAATGAGCCTTTAAAGAAGTCTCCTATGAAATACTCAAAAAATGTGTCAAACATATTCGTGTTCGAATAGTCAAAAATAGCTCAGATATCCGTTATTTGACTTAGAGTTCAGCTAACCGTTTCACCCATAGTCTTTGCTATGTTTATTCCTTGATTTGTGAATTTTCTGATTAGATGTGTGCGTTCCCTCGACAACTAAACGCGTTTCGTCGGAATCAACGCAAATAAAAATTGAGAAAACTGAAGGAGCGTCATCCTGTGATTATTACGCTAGGAAACAATTTTTGCTCAAAAAGTCGGTCAAATCACTGGTTCTAGTAAGTTCACTTCTAACCAACTTTTTCAAGTAGTTTCTCCTTGCATCTAATTTTCTTGGTAATAAATCTAATACGGTTCCCTTTCTCACACATAGCTATGAAAAATATATCACAAAAATTTTCCATCTTGATTTGGTTATTCACTTTATTTTGAATGTGTAAAAAATTTTCAAATATAACACACTTCTGCGCAGAAAAACGCTGCGCTATGCGACGAAGTCTCACGCTTAAATCAACGCATTCAAACCGTTGCTGACGAGCGCAAGTATTATAATTGCAAAATATGGTCGGTTTTATTATGGAGTTTGCAATTTTATTCGTTTATTAAGAATTTTGTTGAAAAGGTTGTTGAACTTCGAAAAAGCGAAAGAAAAACGGCGATCGGCATCGACCATCAAAAAAGCAACTAAATCGTCTTTTGTACTACAGATTCCTATACCCAGCATCGATCAACAAATTAATAGCTTTATGCGAATATAGTCTAGAGCGAATTGAGCCAAATTTTTTGGATACGATTTTTTTTTATTCAGCCTTTGCCGCCCATGCATCCTGCTCCGAAAAAGTCGTTTCGATTTTACTGATATGTTGATGCATTTTAATCGACTGTCACGCACTGAATAGACCCGATGGCGAAATTGTTTTTTGCGTCATTCTTAAGCTAGGCCTACAAAAGATGTCTGCGTGCATCGCTTTTTATTTATTATAACATCTTTCCCTGTTCCGATGCAAACTGCAAATTCGTTTCGTACGGACTTTGTTCTGTATATTTTCGTTTCTTTATTCTTTTTCTGATAAAGTGATAACAGTAATTGTTTCCAGCGACTTAGTCGACCCTTTTGCCTCTAGCATTTGTTGTGGTCGTCGACTGGTGTAATTTTTTAGATCGGCAAGCAGACGCTGGGGGTCATACTTTATATCATCGTTTTGTGGCCCAAGTATTCAATCCCTGGAGGAATAGCATTGTAACCTTTTTCTCCGTCACATAAAAAAACTGGACGTTAATCATGTAGATAACGTATGTTCTTGCTACTGTAATTGTTCACATTAGTATAGTTGGAGAAAACTAATGAACCATACAGTAAATTGTGACTCATTGATTGACCAAATATTGGAAGTTTTCAGAATACAATGTCTGTCATAGCTAAATTTGCAAAACTTGAAAAAACTTTATGTCAAAAATCGAAAATTTTCAATTTCTGTCTCACCGTAGCTATGCAAGTTTTGATTTTCAGATGAAGTGAATATCATTTTCGTTGCTTGCGCATCAAGTTACATCAAATGTGGGATTTTCATGTGTGGAATTAATTTTTTACCTATCACAACTCTCTGTATGAGGAGCTGAATTTTCTCACAAAGTGTCTCTTAAAATTGGACTCTCGGGTCGGGCTTCGAGCCTTGTTTTTTTAATCAGACCAGGCCTCAAAAGCCCGATTTCAGTTCGGGATTTTAAAAAAATATTTCGTTTGGGGCCGCCGGAAATTCCGAGCCCGATTCAGGCCTTAATCTATTGTGAGAAAAATTGAAATTTTTTAAAATAAGCAGGTATGTAGTCGGAATTAAATCACAAAATTACATAGGTACAAAGATTTATTATCGACAAAAATATTTGACAACTGTAGTTAAATCTAGCTTTCAATGAACTGTAACTTAAGCAGGCATCCCATTCAAAAGTTTGTCTGACAATTTTTTACCTGAGTTTTAATAGTTCTGGATCGGTGTTGATTGGATACAAAAATTTTTATTTTAATTTTCAGAAACATATATTAAAGTTTGAAATGGTTCGTGTGATTGGCAGAGCGTGGCCCTAATGAACATTGGCTTTTGTTTGAGAAAAATTCACGTCACACTTGAAGCAGGCACTAGATTATGTTTGATGGTTCAAGGCTTTTTCAGACAAAGGAAAAGTGTATATAAGGGGCTCCTTATCCACTATGTGGAACTGGTTGAAAATTTACATCTTTTTCAGATGGAAAATTTTTAAGTTTTGGTTCTAACAATGTTATTTCAAATAATAATAAAATAATTAAAACAGATAAACATTTACAGTACGGGACAAATGAATCACAATACTAGTAACAAAGTACGGGACAAATGAATCACAATACTAGTAACCACTTTTATGTTTTAGGCCGAAAAAGTCGGAGCAGCTTTTTCTGGTAAGGCATGTTTCAGTGTTTTTTTGGAATTTAGATTGGAAATTCAACAAAAAACCGAAAAATACAATTTTCACCTGAAAATTTCATTTAGAATGAGAAATTTAAGAAACTGGAACTTTGAAAATTTTCCAAAAATCACGAATTTCAAGCGTTTTTAAAATTTTAATTCAAGTATTC